>SJYQ01010016.1:0-21277 GCA_006410935.1 Redunca redunca | reverse complement strand
CAGAGACATTACTTTGCCAGCAAAGGTCTGTCTAGTCAAGGCTATGGTTTTTCCAGTGGTCATGTATGGATGTGAGAGTTGGACTGTGAAGAAAGCTGAGTGCCGAAGAATTGATGCGTTTGAACTGCGGTGTTGGAGAAGACTCTTGAGAGTCCCTTGGACTGCACGGAGATCCAACCAGTCCATTCTGAAGGAGATCAGCCCTGGGATTTCTTTGGAAGGAGTGATGCTAAATCTGAAACTCCAGTACTTTGGCCACCTCATGCGAAGAGTCGACTCATTGGAAAAGACTCTGATGCTGGGAGGGATTGGGGGCAGGAGAAAAAGGGGACGACCGAGGATGAGATGGCTGGATGGAATCACTGACTC
This sequence comes from Redunca redunca, assembly GCA_006410935.1. NCBI lineage: Eukaryota > Metazoa > Chordata > Mammalia > Artiodactyla > Bovidae > Redunca > Redunca redunca. The sequence goes on along the minus strand of SJYQ01010016.1, from coordinate 20,908 downwards.
GATGGACGTGAATCTGAGTGAACTCCAGGAGTTGGTGATGGACAGGGAGGCCTGGCGTGCTGCGATTCATGGGGTCGCAAAGAGTCGGACACGACTGAGCGAATGAACTGAACTGAATATGCCACTCAATATAAATTTCCTTATGGCATATATCCTATTACTAACAATGAATATCTTAATGATTATGTATTTCTTTCAGCAATGTCTTCGCAATTATATTCTGAATAAAAATTCAGCTTCAATGAACAGTGGTTAGTTAACTGATTTCTGAAATTCCTAAGGATCTCAGTTTGTATTTTCCTTCATTTTAAGTAAATGCATAGAGATAGGCATTTAAAACCTAATGTAGAAAGAATAATTTTTTACATGTATAAGATCAGTGAATGAATTCATATCAGCCTGTTTCATTTTGCTAAAAAATTGATGAAAACCAAACGGACATAAACAGTAATTAAATTTCAGGCAGTATTCTGCAAGGCATGTTCAGCTTCTTAAGAATATAGCAGCTGCTTGTAAAATGTGACAGTCTCTTCCTTTTAAGAGATGAGCAGAAAAACCTCATAAAAAGAAGAAAGTTACATATATAGAGTTTCTTTTAAAAAAAAATCTATAGATTGATAATGAACCTTAATTTGAAAAGCAGGAAAAATGTAATACAGTTTTCTATAAATATACATATATTATAGAATATTAGCATTTTCATTATTTGACTGTTTCTGATAAATTTTCAGATGCAGCACAAATCTTTCAAATATTTTAGAAACTGTAAGCTCTGCATTTTATCCTATCTGACACAACATGTAATCATCATATATAATATTCAACATAAAATCTAAAACTATCCATGATACATCACTGTAGATAATACTCACAAGTAGTTGAACTGATTTTCAGATTAAATCTGCTGCAACCATTTCAGAATAAAGTGCCATATCTGAAATCTTAGCACATCTCTTATTTGAACTCAAAATACTTCAAACTGAGTCACTTTTCTCTGAGTAAAGCCTTGGCAATTGCCACTGAGTGCTTGCTTTCAACATGTCAATTCAGAGACTTCAAGAATTCTACTTTTCCTAAAGTTCACTCATGATTTCACAAGTAATTTTCATATTCGAATCCAAGGGAGATCTATGCCAAGAGTGATCTATTTAAGGATGACCACTTTATTTTCCTATTCACAGCTTTTTGTTGAAAAATGTATAAATATAAAAAGCACAAACAAGTGTGGGCTTTCCTTGTAGCTCAGTTGGTAAAGAAACTACCTGCAATGCAGGAGCCTGGGGTTCAACTCCTGAGTTGGGAAGATCCCCTGGAGAAAGAAATGGCAACCTACTGCAGTATTTTTGCCTGGAGAATGCCATGGACAGAGGAACCTAGCAGGCTATAGTCCATGGGATCATAAGAGTCAGACATGACTTAGTGACTAAACCACCACCATGATTCAGAGGAGTTATCAAACTGGATTTGACTTAGTCTTCTGTGGAGAAGCTAAGGATGCCACCAGCAAAAGAAAGTAGCCTAGTGTGGTCCAGCACAACAGAAGCTTCTCATATTTTCTAGTATTTTCCCTTTTTGCAGAAACAACAGTCATTTCCAATACCATTTTAAGATATGGCTAATGAAGTGAGTAAATACAGGCTCTAAACTTGCTTGCACTATGACAAACCTAGACAACATATTACAAAAAAAAAAAAAAAAGACATCACTTTGCTGAAAACAGCCCAAGTAGTCAAAGCTATGTTTTTTTGTTGTTTTTTTTTTTTCTGGTAGCTATATTGGGATGTGAGAGTTGGACCATGAAGAAGGCTGAGCGCTAAAGAACTGATGCTTTTGAACTGTGGTGACGGAGAAGACTCTTGAGAGTGCCTGGACTTAGAGGACATGAAGCCAGTCAATCCTAAAGAAATCAACCTTGAATATATTGGAAGGACTGATGCTAAATCTGAAGCTCCAATACTTTGGCCACCTGATATGAAGAGTCAAGTCATTCGAAAAGGCCCTGATGCTGGGAAAATTTAAAGGCAAAAGGAAAAGGGGGCAACAGAGGATGAGATGGTTAGAGCATCACCCATTCAATGGCCATGATTTGGGTAAACTCCTGGTGATAGTGAAGGACAGGGAAGCCTGATGTGCTGCAGACCATGGGGTAGCAGATAGTGGGATATGACTTACTTATTGAACAAAAACAACAAACTTGCTTAAAATTCAGTATTAGAAACTAAACACTTGACTCTGAGGAGGAGTCCCCATGTTGGTTAATCAGAATTTACTTTTTACTTAAAAGCCATGAATAATTGATTTCTTGTAAGGCAGAAAACACACCAAAAAAATTTAAATAGGATGTTTTGTAAAAATCAGAGATGACAACTACAAGGATGGAAATAGGAAAATACAATTTTTCATTGTAACATGATCATGTCAAAATGATAGCCTTGGTTATCAAAAGGGTTCAAAAGGGTGCCACTTCTGTTTACTACATTTTATTTAAGAAATACAGATATAGAAATATTTCAAAACTTGCTATGTTTTAGATTGCTATCAGTGGGAAATTGGCAAGATAAAAGAAGGATGTGTTGTGTTAGTCACTCGGTCATGTCCAGCTCTTTGTGACACCACAGACCATTGCCTGTCAGTATACTGCCTCCATGGACTTCTCCAGGGAAAAATACTGGAGTGCGTGGCCATTCCCTCTCCAGGGGATCTTCTTGACCCAGGGCTTGAACCCAGGTTTTCTGCACTGCAGGCAAATTCTTTACCACTGAGCCACCGAGGAAGCCCTAAAGTAAGAATGCCATCACTAAAATAAAGTAGCCCAGTTCTGTCCATCACAGCATAAGGTTCTCACATTTTCAGCTGCTTTTTAAACAAGGAGTGATTCCCTGTATATTTCTTGTTGGAAAAGGTTGGTTGCTTAAATAATCATTGGAATATTTAAGTCATAAAGAGAATTGCTTTAGTGCATCTGAACCAGACTAATGATAAGAAATAACACCAATAGGGTGTTACCCTCTTATAGTCACTGGTCAACTGTTAACATATGATGGATCATACGATGGTATTAATAGCATATATTCCAATTTACCTATGGACATGGAACAACAGACTGGTTCCAAATAGGACAAGGAGTACATCAAGGCTGTATATTGTCACCCTGCTTATTTAACTTATATGCAGAGTACATCATGAGAAACACTGGGCTGGAAGAAGCACAAGCTGGAATCAAAACTGCTGGGAGAAATATCAATAACCTCACATATGCAGATGACACCACCCTTATGGCAGAAAGTGAAGAGGAACTAAAAAGCCTCTTGATGAATGTGAAAGAGGAGAGTGAAAAAGTTGGCTTAAAGCTCAACATTCAGAAAACGAAGATCATGGCATCCGATCCCATCACTTCATGGCAAATAGATGGGGGAAACAGTAGAAACAGTGTCAGGCTTTATTTTTGGGGGCTCCAAAATCACTGCAGATGGTGACTGCAGCCATGAAATTAAAAGATGCTTACTCCTTAGAAGGAAAGTTATGACCAACCTAGATAGCATATTAAAAAACAGAGACATTACTCTGCCAACAAAGGTCCGTCTTGTCAAGGCTATGGTTTTTCCAGTGGTCATGTATGGATGTGAGAGTTGGACTGTGAAGAAAGCTGAGTGCTGAAGAATTGTTGCTTTTGAACTGTGGTATTGGAGAAGACTCTTGAGAGTCCCTTGGACTGCAAGGAGATCCAACCAGTCCATCCTAAAGGAGATCAGTCCTGGGTGTTCATTGGAAGGACTGATGCTAAAGCTGAACCTCCAGTACTTTGGCCACCTCATGCGAAGAGCTGATTCATTGGAAAAGACTCTGATACTGGGAGGGATTGGAAGCAGGAGGCGAAGGGGACGACCGAGGATGAGATGGCTGGATGGCATCACCTACTCAATGGACATGAGTTTGGGTGAACTCTGGGAGTTGGTGATGGACAGGGCAGCCTGGTGTGCTGCGATTCATAGGATTGTAAAAAGTCAGACACAAATGAGCAACTGAACTGAACTGAGGAGTTAAAGAGCTTAGTGTTTTACTGAGATTTAAAATGAATACATTTAAAAACTTAATTTATTTACTTTAATTGGAGACTAATTACTTTATAATGTTGTGGTGGTTTTCCCATACATTGACATGAATCAGCCACAAGTGTACATATGTTTTAATAAGCTTCTGTCAGCTCCAGGATTGTAACTGTGAGTAGATTTTGTGATAAGTATTCATGGAGATTTCTGACAAGAAAGCTATCCCCTTGAGTCTTACCTGATTTTCAGCAGAGACTTGAATGATGATATTGTTTATTCATATTCCATTTATTCTTTATATTTCGCTGCCTTTAAACATGCAGGGAATCTCAGAGTTGACTTGCCTTGATAATGTTATACCAATATCCCTACTGCAGATTAGTTAAATATGGATAGGTATACAAATAGAAAGCTTTTAAGAAGTTTAACTATAATTAACAATGTGTTATTTAAATAAATAGCATATAAATAAAGAATGTATGCTAAATATTACAATGTCTTATATGCATTTGTGATACATATATATGAAATGCAAATATACTCACGTATATTATATATACTATGTTTGAAATTTATAATTGATATCAATAAATATCAGTTGATATAGCTTGAAATAGATTTATTTAATATAAATTTTCATAAATATTAATTCTTATATTCATTGTTTTGAAATTAATTTCACATGTTTTCTTTTATGTTCAAGAGTAAATGAAAACTATCTGGTTTGATCTCTTTGAAGTCTAAGGTACTCTCAAGAGTCTTTTCGAACACCACAGTTCAAAAGCATCAGAGAGTCCCTTGGACTGCAAGGAGATCAAGAGTAAAGGAAAAATATCAATAACCTCAGATATGAAGATGATACAACCCTTATGGCAGAAAGTAAAAATGAACTGAAGAGCCTCTTGATGAAACTGAAAGAGGAGAGTGAAAAAGTTGGCTTAAAACTCAACATTTAAAAAACTAAGATCATGGCAATCTGCTCCCATCGCTTCATGATAAATAGATGGGGAAACAATGGAAACAGTGACAGACTTTATTCTGGGGGCTCCAAAATCACTGCAGATATTAGCTGTAGCCATGAAAATAAAGGCGCTTGCTCCTTGGAAGAAAAGCTATGTCCAAACTAGACAGTACATTATAAAGCAGGTATATTACTTTGCTGACAAAGTTTCATCTAGTCAAATGTATGGTTTTTTCCAGTAGTCATGTATGGATGTGAGAGTTGGACCATAAAGAAAGCTGAGTGCTGAAGAATTGATGCTTTTGAACTGTGATGTTGGAGAAGACTCCTGAGAGTCCCTTGGAATGCAAGGAGATCAAACCAGTCAATCCTCAAGGAAATCATCCCTGAATATTCACTGGAAGGACTGATGCTGAAGTTGAAGCTCCAATACTTTAGTCATCTAATGGGAAGAACTGACTCATTAGAAAAGACCCTGATGCTAGGAAAGATTAAAAACAGGAGGAAAAGGGGATGACAGAGGATGTGATGGTTGGATGACATCACCAATTCAATGGACATGACTTTGAGAAAGCTCTAGGTGTTGGTGATGGACAGGGAAGCCTGGCATGATGCAGTCCAAGGGGTCACAGATGCAGACACTACTGAGTAACTGAACTGAACATAGTTTTGACTCCTAACTAAAGTGTCATAAAACATTTTGTATAAATCACAATCAGATTTAGATACTCCTTTATCCCTCATAATTCAAGGATTATTTAGAATTGTGTTGGCCGAGCCCTGGGACAGAATGCCTTTGATGTACATAGGTCATTGAAGTCAATTTTTAAAAGGTATATGAGGAGGAAAGTACAAAGAAGCTAACGAATGTTTTTAAAAATATCTTCAGCATACCACTTCATGGATTTCAGAACTAGAGAATGTAATTAGAATAAAACAAATCCCGAAGAACTAAAAGTGGTATATAAAGGTCAAAAGAGAAGGTTTTGATCAATAAATCAGAAGTTTTTAGTGCATATTAGAGGATAACTTTGATTTTGCATAATCGGTCAAATTGCAAAAATAAGCAAGATTTTTTGTGTCTGTTTTAAAGCTCAGATACAAAATTCTGAGTAATTTCAAATGAATTAACCGGTTAATTAGCAACTATAAGAAAAAGTATGAATGCTTCACATGTTTCGCATACAAATATAGCTTGGAATCTTGGACTCAAGATTCAGAGAGAAATAAACTATTACCTTTCTTTATGACAGCAGTGACAAGAATACAAAGCTTTAATAAATTATTTGCTCAAAGCCCAAACCATTTTAATTGCTAATGTCATTTCAAGAAAAGTAAGGTACTTTAAATCATCTAAATTCCAAGAAATACAAGTTGTCTAAGAGCAAAAGGCAGTGTGATGGAATAAAACACATTTGAGAGAGTGGAAGTGGTCTGGGGAGGAGTGTACACTTCAGAATGTAATTTGGTTTTTAGAATTTGATTTTTATTTTCCGTACATATTTATGTGGCACTAGGAAACTTACTTAATTTCTTTGGGGCATAGATTTTTTTTCTCTGAAACAGTATTGAGCAAACTATGTTGTAATATTGTTGTAGGCCCTTCGTGTTGAATGGAAAGTCCCTTGCTCAGTACCTGGAATGAAGAAAGATTCAATAAATGCATAGAAAATTACTGGAAAAAGCTAAATAATAAATATAGGAGATTTTCAGTTCTTAAAATAATTTTCAGTTCTTCAAAATAATTATGTAATCATTTGTATTTAGGAAAATCCTGCTTAGGATGGAAAGATCAAAGAAGTAATTTAGAAAGCCATAGGCAGTATTCCTTTATCAAATAATTTCTGAATGTTTCATACCCTTAGGACACATAAATATTAAGACAAGACAATGTACAAGACATGTCACATGCCAAAACTGCATAGTGTTCATGTTGACTGTTTGTGACCCTATGGACTGTAGCCTGCCAGGCTCCTCTGTTCAAGGGATTCTCCAGGCAAGAATACTGGATTGGGTTGCCATGGCCTCTTCCAGAGGATCTTCCCGACCCAGGGATTGAACTTGGACCTTATAGCTTACATCTTACATCTACTGCATTGGCAGACAGGTTCTTTAACACTAGTACCTGGGAATCCCAGGTACCCATAGATTCCACAGTAATTCAGAATTCTTAAAAATAATTTCACTATATGAGTAGAATGATCACACAGTACAGTTCTGATGTGTTTCTATTCTTCTGCTTCCCTGAACCACATATGCTTTATTCCAGTCTTATATAATGCTTTATTCTGCTCACTCCCAAGTTTTTCACAACTTGTACCTTTAATTGTGCTCTTCTTTTGGCCAAGAATGACTGTCTTTATTATAGACTGTAAGCTGAAAATGGACAGGAATTGTCTAATCTTTAAGCTTCCAAAACATCCCACATTTGCAGCTGGTATGAAATTTAAGATCACCAGAATCTGTTCAGAAGTGAGGACAGGAAGGGAGAAACAGTGTTAACATCTTAGAACTCTCTCTAAAATATTTTTTAAAGATACACAACAGTTCCCAGGTTCACAGTTATGTGCCCCTGATGATGTAGCACAATGTTGGTGATTTGGTCTTTAACAAATCATGACCCTCCTTGAATTAAAGTCCATGTAAGGTAGATTATAAAAATATACAGGAATGTTTCTATATAGTATTTGTTTAAACCACACTTTTATAGCAGAATGTGAAATTTTAAGAAGACCAAGTACTATAGAGTCCAAACAATAAAAACAGAATTAATACCCATGGGTTTTTTTAAAAGAAATATAGTTGCTTTATTTACATTGCAGTCTACTTATCAAATCAAAACAAATAATAAATGTAACAGTGCTGGAAATGCTAATAGTGTGTATGTTAGATTGTTTTACATATAAACCTAGAAGTTCTCTGTGCATGTGTCCTAAGTCACTTCAGTCCTGTCCAGCTCTATGTGACCTATGGATTGTAGCCTGCCAGGCTTCTCTGTCCTTCGGTTCAGTTCAGTCGCACACTTTTATCCAACTCTTTGCAACCCCATGGACTGCAGCACACCAGGCCTCCCTGTCCATCACCAACTCCTGGAGCTTGCTCAGACTCATGTCCATCGAGTTGGTGATGCTTTCCAACCATCTCATCCTCTGTCATCCCCTTCTCCTCCTGCCTTCAATCTTGACCAGCATCAGGGTCTTCTCAAATGAGTCAGTTCTTCCCATCAGATGGCCAAAGTAGTGGAGCTTTAGCTTCAGCATCAGTCCTTCCAGTGAATATTGAGGACTGATTTCCTTGAGGATTGACTGGATTGATCTCCTTGCAGTCCAAAGGACTCTTAAGAGTCTTCTACAACACCAGAGTTCAAAACCATCAATTCTTTAGGACTCAGCTTTCTTTATGGTGCAACTCACATCCATACATGACTACTGGAAAAACCATACCTTTGACTAGACAGACATTTTTTTGAGAAAGTGATTTCTCTGGTTTTTAGTATGCTGTCTAAGTTGGTCATAGCTTTTCTTCAAAGGATCAAGCATCTTTTAATTTTATGGCCGCAGCTATCATCTGCAGTGATTTTGGAGCCCAAGAAAATAGTCTCTCACTGTTTCCATTGTTTCCCCATCTATTTTCCACGAAGTGATGGGAGTGGATGCCATGATATTAGTTTTATGAATTTTGAATTTTAAGCCAACTTTTTCACTCTCCTCTTTCACTTTCATCAAGAGGCTTTTTAGTTCCTCTTCACTTTCTGCCATAACGGTGGTGTCATCTGTGTATCTGAGGTTATTGATATTTCTCCCGGAAATCTTGATTCCAGCTTGTGCTTCATCCAGCCCAGCGTTTCTCATAATGTACTCTTCATATAAGTTAAATAATCAGGGTGACAATATACATACAGCCTCAATGTACTCCTTTCCCAATTTGGAACCAGTCTGTTTTTTCCATGTCCAGTTCTAACTGTTGTTTCTTGACCTGCATACAGATTTCTCAGGAAGCAGGTAAGGTGGTCTGGTATTGCCATCTTGAAGAATTTTATAGTTTGTTGTGATCTACACAGTCAAAGGCTTTGGTGTAGTCAATAAAGCAGAAGTAGATGCTTTTCTGGAATTTTCTTCCTTTTTCCATGATCCAGCACATGGCAGATTGATCTGTGGTTCTCTGCCTTTTCTAAATCCATCTTGAACATCTGGAAGTTCATGGTTCACGTACCTTTTAAGAGTGGCTAGGAGAATTTTGAGCATTTCTTTGCTAGCTTTTGAGATGAGTTCAATTTTGCAGTAGTTTGTACATTCTTTGGCATTGCCCTTCTTTGGGATTGTAATGAAAGCTGACTTTTTCGAGTCCTATGGCCACTGCTGAGTTTTTCAAATTTGCTGACATACTGAGTGCGGCACTTTAACAGCATCATCTTTTAGAATTTGAAAGAGCTAGGATTCTCCAATCAAGAATACTGGAATCAGATGCCATTCCCTCCTCCAGAGAATCTTTCTGACCCAGGGATTGAACTCTCATTTTCAAGAGGGTTCTTTACCACTAGTGCCACCTGGGAAGCCCAGAAGTTCTCTGTAACTCCTTACTTTCCTTTTTTACACTTTGTCATTGTTCAGTCACTCATTCATGTCTGACTCCTTGACCCATGTAGTGCACTTCACCAAGCTTCCCTGTCCTTTACCATCTCCCAGAGCATGCTCAAACTCTCGTTTATTGAGTTGGTGATGCCATCCAACCATCTCATTCTCTGTAATCCTCTTTTCCTCCTGCCTTCAATCTTTCCCAGCATCATGGTCTTTTCTGAGTTGGCTCTTCACATCAGATGGCCAAAGTATTGGCGATTCAGCTTTAGCATAAGTCCTTCCAATGACTATTCAGGATTGATTTCCTTTAGGATTGACTGGTTTGACCTTTTTGCAGTCTAAAGGACTCTCAAGAGTCTTCCCTAACATCACAGTTTGAAAGCATCAAATTTTTGTCACTCTGCCTTCTTTATGGTCCAACTCTCACATCTGTACACGGCTACTTGAAAAACCATAACTTTGACTATATGGGCCTTTGTTGGCAAAGTGATGTCTCTGCTTTTTTAGTATACCGTCTAGGCTTGTCATAGCTTTTCTTTCAGGGAGCAAGCACTTTTTAATTTCATGGCTACAGTCACCATCCATGGTGATTCTGAAGCCCAAGAAAATAAAGTTTGTCACTGTTTCCATTGTTCCCCATCTATTTGCTATGAAGTAGTTTGACCAGATTCCATGATCTTAGTTTTTTGAATGTTGAGTTTTAAGCCAGCTTTTTTACTCTCCTCTTTCACTTTCACCAAGAGCCTCTTCAGTTCCTCTTTGCTTTCTGCCATAAGACTGCTGTCATCTGCCAAGATTTGTGAAGTTTGTCTATTGAATAGTATTTGAATTAATCTCCTAATTTCTATTTCTTATGCCTAGTTTTTTTTTTTTTAATGTTTATTGGACTATAGTCGCTTTGCAACATTGTGTTAGTTTCTACTGTATAGGAAAGTGTATCAGGTATACACTGATACATCAGCTATACATATACATACAGGGGATTTTGAACACTACCATATTTAGGTATCACAGATTTCCATGATTTTTTTTTTAAAGAAATTACATAGCCAGTTAATGATTAGAAGTATATTTATTAGGAAGAAAAAGAAAATCCCGAGATTACAGAAATTCAACTAATGAAAGGAGAATAGTGAAATAAGGAAACTAACTAAATTACTATACAATAGCAAACTGCTTAAGGTTTATTTTAAACAGAATTCAATACAAAACAACAAATCTTGATGTTTCCAGTTTTTCTAAGAATGTCATTAAAAAGAAAACATAACTTGATGCTTTTCTAGGTATAGAAAATGGGTCAAAGGTAGTTATTTTGAAATGTATGGGCATTGTTCATTTGCAAATAGACCTTCTGTTCCAATCATGGGATTAGAAAAAGGAAGTAAAAATTCCTTGGTTCTTGCATTTGCAAATAGACCTTCTGTTCCAATCATGGGATTAGAAAAAGGAAGTAAAAATTCCTTGGTTCTTGAAATCCTCTCATTTATCCTCTTGGTTTCGCTCCTGACTGCATTAGTAGCACTTCCCAATTTATTATCCTTAGCTTCTGTTTTTAATATCCTAATTGTCATCATTGGTCTTATGGTTTTCTAAATTGATTTAACCCAGGTGTGCTTCCCTAATCTGACCTGTATCATGTCTCACTCTCTCACTGTGACTTTCCAGCCTGTGGAGGAAAGAGCCTCAAATACCGTGACAATATCTGCATCACAGACATAGAGAACAGACTTGTGGATACAGTGGGCAAGGAGAAAGTGGAATGATTGAGAGAGTCGCATGCACTGAAACATATACATTACCACATGTAAAACAGATAGCTGGTGGGAATTTGCTGTATGGCTCAGGGAGTCAAATCAAGTGCTGTGTGACAGCCTGGAAGGGTGGGATAGGGTGGGAGGGAGATTCCAGAAGAAGGGGGCATATGTGTACTTCTGGCTGATTCATGTTGATGGATGGCAGAAACCAACACAACATTGTAGAGCAATTATCCTCCAATTAAAAATAAGTTCTAAAAAATACCCTGAGAAGTCATAATTCTCGAGAATTAGTGGGTCACCATAGCCAGGTTTTCTTTCTGTGGCCTGCAATGATTTTTGCTGTAAATCTGTGGACATAGTGATGACTGATGACAGGAGAGAAGAGCCAATTATTTATCAAAAACTTTCTGTGGTAGACATGACTTTTCCCTGGGAACCTCTCCTAATCTTCCATGTGAAAACAGCTTTTCTTTTATGGGAGTAAATAGTTTGAAAATTGTAGCAAATCCCAGACTTTTTCAATTCAATAAGGTCCTAAACTCAGCTGTTCCTGAATAATTTTCTATTTAGTCCACTAGAGCACAGACTTTGGAGAAAGCAATGGCACCCCACTCCAGTGCTCTTGCCTGGGAAATCTCATGGATGGTGGGCTGCAGTCCATGGGGTCGCTAGGAGTCGGACACGACTGAGCGAGTATACTTTCACTTTTCACTTTCATGCATTGGAGAAGGAAATGGCAACCCACTTCAGTGTTCTTGCCTGGAGAATCTCAGGGATGGGGGAGCCTGGTGGGCTGCCGTCTCTGGGGTCGTCTCTGGGGTCGCACAGAGTCGGACATGACTGGAGCGACTTAGCAGCAGCAGCAGCAGCAGCACAGACTTTACACCATACACAACCATTTCCCTTACTGTTTAAGACAGTAAACTTGAATGCTCAGCTGGTGTCCTATACTTTATTTTATGTTTTTTTTTTTGGCTTTCCATCTCATGTTTTCTGTTTGGTTTTGATGTGTTTTATTTGTGATGGGTATTATGGCTTTGAGGCTAATAGATAAAAATGGAAATAGATTTGGTATTGATAACTGAAAATGACCTTATGCTTATCATGAGCTAAATTTGGCCAGGCTGATTGATCATGGATATTAAATAATTATAACTACGTGTTATTCACTCAGTCCTGTCTATTTTATAAATACTTGCAAAATGATTACAAGTAATTTTCTGTAATTAAATAATTAAAGAAAGACAATAATAGGTAAACACAAATATACTAAAATGTAACTTTTAAATCAAGTCCTAAATTGTTAGACAACTGTGTCCCCCAAGTCAATCACTTATTCACTCAGTGATTTCAGTCACTGTGTCTTTCAATAATGGCCCAAAAAGAAAAATATTTCACTTGATATATCTCTACTGTAAATTTTAATTTTCTTTTTCTCTGCTTCCCATCTCCATTCCCACCCACAACTGCTCAACATTATCATAGAAATGAAGTGTCTACTTTTTTTTCTTCATATCCTATTGCTGTATTGTATTAATTAACCTAATTGGTTATGGACCTAATTGATCAAATTTTAAAACAATTCAGATTCCCTTCTACTAACCTCAAGTGACAAATAAATAAGAAACAGGTATAAAACTACATGAATTTTCCAAATCCATAGCTATTTTGGTTATGCTGTTAACTGAGATTACCAAACAAAATATATTAATTTCCCCTCTTTGGAGATACATCAGTTCACAAATTCAAACATTTTTTCAGGCAACCCGTCTCTACAAGCAACTCAACACAAAGGCATTAGTCTAATTAAATTAAGGGCTATTAAATCCACAAATTAGCACACAAAGTTAGAAAAATCAATATCTTACTAGTTTCAAAATCTTTCATCTAGCTCCTCTTGAATTTTTCCCAGAAACATTTTGTAGTAAATACATTGATTTAAAGCTTTCCAAAATTTGATGATCAATAATTGTTTTCTTGAGAGTCCCTTGGACTGCAAGGAGATCCAACCAGTTCATTCTAAAGGAGATCAGTCCTGGGTATTCCTTGGAAGGACTGATGTTAAAGCTGAAACTCCAATACTTTGGCCACCTCATGCAAAGACTTAACTCATTGGAAAAAATTCTGATGATGGGAGGGACTGGAGGCAGAAGGAGAAGGGGACGACAGAGGATGAGATAGCTGGATGGCATCACTGACTCGATGGACGTGAGTCTGAGTGAACTCCGGGAGTTGGTGATGGACAGGGAGGCCTGGCGTGCTGCGATTCATGGGGTCGCAAAGAGTCGGACATGACTGAGCAAGTGAACTGAACTGAACTGAAGCATATATGGCAAGCTAATATTTAAATATACATATTGTGGTTATTTACAAATATAGAAATATCTTACTGTACTTCTTAAATGACACTTAAAAACTTGACAAGATTTTTTTTTTTTTTAACTGCCTGAAAACACTTCAGAGTAACTATAGACATTCTAATGAAGAGTGGAAATTCTGGAAAACAGGAAAGACAAAACAGTGAAACTTAAAATATTGCAAACTCTAATCATACTAACATCCATGTTAGCAGATCATTTCATATAAGGTACTTTCATATGCTTATTAAAGAAAAGTTTATTTAATATCAAAATTTTATTTAAAAATAGATTATTAAAGATTCAGTTCAGTTCAGTTTTGCAACCCCACTGACTGCAGCACACCAAGCCTCCCTGTTCATCACTAATTCCCGGAGTTTACTCAAACTCATGTCCATTGAGTCAGTGATGCTATCCAAACAGCTCATCTTCTGTTGTCCCCTTCTCTTCCTGCCTTCAATCTTTCCCAACATCTGGATCTTTTCCAAGGAGTCAGTTCTTGGCATGAGGTGGCCAGATATTGGAGCTTCAACATCAGCCCTTCCAACGAGTATTCAGGACTGATTTCTTTTAGGACTGACTGGTTTGATCTTGCAGTCCAAAGGACTCTCAAGAGTCTTCTCCAACACCACAGTTCAAAACCACCAATTCTTCGGCACTCAGCTTTCTTTATAGTCCAACTTTCACATCCATACATGACTACTGGAAAAACCATAGCTTTGACTAGATGGACCTTTATTGGCAAAATAATGTCTCTGCTGTCTGGCTTGGTCCTAACTTTTCTTCCAAGGAGCAAATGTCTTTTAATTTCATAGCTTAAAGATTAGAATTATTCAAATGAGCCCTTCAGTTCAGTTCAGTCACTCATTCGTGTCCGAGTCTCTTCGACCCCATGAACCACAGCACGCCAGGCCTCCATGTTCATCACCAACTCCTGGAGTTTACTCAGACTTATGTCCATCGAGTCAGTGATGCCATCCAGCCATCTCATCCTCTGTCATCCCCTTCTCCTCTTGCCCCTAATCCCTCTCCTCATCAGAGTCTTTTCCAGTGAGTCAACTCTTCACATGAGGTGGCCAGAGTTTCAGCTTTAGCATCATTCCTTCCAAAGAAATCCCAGGGCTGATCTCCTTCAAGTTTTTAACTTCAAAAGAAAAGTCAAAAGGAGTCAGAGTATTTCTTTAAAAAAATTTTTTTTATTTTTTTTATTTATTTTTTTTTAATTTATTTATTTATTTTTACATGTTTCAATGCCATTCTCCCATCTCATCCCACCCTCTCCCTCTCTCTCTCCCCCAGAGTCCAAAAGTTCACTCTATAGATCTGAGTCTCTTTTGTTGTCTCGCATACAGGGTCATCATCCCCATCTTTCTAAATTCCATATATATGCGTTAGTATACTGTATTGGTGTTTTTCTTTCTGGCTTGCTTCACTCTGTATAATCGGCTCCAGTTCCATCCATCTCCTTAGAACTGATTCAAATGTATTCTTTTTAATGGCTGAGTAATAAATTGAAGGATAATTGCTGTACAGTATTCCACTGGTTTCTGCCATACATCAACATGAATCTGCCACAGGTATACATATGTCTCTTCCTCATCTCCCTCTAGGTTGTCACAGAGCACTGGGTTGAGCTCCCTGTGTCAAACAATTGGGCAGAGTATTTCTATAGTTAGTTCTCATGTATTGTTCTTTTTGTTTTTCCTCTTTTCCCTATTAATGGAAAATTTTACACTTTATTTTTCACTGAACTCTATCTCCCCAGTTGGAAACCACTCACTGTTCTGTCTATTCTCCTGCAAGTAAATTTTAGTCTTAAACTGTCCTGATTATTTGTTGATATAAAGTTGACTTTACTGAAATAGCCTCTTAATATGAAGTAAATGAAATGTGGTAGAAAATACCCTGGATTTAAGTGTTCTCTGTCTTCACACTGAGTTGTGTTAACATTAATTGGGGCACCTTCTCTCTCAAATTGTACTTAGTCGTGAAGTAGGAATTAAAGTAACCATTCCATAAGCTTATTGTGAGAAATATTAAATATGTAATATATGTCAAATGTTTTTGTATAATAAAAATCATTTACATGCAGCAGACTCTTATTTGCTGTTTGTGATATTTGATTTTAAATGACTTTGACTATCTGAGTGGACAGCAGTTGTTTATTTTAAACCTGGATAATGACCCTAAGGCTTAAATATTATACTTTCTTATTTAGGTGTGAATGATGGATGCGCACAGCAGTTTATCAAGATTCAACTCAGAGTTCACTTACCTTAGAGTTTTAAAATCATAGTCTTTTCACCTGTGAAGGACAGGGATACCTGGCTTGATGCAGTCCATGGGGTCACAGAGTCAGACAAAACTGAGTGCATGAACAACAAAGTCATTTCACCATGCTGAATCCCAAAATGGAAATGTTCTAATCTAAATTATTTAGATCTCTAAAGAAGTTTCAGGTTAATTCTTAGAATGTTTGTAAAAGAAAAGACCCTCTGAATTATTCATCACTGGATATGTCTATGAATAGGTTAGAAAGCCTCCTGATAAAAGTGAAAGAGGAGAGGGAAAATTTTGGCTTAAACTCAACATTCAAAACACTACGATCATGGCATCTGGTCCTATCACTTCATGGCAAATAGATGGGGAAACAGTGACTGATTTTATTTTCCTGGGCTCCAAAATGACTGTAGATGGTGACTGCAGCCATGAAACTGAAAGACACTTGCTCCTTGGAAGAAAAGCTATGACCAACCTAGACAGAATGTTAAAAAACAGAGACATTACTTTGCCAACAAAGATCTGTCTAGTCAAAGCTATGGTTTTTCCAGTGGTCACATATGGATGTGAGAGTTGGACTATAAAGAAAGCTGAGTGCCAAAGAATTGGTGCTTTTGAACTGTGGTGTTGGAGAAGACTCTTGAGGGTCCCTTGAACTGCAAGGAGATCCAACCAGTCCATCCTATAGGAAATCAGTCCTGAATATTCATTATAAGGACTGCTGCTGAAGCTGAAACTCTAATACTGTGACCATTTGATGCAAATAACTGACTCATTTGAAAAGACACTGATGCTAGGGAAGATTGAAGGCAGAAAGAAGGGGACAACAGAATATGAGATGGTTGGCATCACCAACTCGATGGACATGAGTTTGAGCAATCTCTAAGAGTTGGTGATGGATGGAGAAGCTTGGCATGCTGCAGTCCATGGGGTCACAAAGAGTCAGACATGACTGAGTGACTGAACTGAAGTGAACCTTAGAAATATCTTAACCTCTCATTGTTTAATGGTAAATGGCAGTAAAAATGTAGGATGTCGATTGTTTCAGAGGTGGAAGAAAATGGTGGAAGAGTAAAAGGGGGAGATTGCCAGTGTCCCCACTGCTGCTGCTACTGCTGCTAAGTCACTTCAGTCGTGTCCGACTCTGTGACCCATAGACGGCAGCCCACCAGGCTCCCCCATCCCTGGGATTTTCCAGGCAAGAACACTGGAGTGGGGTGCTATTTTCTTCTCCAATGCATGAAAGTGAAAAGTGAAAGTGAAGTCGCTCAGTCGTGTCTGACTCTTAGCGACACCATGGACTGCAGCCTACCAGGCTCCCCCGTCCATGGGATTTTCCAGGCAAGAGTGGTGGAGTGGGGTGCCATTGCCTTCTCCAATGTCCCCACAAATACATCAAAAACTCATCAAGACATAGAACAACTCCTACAAAGCAACCCCTAGGTGACAGCAGAAGGCTTCAGGTCTCCGGTGGGACAGGCTAAGCTCCCTGAAATGAGGTAAGAAGAGAGGATGGAGACCTATAAAGAAGAATAACAGAGAACTTCTGGGCAGGAGCTTTTTCCTTGAGGGAGGGAGGGATTCCTGAAATAGGAGGAGTTCCCACGCACAGGGAAGCTCCCTCACAGGCGGACCCAAAGGGGAGCTATGGAATCTCTGAAAACTAGGCAAAGCAGGGATTTAGAGAGCAGAAATCAGAGAATGCTGCACTTCTCAGCCCATTACAGCTCACAGACTGTGACCCCCAACCAGACAGTGGGCTTAGGGAACCAAGAGTGGAACTGATGCATCAGTTCAGTTCAATTCACTCCCTCAGTGGTGTCTGACTCTTTGCAACCCCAGGAACGGCAGCACGCTAGGCCTCCCTGTCCATCACCAACTGCCGGAGTTCACCCAAACTCTTGTCCATTACACAGGCCTCTAGGGCTTCCCAGGCGCTTCAGTGGTAAAGAATCAGCCTGCCAAGCAGGCTGACCCGCTTCAGTCCCTGGGTTGGGAAGATCCCTGGAGAAGGAAATGGCAACCCTCCCCAGTCTTCTTGCCTGGGAAATCCCATGGACAGAGAAACCTAGGGGGCTATAGTCCATGGGATCACCACTGGTTGGACATGACTTAGTGACCAAACAAGGAACGGAAGGGTCCTCTAATCTCCGCAGAGGAGGGAGAAGGGATGGAAGAGAGATGGGAGGCAAGCAGGTTGACAGAGTCTATCAAAGTTACAACTCATTCTCAGGGTCTTGTTTCCCAATCCAAACTAGAAATTTCAAGTCAAAGAACATTTGAAATTACATTACACTATTGCTACTCTTATGATTAAATTGGAGAACTTAAATTCAGATAGATGTGTTTTCTGCATTTCCAAGAAATTAGAGACTCTGAGCATGCCTACAGAAGTTCTTTGGCTCAAAACCTGTAGCCTGATTCCAGAAGAGTACAGGGCATAAGTTTTGTGGTTGTTGCTATTGTCTGCCACTGAATTACATTGACTTCCACTCTCCCAGTTCCATGAAGAATAAACCATTGCCATCCTCTAACTTTACCAAATTAGACAACCCATTCCAGATTCCAGCTTTAAGGGTCTCTTTCCTGGAATCACTTCTGTAGCATATGGTTTCTATTTTGTCTCATTTTATCCTTGATTAATTTTTCAAGAAAACAAAATTTTATATACTTGGTCATATTAATTCTCATATAACTTAACATCCATGTAATTGTGTAATTTTTCTTCTCATTATTCCTTCAAATATAAATTTAAATGTAAATACTTATGGGGTAACTTCTGAAGAGGAAAGTGTATGAAAAACATACACACACACACACACACACATATACAGATGTGTAAAGTGAAAGAAAGAAAGTGAAGTCGGTCAGTCGTGTCTGACTCTTTGTGACTCTATAGACTGTAACCTACAAGGTTCCACCATCCATGGAATTTTCCAGGCAAGAATACTGGAGTGGGTTGCCTTCTCCAGGAGATCTTCCTGACCCAGGCATTGACCCCAGGTCTCCCGCATTGCAGGCAGAAGCTTTATTGTCTGAGCCACCAGGGATAGACAGATGGGTATATATATGTATGTATATATTCACACACACAAATATATGAGTTATCCCCTCATATTTGAAGGTGATCTAGTTGATAAAATTTTGATCCTAGCATTCTTCTTTTGTGATTTTTTGAAAAGTTGAGTTTTGTTGGAATGTGGTTGCTTTTCAATGCTGTGTTACTTTCTAATGCATAGCACCGTGAATCAGCATACTTATACATACATCCCCTCCCTTTCGTACTTCCTTGTTATTCAGCTCATCACAGAGCATTAAGTAGAGTTCCCTGCACTGTACATAACACTCTCACTATTGATGTTTTTAAAATACATAAAACATTGCATTATATTACTACTGAGCAGTCTGATGGCTAGCCCAGTCCTCGTCAGAGTCTCAGATGCAGTCCTGGGAATATCAGCCTGTTGTGTAAATTTGTGGGTGGAGAAACAGTTGCAGGCAAGACCCTAACTTGTACATGTCTTTTCTAGGTTATGTACAGATGAGTGCCCAATTTAAAAGACAGCTACATTATGCCATGAAACTCATAAAGATCATTTTTAATTACTTCCATGCCTAGCTTCCTCAAAGGGCAATTCCACTCATGGGACTGGAGATATACTGAATTCATGGTGACTTAGAAGGAAAGGAAGAAGAAAGAAAGCTGAATGTCCACGGATGTGTGGTTAGTTTAAACCAATATTCATCTCTTCTGATAATGACCTGTGAATACATAGGCTAGGTGTCAAATATTGTGAAAGAAAAAGATCATAATTATCCTGGGGAACCAGAGAGAAATAAGAGGTCAGTGGGAGCATTCCACGCTATTCTATTTAATGCATATTCAGTATTCACCGCAACACTGATGCATATTTTTCTGACCTAAGAGATTCTTTTGTGAGCATTTTTGTCCTTAAGCCTTTGCTGCTAAGTCGCTTCAGTCGTGTCCGACTCTGTGCGACCCCATAGATGGCAGCCCAACAGGCTCCTCTGTCCCTGGGATTCTCCAGGCAAGAATACTGGAGTGGGTTGCCATTTCCTAAGCTTTTCCATATGAGCAATTCAAGGGTATATACCTGGAAGTGGAGTTTTGGGATCATGTAGAAGGGCATCTTAAACTTTCTCAGGTATTAGCCAAATGAAATCTAAAGTGCCATAAAATATTTCTATTTATATGCCAGCCGTGTGTTAGAGTTTCCTTTACATTCTTATACAAGAATAATATTTTAGACTATTTAAAATCTATATTAAACAGGTGTATAGTAGTATCATTGTCGTTGTTGTTCAGTGGCTCAGTTGTGTCTGACTTTTTGCAACCCCATGGACTGCAGCACGCCAGGCTTCCCTGTCCTTCACCATCTCCCATAGCTTACTAAAACTCGTGTCCATTGCGTTGATGATACCATCCAACCATCTCGTCCTGTCATTCCCTCCTCTTCCTGCCTTCAATCTTTCCCAGCGTCAGGGTCTTTTCTAAGGAGTCAGCTCTTCACATCATGTGGCCAAAGTATTGGAGCTTCAGCTTCAGCATCAGTCCTTCCAATGAATATTCAAGACTGATTTCCTTTAGGATTGACTGACTTGATATTCTTGAAGTGTTCCCCTATGCCACAGTTCAAAAACATCAGTTCTTCAGCACTCAGCCTTAAAAATTAGTATTTTAGACTAATTTAAATACATACTATAGGTGGACAAGGGTATCATATAATTTTAAATTTGAATATTCCTGATTGTCAATGCCATTGATTATTCTTTTGTTTTCTGACTATTTTGATTATTCTTCTGCAGATTACCTGCCAATCCAAATTTTTCATCAATTATGCTATTGGTCTTTTCCCTTTTTGTGTGTGCACATTTACTATGTATCTTTGAGACTAACATTGGTGAC
>SJYQ01010013.1:32974-53068 GCA_006410935.1 Redunca redunca | reverse complement strand
ACATTGATTTACTTGGAAGGAATCCAGTAGGGGGAACAGGAGAAGAAGCTTTTTGGTCTGGGTTTTGCTTTAACGACAGCATACAAGTTGTATACATACTTCTCAGAACATTACCTTTCTAATAGTTCCAAAGGTGTTTTAAAGGTTGTTGTTTTGTTTCATTTTGTTTTTAAACCGAGCTGAGGATACTTACTAAGACTTCATTCTTTTTAGGTGATAGAGAGTTGGCTATTAGTCAAGACTCTCTACTCACCTGTGAGATACACAGAAGGATGCAGTACTGTGACCCTTCCCTGAAGAGCTGGACATGACTGAGTGCACACACTCCCTTAAAAGAGCGTGTGTGTAATGATTGTAACACAAGTTAGGAAATGATAGATTCCAGAAGCAAAACGTACCTAAGGTTTGTAAGAGTAAGACTGTTTCCAACTTTTTATTTTTGTGGGCATGGAGTTTGAGTGGAGAGTAGAGATATTTCGTGACATTTAAAATAGGAAAGGATGGAGCAAATTTAGCTTGTCTTAGCTCTTAAGAGGTAAGAAAGTAAGGAGTTAAGTTGTGTCCTCATAGCAGGCACTAATTGATAGCTTATTTTTGTTTTTTTACTCTCTCCCACTAGAAAGAACCATTTGATGTTTTACTTCATAATTATAATATAGCCTCTCTTAGATTTCAGGATTTGGAGAATAGGAGATTTAATTTTGCCAGTTAACTGTTGTCTGCCATCTAATGTTTCAGGCAGTGTTAGTATTAAAAGTAAATTGTTTTTTCCTATCATTTTTTTTTCCTCAAAGCACATATTTAATGTACCTGCTGTCCCATATTTTTACTTCTTGTGCTGTGTCAAATAAAATACTTATTTTCTGAAATATTTTAAACTATGAAAGCAAACAGAATTATGGTGAAAAATCTGTCAAAGTTCTCATTAGAGCAAAATTACCTTCTATTGTTTGTATTTATTTCCAGTTCCTTGCAGATGCATAAAGTAAAAAAAAAAAAAAAGAGAGAGACACTTTCATAGTTTCTTGTAGGCATTGTCCCAAGAAGGTACTTTATGTTTTATCCTTTTCTGAGTCTAAAATTCTAGGTGGAATTGAATAAATTAAAGGAAACTTTTTAGTGTCAGACAATTTAATCTTACTAATTGACTGTAATTGTTAAAATGTCATTTATATTTATAGGTTACTTTACAACAATCTGTTAGTCATTTTTATATCTCTGTTGGGTGTAACTTCTGTGAATTAGGTGGGTAAGAGATTCCTGTTTTTCTCTATGTTTTTGATTATATGAATATTAGATTACCTAAGCTCATCCTTGTAAGTATAATGTCATCTTTGAGTTACTACTTGTTTTAGGTGTGTATTTCACAAAGATGTAATTCTACTTACTATTTTAAGTGTTAGAAGTTTATAGAAAAATCACTTTTAAAAAATAANGTTTATAGAAAAATCACTTTTAAAAAATAAATTTTAATGTATTATTTTTAACCTTTATAAGATAGTGTTTAGAATGTGATTTACCTTTTATTTTTCAGAAATAAAAAACTCTGAAAAATAGAGTAGGTATCTATGAAGCAGTTTGAACATACTGCATTAAAATTTAAGCTATAATATTTTTTTACGGAGAGTTTGTTTGATTGCTTCAAAACTTCCTTAAAAGGAAAATCTTAATACTAAGAAAGAATACTTTCACCCACAGAATTGACATTATCTTTCTGTAGAATTTCTGTGACATTTTATACAACTCTTAGATGTCTGTATCCTCTAGATTAAGTCAGGGAGAAAAACTGCTTAACCTATTTTCAGTAGAAAATAAATATGATATTAAAGCTCAGTGCAGTAGTTTTAATGTGTCTTCTGTTACCATTTTTTTGGAAGTTACATGTTTACTCACGTTTCTGTGACTATTTTGATAGCAACTACTTTTTACTTTTTTGTCATGAAAATAGGAAGTTTTTAGGTGTTTATTTCTTTTGTTCATTTATTTTCAGTGACATAATCAGATCATTAAAATATCTGGTTTTATGTTGAATAAAGATTATTATTACTTATTGCCCGAAATTCAGTAACAGCAAACTATTTTAACAAGATCTTAATAACTTATGTTTGTAGCTTGGTGTAGAGATTAAGAGTGCAGGGCTCTATAGCTAGCCTGCTTGGCATTCACATCCTGGCTTTATTACTAGTGATTGGACAAATGTTACCTCAATTTCTCATCTATGAAATGTCTATAATGCTAGTTCATAGTATTGTGTGAGGATGAAACAGTACATGCAAATTACTTAGAACAATGAGTATCATATAGTTAATTGTTCAATAAAAATGTTAGCTGTTGTTATTTCTGTTGTTTTGTTACTTTCATAGTGTGTACCAAACATGGCTCTTATTTTTTGAGAGGGGAATCCTAATTTCCGTAAGTTGCTTAGAATTTTGTTTCTGTGTAGAGAATTTGAGAGAGAGTGTGTGTGTTAAATCACTTCAGTTGTATCCGACTCCCTGCGACCCCATGGACTGTAGCCTGCCAGACTCCTCTGTTCATGGGATTCTCCAGGCAAGAATACTGGAGTGGGTTGACATTTCCTTCTCCAGAATTTGAGAGTACTTGACCTTTTTATGTAACTTAGAACAATGAAAATGTTATTAGAAAATGTTGCCAGGATGCTTGGTATTGCATATTTCTTTGAAATCCCTTTGCCAAGTAGAGTTTTGAAAGACTGGTGAATTGTTTTCCCTATGTTGAAACTTAAATTTTAGTTGAAATAATATTAGAGGTTACTTTGGAAAAAACCCACAAATTAAAATGCAAAATGTTAGAACTCAGATTTTATTTTATAACTTATATAGTTCTATCTCCAAGAGATCTTCCTGATTCAGGGATCAAACCCAAAGTCTTCTGCATTGCAGGCAGATTCTACCACTGAGCCACCTGGGAAGGCCTTTTTTTTTTTTTTAATTTAGTTTTAGTCTTTTACTTTGCTTTCAGTTGACCTTTGAGCAACGTGGCAGTTAGGGGTGCTAACTCTCTGCATGATTGGAAAAGTAAAAAATCCACATATTAACTTATAGTTGGCCCCTTTTGTGGTTTGTCAGTATCCAGTGTTCCCCATTCTTTGATTCAAGCAATCACAGTTCATGTGTTACTCAAGTATTTATTTACTATTGGGAAAAAATCTGGGCCCAGGTGGACCTAGGGAGTTTAAGCCTGTGTTACTCAGGGGTCTATTATAGTTACATTTTTGCTAATAATAGCTGAGTTTAACTTCTCTTTGAGTCATCTGTTTTACATTCCTTTTTATCACTCCTGTTTTGCTCTTTTTTGTGTGTTAATCTAATTTTTCCCCATTTTCCCTATTAATTCATTAGTTATATATTCTTTCATTATACCATTAAAGGTTATTCTTGAGGTTGCATACAATAAGCATACTTGACTTACAATGCAAATTATTTATAATACAGATAGTTCAAATTATTACTCCAATAATGACTGTTTCTTATGCATTAACTCATATGCCAACCTTTTTGCATTATTACCATTCTGCATTTTATTTATACTTATTTTAAACAGTATGGTTTTGGACAGTCAATTTTTGTTCATATTTACTCTTTCCACGGTTCTCCTTTCTTGCATTTTCTGTGTTTCTCTCTGGGTTGTTTTTCCTTCTGTCTGAATAGCTTCCTTTAGTAGTATGTGTTTTAATACTGGTCTGCCTACTGACAGTGAATTTTTCCTTTTTTGTTTGTCTGAAAACATCTTAATTTCCCCTTTTTAAAATAATATTTTCTCAGGGTATAGAACTCTACATTGATAGTTACTTTATTGTCTTCATTCTCTTAAAGTCTTATTGAAGGTAATGTATCAGTGTATGTCTTGCTAATAATAATGTCTTCTCCCTGGTGGCTCAGAGGGTAAAAGCGTCTGCCTACAATGCGGGAGACCCGGGTTCGATCCCTGGGTCGGGAAGATCCCCTGAAGAAGGAAATGGCACCCCACTCCAGTGTTCTTGCCTGGAAAATCCCATGGACGGAGGAGCCTGGTGGGCTGCAGTCCGTGGGGTCACAAAGAGTCGGACACAGCTGAGTGACTTCACTTCACATTTTTCTCAAAGGGCTTCTCAGAATGCTTTTTCTTCTCTTATTTTTTAGCAATTTGACCGCGATGTGTTGAGGTGTGGTTTTCTTTGTATTTTGCTTAATGTTCTTAGAGCTTTTTTGAATATGTAGCTTGGTGCCTTTTAGTTTTGGAAAGTTCTCTGTCGTTACATCTTCAGTTATTGCTTCTGCCTGTCTCATCCTTTGTGGATTCTAATTTAAATATTTATTACACCCTATCTTCATGTTTCAAATGTCCCTTAAAAAATTTTTTTCTCTCCGAACTTCAATTGGATATCTTATAATGAACTGTCTTACAGTACACCGAAAACTACCTTATTTTTCTCCAAGTGAAAATGTTGTGTTAATTTTACATTATACCTTTGAGTTCTAAAACATCCGTTTGATCCTGTTTTATAGATTTTTAATAAACATCAGTTGTCTTGAACATATTGATTATAACTGTGTACATACTTGTCTATTAAATAGTTTCAGTATCTGCATCATCCATTCATCTACATACATTGTTTTTCTGATGATTGTTTTTCATGTAGCTGTGGGGTTCTTTCTCTCTGTATGTTGACAGGTTTTTCCTAGAACTTGCCCATTTCATCTAAGTTGTTGAATTAGTAAACTTGTTTATATCTTAAGTAAGTGAAGTAACTGAAGTCACTCAGTCGTGTCCGACTCTTTGCTACCCCATGGACTGTAGCCTGCCATGTTCCTCTGTCCATGGGATTTTCCAGGCAAGAGTACTGGAGTGGGTTGTCCTTTAAATAGCTGTAGAATATATTGTGAGTGTAATATCAGTATAATCTACAGAGATTTGGTATCATTTCTGATGTAGATAATTTGTGTCTTCTGTTTTTTTTCCCTGATCAGTCTAGCTTGAGATTTATTAACTTTTATTAAGATTCTTGAAGAACCAGCTTTTGGTTTAACTGATTTCCTCTAGTTCTCCTGTTTTTTGTTTTCTTATTTCTTCTCTGATCTTAATTCCTTTCTTTAACTTACTTTGAGCTTAGTTTGTTTTCTTTTTCTAGTTTCTTAAGATAGAAGCTGAGGTCATTAATTTATGATCTTTTCCCCCTAACATATGTGGGGTATAAATTTCCCTTAAATATTGCTTACCAGTTTTAATATATTTATGTATTTTTTATTTTCATTCAGAATATTTTTTAAATTTACTTCTTTGGCCTATAGATTCTTTATATTATTTAGTCTCCAAAAATTTTAGGGTTTTCCAGAGATCTGTTATTTTTAAGTTAACTCTATTGTGATGAAAGAATATACTTTTATGACTTGGATCTTTTTAAATTTGTTGAGATTTGTTTTATGGCCCAGAATATCATCTGGATTAGTAAATGCTCCATGTGTGCTTGAAAAAAATTTGTATTTTGTTGTGGGATGGAGTGTTCTATAAATATCAGTTAGATCAAGTTGGTTGATTATTTTTGTCTATGTCTTGTAATTTTTGATTGAATGCCAGACATTGTGAATTAAAAAAACAAAATAAAGCAAGCATTACCAAATATGTTCTGCCAGAGGGTGTTTACATTTTCTTTCAGGCAGATAGAACAGGGAGCCAGTCACTTTAATTTATGTGAAGGCTGGGTTGCTATTTGAGTAGTTTGGTGATATTCTTATTTATGTTACTTGTAGGGTGTGGTTTTCTAAGACTTTCATTTCAAAGCCTGGTAGTCTTTATCCCCTTGGTAGTGCCAAAGGTGGGAAATTTCACTTTGCTTCTCAAGATTTTCAGTTATTATTTAGCTTTTTAACCCTGCATTGTTTAAAATTAAGCAAATATCCTTGAATTTGAGGTCCCTGCAGTTTCCCATTTTTGTTACTCCAGCCTTGTGTGAACACCAAAAGCTTTCCTGACTTCAGCATTTCATACAGGCCAAATCTCAAGTTTTTCAGCCTTTACCCCATCTTATAATCTGGAAATACCCCCTGGGAAAAGACAACTGCAGATCATCTAAACCCCTTGAAAAAATTTTCCCTTCTTTGGAGTTGTAGACCTTCTTGTCTCCCATGCTTTAAGGACATCTCTGTACTGCCTTTAAAAATATGATTTTTATAATTTATTTAGCTTTTCTAGTTGTTCTCAAGAAGGATATTGGCCTGCTGCAGACTGTTGCATCCTACTCGGATGTAGACAGCTCCTTCTGGTTGTTGTTTTAATATTTTGGCTGTGGCTTGTGGGGTCTCAGTTTTACAACCAGGGGTCAAACTGAGGCCATGGCAGCAGTAGTGCCAAATCCCAACACTAAGCCACCAGGAAACTCTTTCCCTGTTGGTTTTTAGAGCTTCACAGAAGAACTCAATTTTCATGAGCAATTTTGTATTAAACATTCTTCTTCTAGGCTTTAGGTAGTGGGGTTTTAGTTTCAGATCTAGTAAAAAAAAGCAGATTTATTGGGATATAATTTTTATATGTTAAAATTCACTCAATGTAAGTATACATGTTGAATTTTCATAGATATATACGTTTTTGTAACCACTACCACAATCGAGATACAGAAAATTCCTGTCAACCTGAAAAGCTCTCTCCCTTGTTGCTCACTTGCTAAGTTGTGTCTGACTCTTTGTGACCTGATGAGCTGCAGCATGCCAGGCTTCCGTGTCCTTCACTATCTCCTGGCGTTTGCTCAAACTCATGTCCATTGAATCAGTGATGCCATCCAACTGTCTCATCCTCTGTCACCCCCTTCTCTTTTCCTCAGTCTTTCCCAGCAACCACCTCTCTCCCTGGGAACCACCAATCTGTTGTCTCTTAATACAGTTTTTCCTTTCACACAATGTAGTATAATTGAGATTAATACAGTGTGTGGCCTTCTGGGTCTAGCTTGCACTTAGCATAATGCTTTTGATACTCTTCTGTGTCAATAGTTTCTCTTTTTTTTCCTGAATACTTTTACATTGTATGAGATAGGACATAACTTATTTATAACTATTCGTTGTTGAACTTTTAGATTGCTTCCGGTTTTTGGCTATCATAAACAAAACTGCTGAGCATTTTGGACACGTATTCTTATTTCACTTCGGCAAATGTAGGAATAGAATTGCTGGGTTATGTGATAATTACATGTTTAACTCTGTAAGGCACTGAGGATCTGTTTTCTAAAGTGGCCGTACTATTTTACATTCCCTTCAGCAATGTGAGATTTTCAGTTGCTCTCCATTCTTGCTAACACTTGGTACTGTAAGCATGTTTGAATTTTTGCAGTTCTAGTGGATGTGTAATGTTATATCTCATTGTCATTTTAATTTACATTTTCCTGGTGATTAACATATTAAATATGTTTACATGTGCTTGTTGGTCATTCATATATTTTCTTTTGTGAGATGTCACCTCACATCTTTTGCCCATTTAAAAAACTGGGTCGCTTGTTCATGACTGAGTTTTTTTGTCTTTTGTATTCTGATATGAGACTTTTATCAGATATTAGAATTGTGAAAGATCATCATGGCTGCCCTTTATATCTTCTTAGTGGTCTCTGAAGAATAAAATTTTAAATTTTGATGAAATCTG
This sequence comes from Redunca redunca, assembly GCA_006410935.1. NCBI lineage: Eukaryota > Metazoa > Chordata > Mammalia > Artiodactyla > Bovidae > Redunca > Redunca redunca. The sequence goes on along the minus strand of SJYQ01010013.1, from coordinate 45,442 downwards.
ATTCATTAATTCTTTTATGCTTCATATTTTTGTGTCCTATCTAAGAAATACGTCTATCTCGAAGATTTTCTCTCATGTTTTCTTGTAGGCGTTTTATAGTTCAGCTGTTTAAGTTCATGATTCATTTCAGTTGATTTTTACATGTGAAATGAGGAAAGTGTTGTGCGGTTCTTTTTCCAGTTTTTTAAATTTAGTTTAAGATTATCTGTTTATCTGTTTTTGGCTGTGCTGGGTCTCCGTTGCTGTGTGGGTTTGTGTCTAGTTGGGTGGGTAGGGGCAGCTCTCTGGTTGCAGGGCAAGGGCTTCTCAGTGTAGGTACTCCTCTTGTTGTGCAGCACGGGCTCTAGGGTGCTCATGCTTCTGTAGTTGTGGCACGTAGGCTCAGGAGTTGTAGCACTAGGCTCTAGAGCACAGGCTCAGTAGTTGTGCTGCACGGGCTTAGTTGCTTTGCAGCACGTGGGATCTTCCCAGCCCAGGGATCAAACTGCTGAATTGTGTCCTCAGACAGATTGTTTACCACGAAGCTGCNAGGAAAGTGTTGTGCGGTTCTTTTTCCAGTTTTTTAAATTTAGTTTAAGATTATCTGTTTATCTGTTTTTGGCTGTGCTGGGTCTCCGTTGCTGTGTGGGTTTGTGTCTAGTTGGGTGGGTAGGGGCAGCTCTCTGGTTGCAGGGCAAGGGCTTCTCAGTGTAGGTACTTCTCTTGTTGTGCAGCACGGGCTCTAGGGTGCTCATGCTTCTGTAGTTGTGGCACGTAGGCTCAGGAGTTGTAGCACTAGGCTCTAGAGCACAGGCTCAGTAGTTGTGGTGCACGGGCTTAGTTGCTTTGCAGCACGTGGGATCTTCCCAGCCCAGGGATCAAACTGCTGAATTGTGTCCTCAGACAGATTGTTTACCACGAAGCTGCCAGTGGGGGAAGCCCTATGGTAGAGATTCTTACAAAAAAATTTTCTCCCACATAATATACAGTTTTTCTGCACCATTAATTGAGAGACTGTTCTCTCTACTGAATTATTTTGTTACTTTTGTCAAAAATCAATCACATGTGTGTGGGTCTTTTCTAAAACTATTTTATGTAATGAACATATGTCTATCCTAACATCAGCACCTTAAAGTCTTGATTACTGTAGCTTTAAACCTGGTAATGGAAGTTCTTCAGTACCATAAGCACAGTATAATTCTGCATTTACTTAGGCCTTTGAATATACTTTTAGTAATGGACTTACCCTGTTTGTTCAGCAAATACCTGGGGAGCATCTACTGTGTGCTGGGCTCTGTTTTGTTGCTGGTTATTGCAACAGTGAACAAAGAATGCAAAAAGGCCTCCCCTTGGGGAGCTTATATTCCAACTGGGGTAAACCAGATGAGAAATTTATGTTAGATGGTGATTAGTACTATGGAGGAAAACAGATCAGGGTGTAGGAGGTCTCAGTATGGGGATGGGGAGGGAGGGATGTGTAAGTTTAAGGTATGTGGATAGAGAAATTTCTTCAGTGAGAAACTGATATTTGAGCAGACTTCAGCCTGCTTTTTATATCATGTAATGAAACAATGAACAGTTTCAGAAAGAAAGGGGGAAAGAAGGTAGGAGCTTGAATGTGTGCTGAGTATACTAGGTGCTTCCTAGGAGGCCAAAGCGTTTAAAATCAACAGGTGTAGTAATAGAAGTGTACCTAACAGCAGAAAGGTAGACAGTAAAAAAATCATGTTTTTGGTTGAAATCTGGTGATGAGAAAGTTTATCTTAATATATTAACATAGCTTATGGTAGAGAGCTAACAGATAACGTGAATTGGACGACTAACTTCATTACGTGTGGATATGATTATAAAAGCATTTTAATAAAAACCTCATTAAAATAACAACTATCAGTAAAGAGTAGCTTCCCTGCTGGCTGAGTGATAAAGAATCTGCCGGCCAGTGCAAGAGGTGTGGGTTTGATCCCTGGGAGGGGAAGATGCCCTGGAGAAAGGACTGACAACCCACTCCAGTAGTCTTGCCTGGGAAGTCCCATGGACAGAGGAGCCTGGTGGGTTGTGGTCCATGGGGTCACAAAGAGTTGGACATGACTTAGCTCTAAGTGGCAGCAATTGGCAAAGTGTAAATATAAAGAGAAGATGGAATTAAATAAGACAAAGATGGGTATTTTGATTGTGAAGTTTATAATTTACAATGAAGAAATACCAAATATATGTGCAAAAATTGTATAGTGTTAATATTCAAAAAGTAAAAGTGATCCTGGAAAGTTATTCAAATCAACTTTACTGGCAGACTCTTAGACTGAAGTTATCAAGTGAACAATAAATTAAGGCTGTGGAACAGCTAAATGTCCTAATAAGCAAAATTTGATGGATAAGCTGAATCCTACTGTCAAAATAGAGACTATACCTTCTTTTCAAGCACTTATATAAAGTATACAAAAATTGACTGAGTGCTAGATCATAAAACTTTTGTACATTCCTAAAGATAGGAATAATATAGAACTACTTATCTAGTACGATAGCCACTAGCCACACCTAGCAATTTAAATTCATTAAAATTGAGTAAAATTTAAAATTCAGTTTCTCAGTCTTGCTAATTACATCTCAAATGCTCAAATAGGATTGATTGCTCTTGGAATGAGGAGAGAAGAAAGCAGACTGAAGATAGTACACGTGAACTAAATCCTTCTCTTCTATAACGGAGTCCGTAGACAAAATTTGAAGTTCATCAAGGAATAAAGACAGACATGTTATCTATAATTATTGAGATAAATATAAAAACTATAACATAAGTGAAAGTGATTGCTTATAGGGAACAGGACTACAGTTTTTTACTATTTGTTTTAATATGCAAGTTTTAAGAGACGAATAGGATACACATATAGAATAAAAGCAGCTTATAGACTCTCTCTGCATAATAACTTCTTATTCAATAAATGTTAAGTGTAACTTTATTCCTTTGCATAAAGTAAAAAGCATCCTAGTTTTTTTTTTTTAATTTGATTACAGTTAATTTATACTGAACATAGTAATTTTTTTCAGGCACCAGTTGCCAGTCTTCTCTTCCATTTACAAATGTGGATAGCAAGCCAAAGTATGTATCTTTGGGCATATACTACTTATCTTTAATTGATAAAAATAGTTAATTTGATTTCAGTAGTTAGTAAAAGATTCATATAAAATATTTGGAGTACTTTAAGATTTTAATCTAAATAAACATCTTTCAGACAACAAAAGGGCACTTACTTAGGTCAAGAAATAAAAATCAGCCTGTACTCACAGAAAGTGAAGAGAAACGTAAGGTCCTTTTGATGAGGGTGATGGAAGAGAGTGAAAGAGCTGGCTTAAGACTAAATGTTAGAAAAACTAAGATCATGGCATCCACCCCGTTACTGCATGGCAAATAGAAGGGGAAGGGGTGGAAGTAGTGACAGATTTCCACTTGTTGGGCTCCTAAATCACTTTGGTCAGTGATTGCAGCCGTGAAATCAAAAGACGATTGCTTCTTGGCAGTGAAGTGATGACAGACCTAACAGTGTGTTGAAAAGCAGAGACATTACTCTGCTAACAAAGGTCTATATAGTCAAGGCTATGGTCTTCCCAGGGGTCAGGTACGGTTGTGAGACCTGGATTGTAAAGAAGGCAGAACGCCAAAGAATTGATGCCTTCGAACTGTGGTGCTGCAGAAGGCTCCTGAAAGTCCTTTGGACAGCAAGGAGATCGAACTAGTCAATCTTAAAGGAGATCAACCCTGAATATTCACTGGAAGGGCTATGCTGAAGCTGAAGCACCAGTATTTTGGGTCATCTGATGCGAACAGACAACTCATTGGAAAAGTCCCTGATGCTGGGAAAGATTGAGGGCAGAAGGAGAAGAGGGCTCCAGAGGATGAGATGTCTGGATGGCATCACTGACGCAATGGACATGAACTTGGGCAAACTTCAGGAGATGGTGAGGGACAGGGAGGCCTGGTGTGCTGCAGTCCATGGTGTCACAAAGAGTCAGACACGACTGGGTGACTGGACAAGAACAGCAAAAGATTCATATGAAATATTTGGAGTACTTTAAGATTTTAATCTAAATAAACATCTTTCAGACAACAAAAGGAGACTTACATGGGTCAAGAAATAAAAATCAAGCCTATACTCACAGCCCATGAGAACTGATGATAAATTTCAAAGGTAATTTCTCTGTAATTTCTAGGAAGTATCTTAAATATAAGTGAAGAATGACATCTGTAACTAGGATTTATGACAAATATACGAAAATTTTACTGCTTATGTAGTGAAGGTATTGGCTATTTTAAGATGCCAGTTAATATTGTTTTATTTACTCACAATGTATTGCCATGATTTTTATCTATTTTCAGATTACTACATCTTTTTGCAGATTCACTATGGGAGAGGAGCTATAGATAAGGGTTGGGGGAAAAGAGAAAAAGTTTTGCTTTGTGATTTAATGTTACTTGAAAGCATATATTAGGCAGACTAGTTCACAGTGTCATTGTTGAATGTGTATAATGTTTGTTCTCCAGTTTTCCAAATAGACTAGCCAAGCCAGTTTTTATAACTTGACACTCCGATACTGTCAATATATTGTAGTTTCATAATTCACGTAACCTTTCACATAAATAAGAAAATTAAACATAGGAATTAAATCTAAACACTTAACTTAGAGGAATAGTATTATGTAGCAAATCATCAAAAAAAAGNAAACATAGGAATTAAATCTAAACACTTTAACTTAGAGGAACAGTATTATGTAGCAAATCATCAAAAAAAAGTGAAAATAGATCCCCATTGTAGTGAAAGATTTAGAGAATATGCCATTACTAATTTATAATCTAAAAGTCTTGTTCTCCAAAAGCTTTTCCAGCATTTAAAAATTCAATATTTTAGACATAATATTAGGGNTGGAGTGTAGTTTAAATTATTTTAATGACTAAAGCTCTTTATGATTATACCTAAACCAATTACAAAGTGATTGCTGAAGGTGTAGGAGATTGGGGACTTCTCTCCTGACTTTAAGATACAATCTGAAACTTTGCTTTTCAATATGTCTTTGATATTTTTTTATTTGTCTTTGTCTTAAAAAAATTAGTGCATGTTTATAAAAATCAGTAATGAAATGTTCTATAAATGTGTTTTATTAACACATTTATAGATTGTACTACTTTGATTACTTGGTTTACAGTGTGCAGCAAAAGTTTAATGGCATCACTGAAACAGTACCCAGCCTGAAACAAGTGCTTATTTTGTTCTTTTAGCTGCCATCAAGCCATGTGCCTGTATATGTTTGGAGGAGAGTGTCTTTTCATCCTTAAGCTAGGCTCACTCTCTCACTACAGGGCTTTTGGAAAGCCTTGATATTTTAAAATTCTGTACAGATGTTGCTAGTGAATGCTTTCTGTAGATTTTATAAGAATGAAAATGAAAATACTGTATTGCTAACATAAGCCACAGTTTCTAATGGTAGAGACTGTCTTGTTCAGTCATATAGCTGTAGACTAAAATGCGTGGCCATAATAGATACCCAATAATTTTTTTAACATAAGTAAATGCAGAAACTACGTATTTAGGGAATATGCTGTTACTAATTTATCCTTAAATACTAAACTGTAAATTGGAGTATTACTTCACATTATAACTTAGTTGCCCAAACGCAGATTGTCTAGATTGTGCCAGTTGAGAGTTTTCACTCATACTAGCCTACTGATTAGCCACTTAAAATTAATGCTCTGATAACTTTAGTTGGTCAGACATCAATTCACAAAGAAAGACAATGAAAGATGAAGAAAAGATGCGACGGAACTACAGAACGTGTAGAAACATTTAGTAAAATGTCATATCCTGGAAAGCATTGCCAAGTTCAATGTCCTGAGTTTTCCTCTCTGTTTTCTTCTAGGGCCTTTATAGTTTTATATCTTATGTTTAAATCTTTAATCCGTCTTGAGTTAATTTTTGTGTGAATATCCAGTTTTTCCATCACTGTTTGTTGAGGAGACGGTCCTTTTTCCCTTGTTGAAGATTATTTGGTCATATGTGCAACAATTTATTTCTGGGCTCTGTATTTTGTTTCAGTGGTGTTAACGTGTCTGTCATTATACCAACACCACACTGTCTTGATCACTATTACTTTGTAGTATGTTTTGAAGTTTGGAAGTGTGAATCTTCCAGTATTATTATTTTTATCAACATACCTTTTGGGCTATTTGGTCTTATTTTGGAAAACTTTGAGACTCCATATGAATCATATGAGTGGTGGTTTTTTTCATTTCTACAAAAAATGCTAGTGAAATTTTAATAGAGATTATGTTGAATCTATAGAGCACTTTGTAAAGCATGAACATTTTCAGTTCAGTTCCATCGCTTGGTTGTGTCCAGCTCTTTGTGACCCCATGGACTGCAGCATGCCAAGCTTCCCTGCCCATCATCAACTCCCAGAGCTTACTCAAACTCTGTCCATTGAGTCGGTGATGCCATCCAACCATCTCATCCTCTGCTGTCCCCTTCCCCCGCCTTCAATCTTTCCCAGTATCAGGGTCTTTTCCAGTGAGTCAGTTCTTAGCATCAGGTGGCCAAAGTATTGGAGTTTCAGTTACAGCATCAGTCCTTCTAAGGACTATTCAGGACTGATTTCCTTTAGGATAGACTGGTTGGATCTCCTTGCAGTCCAAGGGACTCTCAAGAGTCTTCTCCAAACCACAGTTCAAAAGCATTAATTCTTTGGCGCTCATCTTTCTTTATAGTCCAACTCTCACATCCATACATGACCACTGGGAAAACCACAGCTTTGACCAGATGGACCTTTGTTGGCAAAGTAATGTCTCTGCTTTTGAATATGCTGTCTAGGCTTGTCATAACTTTTCTTCCAAGGAGCAAGCGTCTTTTAATTTCATGGCTGCAGTCACCATCTGCAATGATTTTGGAGCTCCCAAAAATAAAGTCTGTCACTGTTTCCACTGTTTCCCCATCTATTTAGCATGAAGTGATGGTGGGACCAGATGCCATGATCTTAGTTTTTGAATGTTGAGTTTTAAGCCAACTTTTCCACTCTCCTCTTTCACTGTCATCAAGAGGCTCTAGTTCTTCACTTTCTGCCATAAGGGTGATGTCATCTGCATATCTGAGGTTATTGATATTTCTCCCAGCAATCTTGATTCCAGCTTGTGCTTCTTCCAGCCCAGCATTTCTCATGATGTACTCTGCATATAAGTTAAATAAGCAGGGTGACAGTATAGAGCCTTGATGTACTTCTTTTCCTATTTGGAACCAGTCTGTTGTTCCATATCCAGTTCTAACTGTTGCTTCTTGACCTGCATACAGATTTCTTAGGAGGCAGGTCAGGTGGTCTGGTATTCCCATCTCTTTAAGAATTTTCCACATGTCTTCCAGTCCACAAACATAGATTGTCTTTTGATTTCCTTAAGCTATATTTTATAGTTTTCATTGTATATGTTTTCACCTCTCTGGTTAACTTTATTCCTACATTTTTTTTGGGGGGGGTGCTATTGTAAATGTAGTTGTCTACTTAAATTTCCATTTTGGATTGTTCATTATTGTTTAGCAACAGAATTGATTTTTGAGTGTTTGTATTGGGTAACTTTGCTGAAATCATTTGTTTTAAGCATCTTTTTACGTGTGAAATCTTTAGGGTTTTCTGCATATATGATCATACGATCTGTGAACAGAGGTAATTTTTTGCTTCGTCCTTCTATATTTGAATGACTTTTGTTTCTCTTCTTGCCTAATTGCTTTAGCTAGGATTTCCAGCTCTATGTTGGATACAGGTGATGCAAATAAGCATCCTTGCTTTGTCCATAATTTTTCAGTTTTATTTCAGTCCAGAAGCTTTCATTTTTTATTATTGAATATGATGTTAGCTATGACTGTTTCGTATATGGCTGTTGTTATGTTGAGGTGGTTTGCTTCTGTTTCTAGTTTGTTTAGTGTTTTTATTGTGAAAGAATGTTTGATGTTGTCAAATGCCTTCATTACTTGAAGTCATCTTCCCCACCATCTTCATTTGGTTGATGTGGTATATGACAGTGGTTGATTTTCATGGTTCAAATCATCCTTGCATTCTGGGTATAAATACCACGTGATCATGGTATATAATCCATTTAGTGTGCTATTGAATTTGACTTGTTAGTATTTTGTCCAAGGATTTTTGCATCAATATTCGTCAGGAATATTGGTTTGTATTTTTTTTTTTGTTGTGTCTTTTTCTGCTTTTGGTATCAGAGTAAGTGCTGGCATCATGAAATGAGTTGGAAACGTTCCTTCCTGTTTAATTATTTGGAAATATTTGAGGAGGATTGGTATATTCTTCTTTAAATGTTTTGGAGAATTTTTTCCTGTGAAGCCACCTGGTCCTAGGCTTTTCTTTATTGGGATCTGCTTTTATTTCTTGAATTGTTGTCATTGTTTAGTCTCTCAGTTGTGTCCAACTGCGACCCCATGGACTGCAGCACGCCAGGCTTCCCTGGTCTTCATCTCCTAGAGCTTACTCAAACTCATGTCCATTAAGTCAGTGATGCCATCCAACCATCTCATCCTCTGTCGTCCCCTTCTCCTCCTGCCTTCTATCTTTCCCAGCATCACAGTCTTTTCTAATGAGTCAGCTCTTCACATTAGGTGGTATTGAAGCTTCAGCTTTAGCATCAGTCCTTCCAATGAATATTTAGGATTGATTTCCTTTAGGATTGATTGGTTTGATCTCCTTGCTGTCCAAGATTACTCTCAAGAGTCTTCTCCAGCACCACAGTTCAAAAGCATCAATTCTTCAGCACTCAGCTTTCTTCATGGTCCAACTCTCACATCCATACATGACCACTGGAAAAACAATAGCTTTGACTATGCGGACCTTTGTCTGCAAAGTAATGTCTCTGGTTTTCAATATGCTGTCTAGGTGTGCCATAGCCTTTCTTTCAAGGAGCAAGTGTCTTTTAATTTCATGGCTGCAGTCACCATTTGCAGTGATTTTGGAGCCCAAGAAAATAAAGTCTGTTTCCATTTTTTCCCCATCTATTTGCCATGAAGTTATGGGACCAGATGCCATTATGTTAGTTTTTGAATGTTGAGTTTTAAGCCAGCTTTTTCACTCTCCTCTTTCACCTTCATCAAGAGGCCCTTTAGTCCCTCTTCACTTTCTGCCATAAGGATGGTGTTATCTGCATATGTGAGGTTATTGATGTTTCTCCGGCAATCTTGATTCCAGCTTGTGCTTCATCCAGTCCAGCATTTCTCATGCTGTTCTCTGCATAGAAGTTAAATAAGCAGGGGGACAATTTATAGCCTTGATGTACTCCTTTCCCAATTTTGAACTGGTCCATCGTTCCATGTCCAGTTCTAACTGTTGCTTCTTGACCTGCATACAGGTTTCTCAGGAGGCAGGTAAGGTTTATTTCTTGATTAATTCACTTTAAATTATTCTCTTGATTTTGCTGAGAGCAGTGAGGATTTAGCTTACTTTTGCTGTCCTTAATCACTCATCTCTCTTCATCCCAAAGTTTGAAACAGTATAATTAGTTCTTTCATTTGGTACCTGTGCAGTTGTAAATAAAATGCTTCTTAGACATTATATTTTAAGTCCCTACTATGTAAGATAAGGATACTATGGCCTTTATCCATTTCTCTATCTTGTCTTTTCTTTTCCTTCACTTTCATTTCTACCTTTTCTTTTGTGTTTAACCAGGTTGATCACGTAACATTTTCATTCTGTTGTATAAGGAGCCTTAAGACACTGCAGTGGTTAAGACTCCACACTCCCAATGCAGAGGGCACAGGTTTGATCCCTGGTTGGGGAACTGAGACCCTGCATGCTGCATGGTATGGCCAAAACAAAACAAAAACATTCAGGCTTTTCAGTAGGCTGATTCTAAAAGCTGAACACAATAAATTACAGTTACTCACTGAGCTGTTTGTTTTTCATGAGTACAAAGTTATAATGGTACTCAAAAAAAATAGGATATCAAGGTAAGTTTGGTTATCTTAGGGCAAATTTTTTCACAATCATACCACTAGTTTGCCTTATATTCTGAGTTGTTTGTTTAATCTTGTTCATCTTCCCCTCCTGTAATATGTAATTACCTTTTTTNTTATATTCTGAGTTGTTTGTTTAATCTTGTTCATCTTCCCCTCCTGTAGTATGTAATTACCTTTTTTTCTTTGGTAGAAATGTTTCCTGCTTGAATCACAGTATCTTATTTGTTGGAAGGAATCCTTGGTTTTTCTAGAGACATCCTTTTTAGAGTTTTCCTACTTCTTCCTTCAGTCTTTGTAAGAAGGAAGCCTGCTGAGTATCTGACATTCTGAGATATTCTTTCACTGCATTTCTGGGTTAGATTTACTGTTCCTTAGATGTCACATCTTCCTGTTTCATGGCATTCTCCTTTTTGCTGGAATATGTTCCAGATTAACTTGAAAATATAGGATACTTAAGATGTAAACATTCTTGAATGCCTAAACATGGCTTTTACCTGGTTCATAATTGCTTGATAGTTTGTAGAAATTTAGATCCAGAGTGAATTTCCTTTTGAACTTAGGAGCTTTTCTCTGTTCTGTTTAGATCAAGATGGTAGGAAATCTGATGCTACTCTGAGTCTTGTTATATTTTAATAACCCTTTCCCTTTTTCTCTTTGGAAATTCTAGTGTCTTACTGTGTCTTTGTAGTCCTGGACTTTTATAGTTACATATCTAGGTGTATGCCCAGTAGGTCACTTCTGTCTGACTCTTTTTGCGACCCCATGGGCTATAGCCTGCCAGGCTCCTCTATCCATGGAATTTTCTAGGCAAGAATACTAGAGTGGTTGCCATTTCTTCCTGCAGGGGATCTTCCCAACCTGGGGATCGAACCCACATTGCCTGTGTCTGCTACATGGGCAGGCGAATTCTTTACCATTGTGCCCTCAGTGAAGCCCTGGTCTAGGTATGAGTTGTTGTTATTCTGTCTGAACTCTCTGGAGTTGATAGACCTTTTCCATTGAAATGCAGGTGTTTCCATTCAGGTATGGGAAATGTTCTCACTGTTTTTTGGTAATATTTCTTGATTTCCTACGTTCTTTCACTTTGGAATGCTCATCAGCTGAGTATTCCTTATATCATATCTCTTATGTTTTCTGTCATTGCCTTTTTATTCTTATTTTTACAGATTTCTTTAGCTAGATGTTCCTGCTTTTCTGTGAATTTCTGTAAGCAGATTGTAAGTATTCCAGTATCTTTGCTTATTTTCTGTTTGTATTATTTCAAGAGGCAACATGGTATAGTTGTTAAAAGCATATACAATAGAACTAGACTGCTAGACTGTGTCTGTTAAGATCCCAGCTCCACTACTTAATAACTGTATGACCTTAGGTAAATTATTTAACCTTTCTGTGCTCTGTTTCTGAACTATGAAATGAGGATAACTACTTTGTGGGCAAAGGAGTTCATATTTGTAAAGTATTTACAACAATTTTTCGTGTTGTAAAATCTGTATCATTGTAGCATTCTGTTTTTGTTTTATTGAATGCAGTTTCTTTAGGAGTCTCTTAAGGATATTTTGATTGTTTAATCCTTTTCTTTTGTACCTGAGTACTTTGTGAGTCTTCTGGGGTTAATTTATTATTTACCTTTGTCTTTTTCTAGCTGTGGTTTTTCCTCATATGAAATTGCATAGTTAACTCATGTATATTGCTATAGGAATGTCTTGATTACTTTCTATAGCTACAGTGGGGTGGTTTTTTCTTGTTGGATAGGTGGGTTTTTTCCCTAATTGCTTTCTCTGTTTGGAAAGACTGGTTGGTAATTCTTAGTACAAAGATGGAATGTCTTCTCTGCTGGCAAGTTTAGGTTTAGAGCAGAAGAGCAGGGAACCTGTTGTGATTCTCAGGAGCTTTCTGTTTGTCATATTGACAACAGACTTGCTGGATGCTAGCATTCCTCTGGTTTCTTTATTAACAAGTTGCCAGATGTCTGCTAGATTTCTTTAGAAAAGAGTGGCACAGTTTTTGGCTTAGGGGTGCCACTGGGCCTTGCCTAACCAAGGAGTGGGTGCAGAGAAAGGAGACAGGTAACTTTTTCCAAAGTCACCAGTATTCAGCCTCTTTATCTGCTAACTTGCGTCTAGAGTCTCAGGACGATTGACTCAGGCCTCTGTAGTAGTCCCTCTGTGTGTGAATTTTGCACTGTGCTTTCCCTAGTTTTGCTTAACCTGATAACACACTTTGGATCTTCTTTCTGTTCTCTAGAAATCGACTGTGTCATTTCATCTCTTCGTAACTTTCTACTCTATTCTTTTTATTATTTTATAGATCTTAAACTTTTTGTACTTCTGTGCTGTCTTACCAGTAGGCATTCCAAAGGGGAAAGTGAGACAAAACTGTCATCATTATCTTTCATTCTCCAGGTTTTCTTTTTTTAAGAAAAAAAAAAAAAGAATGAAAGGAATTGTCACTTCACTTCTAAATACTTTTGTAGTTAAAAAGTTCTGATTCAAACAATATAAAA
>SJYQ01010013.1:19261-32848 GCA_006410935.1 Redunca redunca | reverse complement strand
ACTGTGGGAAATTCTGAAAGAGATGGGCATACCAGACCACCTAACCTGCCTCTTGAGAAACCAGAATGCAGGCTAGGAAGCAACAGTTAGAACTGGACATGGAACAACAGACTGGTTTCAGATAGGAAAAGGAGTATATCAAGGCTGTATATTGTCACCCTGCTTGTTTAACTTATATGCAGAGTACATCATGAGAAACACTGGGCTGGATGAAGCACAAGCTGGAATCAAGATTGCTGGGAGAAATATCAATAACCTCAGATATGCAGATGATACCACCCTTATGGCAGAAAGTGAAGAGGAACTAAAAAGCCTCTTGGTGAAAGTGAAAGTAGAGAGTGAAAAAGTTGGCTTAAAGCTCAACATTCAGAAAAGGAAGATCATGGCATGTGGTCCCATCACTTCCTGGCAAATAGATGGGGAAACAGTGGAAACAGTGTCAGACTTTATTTTTGGGGGCTCCAAATTCACTGCAGATGGTGATTGCAGCCATGAAATTAAAAGACACTTAGTCCTTGGAAGAAAAGTTATGACCAACCTAGATAGCTTATTGAAAAGCAGAGACATTACTTTGCCAACAAAGGTCCGTCTAGTCAAGGCTGCGGTTTTTTTCAGTGGTAATGTATGGATGTGAGAGTTGGACTGTGAAGAAAGCTGAGCACCAAAGAATTGATGATTTTGATTCTGTGGTGTTGGAGAAGACTCTTGAGAGTTCCTTGGACTGCAAGGAGATCTAACCAGTCCATTCTAAAGGAATTCAACCCTGGGTGTTCTTTGGAAGGAATGATGCTAAAGCTGAAAGTCCAATACTTTGGCTGCCTCATGCGAAGAGTTGACTCATTGGAAAAGACTTTGATGCTGAGAGGGACTGGGGGCAGGAGGAGAAGGGGAAGCCAGAGGATGAGATGGCTGGATGGCATCACCGACTCGATGGATGTGAGTTCGAGTAAACTCTTGGAGATGGTGATCAACAGAGAGGCCTGGTGTACTGCATTTCAAGGGGTCGCAAAAAGTTGGACACGACTGAGCAACTGAACTGAACTCTTTGTGATCTCACAGACTAGCCTACCATCTCCTCTGTCCATGGGATTTCCCAGGCAAGAATACTGCAGTGGGTAGTCATTTCCTTCTCCAGGGGATCTTCTTGACCCAGGATCAGACCCGGGTCTCTCGCTTTGTGGGCGGATTCTTTACCGCCTCAGCCACCAGGGAGGGTAAAATACTTCTATATGTTTCTTTAAAAAGTAAAGATATTTTATTACATAAACTCTATCATGTCTAACCAAATTAACCATGCTGCTAAATCGCTTCATTCGTGTCCTACTCTGTGCAACCCCATAGACGGCAGCCCATCAGGCTCCTCCGTCCCTGAGATTCTCCAGACAAGAACACTGGAGTGGGTTGCCATTTCCTTCTCCAATGCATGAAAGTAAAAAGTGAAAGTGAAGTTGCTCAGACTCTTTGAGACCCCATGGACTGCAGCCCACCAGGTTCCTCCATCCCTGGGGTTTTCCAGGTAAGAGTGCTGGAGTGGGGTCCCATTGCCTTCTCCAAATATTATATATTAGCTAGTTCTTATTCAGATCTTTTCCACTTGTTTGGAAAATACCTTTTTATATTGTTTGAATCAGAATTCAGATGGGATATTAGCAGTTAGTTGTTATGTTTCTTGAGTCCTTTTTTCTTATGAGTACGGTTTATTCGGGAGAAGAGTGATATTGGTTTGTAGATCACCTTTGATAGAAAATGTTTGTGCCAGCTAAGTATTAGACAGTTCTGCTCCAGTTTGTTAAGAATTCAAAATCTTCCTCAAATAAGACACACTTTTGTTTTAATGGAATACATATAGAACAGTAGTACAGAATAGAACGATGAACTCTCAGCTTTAATAACTATCAACTCAGGACCTGTCTTATTTCACAGATACCTTCAGCTGTGTACCTTCTCCTGAATCTGTCTGAAGCATATTCCACATCTAATTCATCCGCAAATATTTCTAAGTATATATATATATAAAAGAAACTAGGTCAGTTCTATAGAATATTTCTCATTCTGAATTTATCTGGTTGCTTCTTGATGTCATTTTACTTACTCCTTTTCCGTATTGATTTAAATTGAAAGTTTGATCTAAAGCAGTGTTTCTCAAGCTTTTTTTTTCATTATTATTCCTTTAAAGGCCCTTTTTAGACATTTTTTCCCCTTTATTGTCTACTCCATGAGACCCAAGAGTAGAGCACTGTGCTTTGGAAGGCAAGAAACCGTTTTAATTTCTCTTGAAGATTTTTTTCGCCCCTGGATGTGACACTGCAACTATTAAGAATATACAATATAAAGATTTGATTCTGTAGTTTGACTCTTTGTTGTTGTTTAGTCACTAAGATGTGTCTGATTCTTTGTGACCTCATGGACTGCAGCATGCCAGGCTTCCTTGTCCTTCACTATCTCCTGCAGTTTGCTCAACTCACGTTTATTGAGTCAGTGATGCCATCCAGTGATCTCATCCTCTGTTGCCCCCTTCTCCTCCTGCCCTCAGTCTTGCCCAGCATCAGAGTCTTTTCCAGTGAATTGGCTCTTAACATCAGGTGACCAAAGTATTGGAGCTTCAGCTTCAGCATCAGTCCTTCCAATGAATATTCAGTGCTGATATCCTTTAGGATTGACTGGTTGGATCTCCTTGCAGTCCAAGAGGCCCTCAAGAGTCTTCTCCAGCAGCACAATTCGAAAGCATCAGTTCTTTGGCACTCAGCTTTATTATGGTCCAGTTCTCACATTTGTACATGACTACTGGAAACACCATAGAAAAACTGGAAAAAGCAAAGAGTTTGACTCTTTACATAGGAACATTTTATAAGTAGAATATGTTATAAAAACATATTTGCTAGGGGGTATCAATTTTCATTTCAGTGAGTAAAACTCCATGAGGGCAGGAATTTGGTGTTTTACCCCTTATCATTGGATATGTAGAACCTATCATAGTAAGTGAATGAATGAGCAAGGAACAGAATTTCCAACTCCTTGTCTAATGGAACTGCTAGTTAAAAGAGAAATAACCCAATTAATGTTGTGAAATCTTTTGTTTTTGTTAATCAATCTTTAAAATAGTACTTTTCCTATTGAAGTTCAGTTCAGTTCAGTTCAGTCGCTCAGTCGTGTCCGACTCTTTGCGACCCCATGAATCGCAGCATGCCAGGCCTCCCTGTCCATCACCAGCTCCTGGAGTTCACTCAGACTAACGTCCATCGAGTCAGTAATGCCATCCAGCCATCTCATCCTCTGTCGTCCCCTTCTCCTCCTGCCCCCAATCCCTCCCAGCATCAGAGTCTTTTCCAATGAGTCAACTCTTTGCGTGAGGTGGCCGAAGTACTGGAGTTTCAGCTTTAGCATCATTCCTTCCAAAGAAATCCCAGGGCTGATCTTCAGAATGGACTGGTTGGATCTCCTTGCAGTCCAAGGGACTCTCAAGAGTCTTCTCCAACACCACAGTTCAAAAGCATCAATTCTTCGGCGCTCAGCCTTCTTCACAGTCCAACTCTCACATCCATACATGACCACAGGAAAAACCATAGCCTTGACTAGACGGACCTTAGTCGGCAAAGTAATGTCTCTGCTTTTGAATATGCTATCTAGGTTGGTCATAACTTTTCTTCCAAGGAGTAAGCGTCTTTTAATTTCATGGCTGCAGTCACCATCTGCAGTGATTTTGGAGCCCCAAAAAATAAAGTCTGACACTGTTTCCACTGTTTCCCCATCTATTTCCCATGAAGTGATGGGACCAGATGCCATGATCTTCGTTTTCTGAATGTTGAGCTTTAAGCCAACTTTTTCACTCTCCTCTTTCACTTTCATCAAGAGGCTTTTTAGTTCCTCTTCACTTTCTGCCATAAGGGTGGTGTCATCTGCATATCTGAGGTTATTGATATTTCTCCCGGCAATCTTGATTCCAGCTTGTGTTTCTTCCAGTCCAGCGTTTCTCATGATGTACTCTGCATAGAAGTTAAATAAGCAGGGTGACAATATACAGCCTTGACGTACTCCTTTTCCTATTTGGAACCAGTCTGTTGTTCCATGTCCAGTTCTAACTGTTGCTTCCTGACCTGCATACAGATTTCTCAAGAGGCAGGTCAGGTGGTCTGGTATTCCCATCTCTTTCAGAATTTTCCACAGTTTATTGTGATCCACACAGTCAAAGGCTTTGGCATAGTCAATAAAGCAGAAATAGATGTTTTTCTGGAACTCTCTTGCTTTTTCCATGATCCAGCAGATGTTGGCAATTTGATCTCTGGTTCCTCTGCCTTTTCTAAAACCAGTTTGAACATCTGGAAGTTCATGGTTCATGTATTGCTGAAGCCTGGCTTGGAGAATTTTGAGCATTACTCTACTAGCGTGTGAGATGAGTGCAATTGTGTGGTAGTTTGAGCATTCTTTGGCATTGCCATTAAAATTGACCTTTTCCAGTCCTGAGGCCACTGCTGAATTTTCCAAATTTGCTGGCATATTGAGTGCAGCACTTTCACAGCATCATCTTTCAGGATTTGAAATAGCTCCACTGGAATTCCATCACCTCCACTAGCTTTCCTATTGATGGGTAATTAAAATTCTTTCAATATGGTGAAAAGAAGTATCATTAACATTTCTAATAATTTTCATTTCAGTTTTTAATAAAAATTAATGAGGATCATTGGACTGTTCATAAAACCATACTGGAAATAGAGAAATAAAAAGCACCTATCTCATAGGGATGTTGTGAGGATTAAATTAGTTAATACATGTAAAGCACTTACAGCTAGACTTCACACATAATAAAATGCTTAACAACTATTCATTAGTAATTGAGGATGGTGCTGGGACTTTTCTTTCCCTTCATTTTGCAGGAGGGCTCCTGATGGTTGGTTGAACAGTTCTTCCATTCATAGTGAGGTTGACAGTTTTCTCTCAGGCCCTTGCAAAAGCTCCATGAAAGGATCATCCTCCTTAAGACTTTCCATCAACTTTCTTTCCAGGGGTCCTCTTCTAAGACCCTTGATGATAGTGATGCAGGGCAAATTGTTTTAACTCCTTACTTTTCTTCCTTTGCCCATATCTCATCTCAGAGAATGACCTTCTCATCTCTTTTCTTACTCTGAGCAGCCACACTGGACTTCTTTTACTCACACAGATGCCATACCCTCTCCTACATCTGCCCCTTTGAACATGCTGTTCCCTTTAATGTAACATATTCTTTCTCTCCCCTCTCCAGTTGCTTTATTTGGTCAGATCCTACTCATGCTTGCATTAATTGGCTCTTTTTTAGGAGACATTTTCTAACAAATTCCCACCAGACTAGTTTTTGTCTCTGCCATACTCCTGTTTCACACCATCATGGTTTTAAAACCTTTCATCCCATTTGGAGTAACCCTACAAACTGAGCTCCAGTGGGGTTGATAGAATCTGACATGTTCATTGCTGCATCCCCAATTCCTGGCACATAGGAAACCTCAATTAATGTGGTATACATGGATGGAAAAAAAAAAATACTGGCAGTATTGTTACTTAGAATTTGGTTAACATTATTTCCATAGCTGCCCTTGTCTCATGGATTTTTTTTTTTTCCTGTAAAGCTGCTGTAACAGCTGATTTTGTTACATTGTAAGGTGGCTTAGAGGTTAAAGTATCTGCCTGCAATGCAGGAGATCTGAGTTCAATCCCTGGGTTGGGAAGATCCCCTGGAGAAGGAAATGGTAACCCACTCCAGTATTCTTGCCTGGAGAATCCCATGGACAGAGGAGCCTGATGGGCTACAGTCCACGGGGTCGCAGAGTTGGACACGACTAAGAGACTTCACTCACTCACTCAAGACGACTTTGGAAAATTATGCATTCCTTTTAGATGAATCTTTACAACTTGGTGAGTTTCACTAGATATCTTCAGTCTTTGTTTTGAGCTCAGAAGTATGCCTTCTCTTCTTGTTCTTTTTGTTTTGACACAAATATTGGGTACAGTGAGGTTTGCAATCTCCTTGTAAGGAGCATAGGACAGATTATTATAAAAACATTTAGAGCATAGCCTGCTAACTTCTTTGACAGCTTTTATTTATCTTTAGAATTTTTATTCTCAAGAGAAGTGAAAAATTATTTATTGAAAGATAATTGATATCCAGATGTATTTCAGCAGTTCTTGAAATCTTCAAAGTTACCATCTGAAAGTAAGAACTACAACTTGTCTTTTCTTTTTTGAGAGAAAGGTGATTTGCAAATGAATGAAAAGTAGACTAAGAATTATTTTGTGTCAGGTTTTAGGTTTAGAGATCAGTTGACTGAGGTAAAGACGGGCCAATCACCTGCTACAACTCCATCTTATAAGCAGGTCTGTCCATCCAGGGACACACCACCAAATCCAGCCTACTGCCTGTTTTGTATGACCTGTGAACTAAGAATAGTCTTTACATTTTTAAATGGTTGGTGGAAAAAAATCCTGGAAGAAGAATACTACTTTGCAATATGTTGAAATTATATGAAACTCAGGTTTACTGTTTAGGAATAAAGCTTTATTGAAATACAGCCGATCTTATTTTTTACACACTGTTTATGGCTGTTTTCAGGCTATAGAGGCAGAGTTAGGGAGTTGCATCAGAGACCTTAGGGCCCAGAAAGCCAAAAATATTTACTTTATGACCCTTTATAGAGTAAGTTGGAGAAGGAAATGGCAACCCACTCCAGTGTTCCTGCCTGGAGAATCCCAGGGACGGAGGAGCCTGGTGGGCTCCTGTCTGTGGGGTTGCACAGAGTCAGACACGACTGAAGCGACTTAGCAGCAGCAGCATAGAATAAGTTAGCTGACCTCTGCTCTACCTTGTTGGAAAAGTATTTATAGATTGAGTGCTAAGATAAGAAATGAGTTGGGGAAAATTAGAGGGAGATAAGAGTTAATAAGCAATTCTCAGTGAGTGAACTTACACTTTTTTTCTATCCTGGAACGTGGAATCCATATTCTCGTTAGACCCGTGTTGCTGTTTTCAAGCAGGCAGTAAGTTGATTCTGGTATTACTTTTCTTCTAAAGTGAATGTAAATGGGCATATTAGGAAGAAAATTAAAATAGTACTCTCAGTTTTTTTACCAGGTTTTAGTGTTACCATAATGTTTTAAGCAGTGCGTGCAAGTCACTTCAGTTGTGTCCAGCTTTGCAACCCAGTGGACTATAGCCCGCCTGGGTTCCTCTGTCCATGGGATTCTCCAGGCAAGAATACTGGAATGGGTTGCCATGCCCTCCTCCAGGGGATCTTCCCAACCCAGGGATCAAACCCATGTCTCTTATGTCTCCTGAATTGGCAGGCAGTTTCTTTACCACTAGCACCAGCTGGGAATCCTGCTTAAACAGACTGTCTTCTAAATCATGATTAAAAGAAGCAAATAATCAAGCACACAAAAATAGTAGGTCATATTGCCTTGCTTAAGCCACACCCTCATGGGAAACAGCAGTGATAAAAATTAAGCCATGAATGAAAATTGGACTTAGTTATGTTATTTAGGGTTGGTAAATTTTGTGCTAGCCACTGTGGTCATATAATTAACTCAAATTAATAGAAAACCAGTGTAAATTGTGTTAAAGAATAATAAAAATGTTCTAGCTAAACCGTAAAAAGCTATAGCTAAAATAAAAATAAACTACAAAAGTGACTTTAACAGTTCTTGATCACACGACAGCTAAGACTCAAACCAGGATTAGATAACCCATTATGCTTAGCCCTAAACTCAGATAATTACAGTAACAAAATTATTTGCCAGAGTTCTATTAGCAATAGCTTAAAACTCAAGAGACTTGATGGTGCTTCATACCCCTCTAGAGGAGCCTGCTCTATAATTGATAAACCCTGATAAAGCTCACCAGCATTTGCTAATTCAGTCTGTATACTGCTGTTTTCAGCAAACTCTAAAAAATTATAGAAAGTATAATTATTACACATAAAAATATTAGGTCAAAATGTAACTTGTGGGATGGGAGGAAATGGACTATATTTTCTATTTCAAGAACATATCTCTTATTATACGAAAGTTTTTATGAAACTAAAAACCAAAGGAGGCTATGGTAATAAATTAAGAAGAAAGTGCCTAGTTGAATCAGGCCATCAAGCACGCACACTCCACCCACTACCCTTCTCAATTATTAATAACCTTTATAACCTCTTAGCAAGTACCAAACACATGTGAGGAGATAAAGTCTTAATGAGGGAAGCATACTAGAAAGTGTGCTTGGATAAATCAAAGGCTAGTGTAAATAAAATCACCTAGTTTATTTTACCCTCAGGAGTTTCATAATTTATGGATACTTTAAATCTCTCCCAAATCTCCCACAAATTCAACTGTTATAAGCAGATTAAATAAATTATTACCCAGTATTTAAAGTATAAGAGATGGAAATTTAAAAATTTGGGGTGCTATGTGGAAAATACTGTAAGGGCGTGATAAAAAATAAGCATTAAAAGTAATAAAAACCCCCTTTACCGTTTACATAATGATTTAACTAGGAAATTTTTAACAAAGAGAACTTAAATCCCCAGAAGCCAGATGAGCTCCTTACAAACAGTTTATTAGAACAAACTCATCTATACAGCAAAATTCTGAGAAGATTTATAAGTAAAGGTGACAAGCCTAACAAGCCTGATGAGAGCTGGTTGTCCAAAAAAAAAGAATCTTAGATCTTAGTTCAACTTTACAAACTATTAAAAAATCAGAAATTTTAATGTATTTTTAAATGTTAATCTAAAAAGTTTCAACTCCTTAGAAACAGGGTACAACCTTATCTGGAGAGTAAGAGTAAAACCATAGTTGCCTTAAAAAACAGCCATCGATTAAGTGTTCAAGCTTGGCAGCACATTTACCTTAATACCAATAATAAACTGACTCCTAGTTTAATACTGGACTAATCTATTAATTAAAAGAAACAATAATGTTCATATGACGAACAGGAAATGTTTCTTCTTGCATAAGCTTATATAAGTAATGGAATCAATGGTAGATAACAAATCTAAGTCAATGTTAAATTATTTATTAAAATTACTCTTAATCTGACAGAGGTATGCACCTTCTGAAAGATTTTGAAAAAGTAAAAGGAACTCAACAAGTACAAACCTTGCCTATTTACTGAGAGTATTACCTCTAGTCTGACTAATAGTAGAGGCACTGCTTGCCCAGTGACATCTATTATCCTGACCATGCAAAGGTAGCATAATCGCTTGTTTTCTAAATAAAGACTTGTGTGAGTGGCCACACAAGGGTTTTCCTATCTCTTAATCAGTGAAATTGACATTCCTGTGAAGAGGTGGGAATAACAAAATAAGACCAGAAGACTGATGGAGCTTTATTTAATTAATGCCCCCCTCCCATGAACTAAATCATCATGGGATAATAAAACTTTTATATGGGTTAGCGGTTTTGTCTGAGGTGATCTCAGAGAACAAAAAAGTCTCTGAATGATTAAAATTTAGACCAAATAGTCAAAATGTTTGATCCCTTACTGATCCAAAAACTGATCAATGGCGCAAGTTACACTACAGATAACAGCATAGTCCTACTCTAGAGTTCATATCGACAGTAGGGTTTAGAATCTTGATGTTGGGTCAGGACATCCCAATGGCATAACCGATATTAAATAGTCATTTATTCAATAGTTAAGGTCCTAGGTAATTACACCAGAGTAATCCAAGTCAGGTTCTATTATATATTTCTCCCAGTACAAAAAGATAGAAATAAGGCCTACTCTTCAAAAGCACTTTAAAACTAATTAATGATATAATCTTAATTCATGAAAACACCCTGCCAGAGAACACAGGGTAGACTGCAGAGCCTAGTAATTATATAAAAAAATCGTTATTATTAGAGGTCAACTCTCCTCCTAACAGAATGTTTAAAATTAACATTCTAACACTCCTCATCCTGTTTGTTCTAGCCGTGGCATTCCTCACACTAATTGAATGAGAAGGTATTAGATTACATACAACTTTGAAAAGAACCAAACTTCACTGACTCATATGGCCTACTATAGCCTATCACCGACAGTTAAATTATTAAAGAACCACTATGACCAGCCTGTCTTCGATTTGCATATTTATTATCATATCCATTCTAAAAGTATCTAGTAGTATATAGCTTTTGTGCAGTTTCTGTTTTTTTTCTATGTAAGGAGTTTATCTGTAAAGGACATTATCTGTTTCTATGTAGGGAGATATATCTGTTATATTTTTATGTAAAAGTACTAATATATTATTTGGAAAGTAGTTGGTGACTGACTTAGTGGAACAAGGCTAGTATGTACATTGGGAATTAAGGTCCCTTTTGGAGTCAGTGGATAGATTGGAGGATATTTTTAAGAAGTCTTCTGCAGCCTGACAAAGGCAAATTAAGTCCTCTATTAGATTTAAGACCACAATTTCAGGATCTACCTTTCTTGTGCTCTTTTCTGTGGCTTCCCTGGTGGCTCAGATGGTAAAGAAACCGCCTGCGATGTGGGAGACCCAGGTTCTTTCGCTGGTTTGAGAAGATCCCCTAGACAAGGAAATGGCAACCCACTCCAGTATTCTTGCTGGAGAATTCCATGGACAGAGGAGCCTGGCGGGCTACTGTTCATGGGTTTGCAAAGAGTCGGACATGACTGAGCAACTATTACTAACTTCTTATGTCTCTAGAACATTTCACAGTTCTGTGCAGTTTGACACATTTACCACTCTGCATTCTAGTTGCTTTGTTTTCAGAACAGAGAAAAATAATACCTTTCCTGTCTGAAAGCAGGAATCTTAGGTTTGCTAAATTATAAGTTTCTTAAGGGTGAGTACCATGCCTAATTTTTTAAAAATTATTGATCTCTTTGTAGCTATCATAGATCTGGCACATAGCTGGCACACAGTCAATGTTTGTTGAGTAAAAGTACATGATATCTTGTATCTCAAATAGTTATTATTTCTATGCATGATCACAATAATTCTAGTTCATTTAAAGATTTGCTTACTGGGATTAGGTGTCTTTTTGTTACTGTAGGAGAGAATTTTGATGAAAACAGTAATGTTTTCTGAATCCATTTCTGAATTCATTCCTTACAGATAGCTATCAAATCATTGGCCAGATTTGTCTGTTAATTAATAATTTTTAATTTATCTAAGTTATAATAATTTTTTGACATCTTGAGGGATAAGATTTAACAATATCAAATCTAGAAACCTTTTGATAATAAAACTTTAAAAATATGTATATACTAAAGCCACTCTTGAGTAGGAAGTTTTATATATTCTTATCTGAGTCTTCCGAAACTTTTCCCAACTCTTCAGTTGAATCTCTTTTTTAATGAAACTTCCCTGTTTGATTTACTCAAAAACCTATGTTTTAAAATGGTGTCTAGCAGAATACCTTATAAAGACCAAGACAATTTAAAAGGTGTTTCAGTTCAATCACTCGGTTGTGTCTGACTCTTTGCGACCCCATGAACCACAGCACACCAGGCCTCGCTGTCCATCACCAACTCCTGGAGTTTACCCAAACTCACGTCCATGAGTTGGTGATGCCATCTAACCATCTCATCCTCTGTCGTCCCCTTCTCCTCCTGCCATAACTCTTTCCCAACATCAGGGTCTTTTCCAGTGAGTCAGCTCTTCACATCAGGTGGCCAAAATATTGGAGTTTCAGTTTCAACATCATTCCTTCCAGTGAACACGCAGGACTGATCTCCTTTAGGATGGACTGGTTGGATCTCCATCCAGTCCAAGGGACTCTCAAGAGTCTTCTCTAACACAAAAGCATCAATTCTTCGGCTCTCAGCCTTCTTTATAGTCCAACTCTCACATCCGTACATGACCACTGGAAAGACCATAGCCTTGACTAGACGGACCTTTGTTGACAAAATAATGTCTCTGCTTTTAAATATTCTGTCTAGGTTGGTTATAACTTTCCTTCCAAGGAGTAAGCATCTTTTTAATTTCATGGCTGCAATCACCATCTGCAGTGATTTTGGAGCCCCCCCAAAATAAAGTCAGCCACTGTTTCCACTGTTTCCTCATCTGTTTGCCATGAAGTGATGGGACTGGTTGCCATGATCTTAATTTTCTGAATGTTGAGCTTTAAGCCAACTTTTTCACTCTTCTCTTTCACTTTCATCAAGAGGCTCTTTAGTGCTTCTTCACTTTCTGTCATAAGAGTGGTGTCATCTGCATGTCTGAGGTTATTGATATTTCTCCCGGCAATCTTGATACCAGCTTGTGCTTCATCCAGCCCGGAGTTTCTCATGATGTAAGGTAAAGTCTCTCAGTTGTGTCCGACTCCTTGCGACCCCATGGGCTGTAGCCTACCAGGCTCCTCTGTCCATGGGATTTTCCAGGCAATAGTACTGGAGTGGATTGCCATTTCCTTCTCCAGGGGATCTTCCCGACCCAGGGATCGAACCCGGGTCTCCCACATTGTAGACAGACGCTTAACCGTCTGAGATGTACTCTGCGTATATGTTAAATAAGCAGAGTGACAATATACAGCCTTGACGTACTCCTTTTCCTATCTGAAACCAGTCTGTTGTTCAGGTCAAGTTCTAACTGTTGCTTCCTGACCTGCATTCAGGTTTCTCAAGAGGCAGGTCAGGTGGTCTGGTATGCCCATCTCTTTCAGAATTTTCCACAGTTGATTGTGATCCACACAATCAAAGGCTTTAGCATAGTCAATAAAGCAGAAATAGATATTGTTCTGGAACTCTCTTGCTTTTTCAATGATCCAGCAGATGTTGGCAATTTGATCTCTGGTTCCACTGCCTTTTCTAAAACCAGTTTGAACATCTGGAAGTTCACGGTTCACGTATTGCTGAAGCCTGGCTTGGAGAATTTTGAGCATTACTCTACTAGTGTGTGAGATGAGTGCAATTGTGTGGTAGTTTGAGCATTCTTTGGCATTGCCTTTCTTTGGGATTGTAATGAAAACTGACCTTTTTCCGGTCCTGTGGCCACTGCTGAGTTTTCCAAATTTGCTGGCATATTGAGTGCAGCACTTTCACAGCATCATCTTTCAGGATTTGAAGTAGCTCCACTGGAATTCCATCACCTCCACTAGCTTTGTTCGTCGTGATGCTTTCTAAGGCCCACTTGTCTTCATATTCCAGGATGTCTGGCTCTAGGTTAGTGATCACACCATTGTGATTATATGAGTCGTGAAGATCTTTTTTGTATAGTTCCTCTGTGTATTCTTGGCACCTCTTTAATACCTTCTGCTCAGGAGATACAATGGCTAAATCTAAAACATGACTAAACTGAATCCTAAAGTGGAGGAGGATGAATGCCCTAAAGAACTTTATTTACTCCTTTTAAAAAATAGACATTAGGTTATAAAAGGATATCGTTCTTCTTAGGAGGTACACGTTTAAGTATTTGGGAGTAAAAGGGCATGGTATATGCACCTTACTCTCAAATGTTTCAGAAAATATGTTGATCTGTATGTGAAGATAACGATGTAGATGTTAAAATTTGGCCGACTGGATAAAGTATATATAGGAGTTCTCCTAACATCATAGTTAAATAGTAATATAATTTAGAACTTAAAAAAAAATCTTAGGTATAGTATATTAAATTTTCATTTATCATGTACTTT
>SJYQ01010013.1:0-18977 GCA_006410935.1 Redunca redunca | reverse complement strand
TTTCAATAAAAATATATTTAAGTTTTCCCTTAGTTCCATAAATATGGTTTTTTTAAAAGTAGATCTATTTTTTATTATCTTAAATATTTTGAAGGAAATTCAAGAATAAGGATCTTTTATAATGTTTTTCTAACTGGGTGTAAAGAATCGCAGACTTTTTGGTGAGCATTTACATTGTGATATGCATTATTTTTAAAGTACATTACATTTAATAATTCATTTTATTTCACAGCAGCATTATGCTTATACCTNCGCAGACTTTTTGGTGAGCATTTACATTGTGATATGCATTATTTTTAAAGTACATTACATTTAATAATTCATTTTACTTCACAGCAGCATTATGCTTATACCTTGTTTTGATATGCTTTTTTCAAGTTTGGCTTCCCTTGTGGCTCAGCTGGTAAAGAATCCACTGCAGTGCAGGAGACCTGGGTTTGATCCCTGGTTTTGGGAAGATCCCCTGAAGAAGGGAAAGGCTACCCACTCCAGTATTCTGGCCTGGAGAATTTAATGTATAGTCTGTGGAGTCGCAAAGAGTCGGAGACGACTGAGTGACTTTGACTTTTCAAATTTAGCTAGACCAGAGCTTAGATGCTAAGTCTCAGAATCTTTGTGTTTTCTTACCCCTTTTTTTCCAGATACAGACTGGGAACTGGTGATTTGGAGCTCAATATAGAAAATTGATTATATATATTTTGAGAAAAAATACTATCTTAGAATTATCTAGTTTGTACATATAAGTCTAACTTCAGGGTAGACTTTCATTGCCCTCATAATGTGGGAAGGATCCACACATAAGACTATTCTTCAGTAATTGTCCAGAAAAAAAAAGTAAATATGACTTTTAGTACCCAAGTAGGAGTCAGACTGATAATAGAAACCTAGTTCTACTAGACTTCAGTTTCACCAAGTAAAATAACCAAAAAATTAAAAATAGAAAGATCAAGGGACTGATGTATATTGCTAACTTTTAAATGCTTTTTATTGAATTAAAACATGCATGTCATACAGTGCATAAATACTGAGTGTCATTTTGGTGAAGTTTTATGAAGTGAGCACTTGTTTAAGCAGTACTAATACCAAGGTCAAGATATAGAACATTTTCATCAATACTGGAGCCTCCTTCATGCCCCCTGACAGTCATCATGCTCTCCCAAAGGTAACTATTATTCTGGCTTGATTCAGTATTCATTGGTATTGTCTATTTTTGAACTTCATTTTTTTTATGAACAACATCTTGTTGGCAGGAGTCATTCATATTGATTCATATGGCAGTAGCTCATCCTTTTTCATTGCTTTGTAATACTGCATTATTTGTATATACCGCAATTTATTCATCCATTGTACAGTTGATGAGCATTTGGTTTATTGTTAGTTTTGACTACTATAAACAGTTCTGCTGTGAACATTCTTGAGCATGTCTTTTGGCACATGGGTATGCCTTTCTGTTGGATAAATAACTGAGGAGGAAAATGCTGAGTCTCAGGGTATTTGGATGTTTAGCTTTTGTAGATGCTTCCTACTTTAGTTTTCCAAAGTTGTTCAATCAGTTTATACTTCCACCCGCGTTGTACATGAGGTCTTATTTTTCTTCATCCTCAACAACACTTGAAATTATTAGTGTTTCAAATTAATAACTCTTCTTCCATAAATCTGGGGAATAGATGGGGAAACAGTGGAAACAGTGTCAGACTTTATTTTGGGGGGCTCCAAAATCACCACAGATGGTGATTGCAGCCATGAAATTAAAAAGATGCTTATTCCTTGGGAAGGAAAGTTATGACCAACCTAGATAGCATATTCAAAAGCAGAGACATTACTTTGCCAACAAAGGTCCATCTAGTCAAGGCTATGGTTTTTCCAGTAATCAAGTATGGATGTGAGAGTTGGACTGGGAAGAAGGCTGAGCACCGAAGAATTGATGCTTTTGAACTGTGGTGTTGGAGAAGACTCTTGAAAGTCCCTTGGACTGCAAGGAGATCCAACCAGTCCATCCTAAAGGAGATCAGCCCTGGGTGTTCTTTGGAAGGAATGATGCTAAAGCTGAAACTGCAATACTTTGGCCACCTCATGCGAAGAGTTGACTCACTGGAAAAGACCCTGATGCTGGGAGGGATTGGGGGCAGGAGGAGAAGGGGACGACAGAGGATGAGATGGCTGGATGGCATCACTGACTGGATGGACGTGAGTCTGAGTGAACTCCGGGAGTTGGTGATGGACAGGGAGTTCTGGTGTGCTGCGATTCATGGGGTCGCAAAGAGTCAGACATGGCTGAGCAACTGAACTGAACTGCTGTAAATCTAGTGAAATTTTTTGTAGTTTTAATTTGTTATTCCCTGATAACAAATTTATATATGCTTATTGATTCTTTGTTTTATCTTCTTTTGAGAAATGCCTGTTCATGTTATTTGCCTATTTTTCTATTGGATTGTCTATCTTACAGATTTGCAGTTCTTTATTTCTAGGATAAGTTTCTTGATAGATTAAGTATTGAAGACTTCTGTCCTACTTCTTTACTGTTTTAATATTGTATACTAATATAATTTGTTAATTTTAATAAAGTCTATTTTATCAAACTCTTCTTTTATGGTTAGTGTTTTGCATGTTTTAAGGATTCCTTGTCTCAAAGCCAAGAAGATAATTCTGCTATGTTTTCCTCTATAAACTTGAGTGTTTAGGTTTTTGCATGGTGTTTGGTAGGATTCATGTTTTACTTTGTTTTCTACTTGGAAATTCATTTGGTTCAGCATTATTTATTGAAAGGACTATATTTTCATATGGAATTCAGTAGGTAAGGTGAATTTTTTTTGTGGGTCTATTGTTGGACACTGTCTGTTGGTCTCTGTTTTGTTGGTCTCTTTGTTGTTGTGCCAGTGCCATACTCTTAATTATTATAGCTTTAAATTCTCCAACCTTTGTTATTCATCATTGCTTTGGTTGTTCTTGCCCTTCTGAATTTCAATTAAGATTTTATACTCAGCCTGTCAGTTTCCTAAAGAAGTAAATAAATAATAAACCCCTACTTAATATTAAGCATGTTAAGTATTTTTTATTTCTTATTGTCTAGTTTAATGTTGAATCTGTAGATGGATTGGATATATTAAATATCTTTCCATATTGAGACTTTCAATACATTAACCATAGTTTACTATCTCCCATATATTTAGATCTTTTAAAATTACTGTCAGAAATGTTTCGTTTTGTGTGTAGAGGTCTTTCACATCTTTTAACTTTTAAAGTTAGTGATATTGTGATGACTTTTTTTTTAAGTCCTTACAGTTTATAAATTCGTACTAGAGTATTTACAGATGAAATAATATAGTTTGGGGGGATTTGATTTAAATAATACAGAGGAAGATGGGAAAGAATGGGGAAGGGACAGAATAGGTGAAACAGTATTGACCATGATTTGATAATTATTGAAAATAGGTGATGGATACATGAGTTAATCATCATTCTTTTTTACTTTTGTGTGTATTTGAAATTTTCCATAACAGTAGGTTTAAAAATATGTATTAACTAAAGATTGAAGCCCAAATATATAAAAATTCAAAACTTTGTAATAATTCTTTAAAAATAACTCTCATTTCATTACTCTGGAATCATTGGTGAGTGAAAGATCATTTATTTTTTATTTTCTGCACAGGCTTTATTCCAGGATAACCAAATAGTTCAGAGGGAAAGTTGACTGTTATAGAAGAATCATAGGTATTAAGAGATGCTCCTACCTATGACTGGGGATTAGAAGCTCACCACAGTGCCATTTCTAATAGAACTGTGATCTGGGTAATGACCAGTTGTGTCCATGCATGCTCAGTTGATCAGTCGTGTCTGACTCTTTGCAGCTCTATAGACTGTAGCCCACCAGACTCTTCTGTCCATGGCATTCTCCAGGCAAGAATACTGAAGTGGGTTGCCGTTTCCTCCTCCAGAGGATGAAATCTTCCTGACCTGGGCATTGAACCTGTGTCTCCTGCATTGGCAGGTGAATTCTTTCCTGCTGAGCCACCTTTAACTACTAAAGCCATCAGGTGAATATCTGTTGGGAAGTAGATATAATACAATGCATAGGCCAAAATGGAGTAAGCCTCTGTCCGACTGATTAGAACGAAATACTCAATAGAATACTAAAAGCAGCTAGCTATGTAAGGACTCTGAAAATTAATAATAGGCAAATTGAGAAGTCATAACTTGAAAAATAGCCTGTATAGTGGTGAATATCCCTTTTCTCTCTTTCCATGACCCAGCTTTGACCAAATAGTGGGCTGAACTAGGGAACTGCACAGTGGGTATGGAAGTTTGCAAAACCCCCAAGAGAAGACCCTTATTTCTTAGCAGAAGACAAGGAAAAGGAAATCACCCCTTCTTTTTCTTTTTCTCTCCCAAGCCTTCCCCGAGACCATCTCTGACTGTAAAGTTGCATTGCCATGGTGGCACATACACTAACACTGAGAGAAAGCCATTTCTCCGTGCGTGCTGGAGAAATCTCACAGGGGAGAGGGATCATGTGAAGGGAGACTCACAGAGGTCCCACCCTACTCACGAGCTACACGTGCACGGACAGACCCAAAGGAACACAGAAAAGACAGAGAACTGACCTATGATGTAAACCACTGTTCAAATCCTAGACTTGCTGGAGTGATGTATGCAGAGGATGACCCCAAATAACATAGTAAAGGCTTTGAAAACGGAGCTGACAGCAGTATTACCACCCTTAGAAGGCAATATATAACTTGTAGTATAAACTTAGGCAAAAAAAAGAAAGTTACATTCTCCAGAAGATGTTAACAGAATCTAATTTCATAAACTAATATTCAGAATGCCTAGGATATAAGACAGAATTATTTTACATACAAAGAAACAGGAAAATCTGACTTTTTTTTTTTTTACAAGAAAAGACAATAAATAGATGCCAACCCTGAGATGATTCAGATGATGGAATTATTAGAAAAAGATTTTAAAGTAACTGCTATGTTATATCCCTGGGCGGTGAGGCAAAAGTGAACATTTTTGAAATGAATAGAAAGATAGCTCCCCTCTGATATAGAACCATATAAAAGAATCAAGTGGTAATTTCAGAACTGAAAATATATGAAACACAAATTTACTACATGGACTCAATAGGAGACTTGAAGGTAATCATCAGTGGAAATCTCAAATCATGTTTCTTCTGTATCAAGGGTATGTCTCTCTTCTATAATGCTTGTTATGTCTAGGTTGCATCTTGTGAAGCCTGGTCATAGGTCTTCTAGCTGAGTTAGCATGCTATTTACATATCCTCTTTTATCCTTGATCATTCTTACATGAAGGGCTTCCCTGGAGGCTCAGCAGCAAAGAATCTTGCCTGCCATGCAGAAGATATAGGTTCCATCCCTGGGTCAGGAAGATCCCCTGAAGAAAATGGCAACCTAGTATTCTTGCCTGGAATACCCCATGGACAAAGAGAGGAGTCTGGTGGGCTACAGTCCGTGGGGTTGCAGAAAAGTCGGACATAACTTAGGGAATAAACAACAACTCTTACTTGAATACTGCAAATGTGTCTGTATCAAGGGAGTTCCAACTCCCTTGGAGTATCAAAGGAACTTGATACTTGGGAGTATCAAGGGAATAGATTCAGATAGGGTCTTGGCCTGTGATTTTCCCAGACCTTATCATTTCAGGTGGGGTTCAAGCAGTCAGTCAGTGGATTGAAAAAATAATAGTCAGCTAAGGTACTTAATATATCCATGTAGTTTTGCTTATTTGAGAGCTTTAAATAGGTATAGAAAAGTGGAAATGGAGAACATATACATAAATCATGCACTGTAAAACCTTATGATTTAAAGGAAATGAATTTTATCTTGAAAATAAATGTAGATATAATTTTAGTGAAGAAAAAATACATTGATGATGACAGTTTTCTGAATAATATGTGGTTCAGAATGCATCGAAACTTATTTGAGCTGGTTTTCAGGTGATTGTGAACTTGCCTGACCTACTTGGCTGCACAAAAGCAACTTGGTAGTTTACCGAAAATTTAATAGATCAAAACAGTGATTGCACTGCAAAAAGAGGAATATTTGTAAGTTTTGGTAGTATTTATATGCATCTGGTGGCCTCATTGATGAAGTATATGTCAAGATTTATACGTATTGGTTGTAAGTTATTAAATATCTCATGAGCTGACCCTAAACCTATTATTTTCGCAGTATTACTTAATCAAATTTCTTGATGGGCCCCTGTAGTTTTATAGCACTGATAAAATTCTGTACTTCTTTTGAGTTGATGTAATTTACTCTCTCTTTTTCTGGAGACCCATCTCAGAAATTTACATAAAGTGCCTCTTAAAAATAAAACATTCCAGAAAGGCTGGGATCTATCAATCCTGTTAGACATCTGTCTGATACTTACATGTTGAGGTCCTTTAATGGACCGGAACCTGGTGGTCCAGAATCGATGATAAGAAGGTAAAGGAGAGAAAGAGGCTGATATTCCTTGGTTTACACAGAAAGCCAATAAAGCCCCTGACATTGGGCTTGCTCTGTTCTCGGAGGCCTCGGGCGCCCTCTAGATGGGGTGAAGATGCAGAGCGCCTTCTCGAGAGGGTCTTAGAAGCCCAGGCAGGAAAGTGAACTCAGAGGGCCTCTGCGCTCCAAAGAAATAGCCTGAGAGAGAGAGAGAAAGAAAGAGAAACAAGGACACAGGGACCAGAGCTCTGATGGAGCAAAGGTGTTTTAATCAACATGGTGTGGGCATATATACTGTCTTACAAGGTAGTTATTCTCAGCAAAGATAAAGATTAAAATTCCAGACTTAACAAAACATAGGCGATCCATATTGAAGAGAGAGAGAGTTGTAAACACGAATTCACTTTTACCGTATGGTTCACAAGAAGGAAGAGGGTACTTATCACTGTATAGAAAAAGTAATGAAGGAAATGCCTGGATTCTTCAGCCCCTGGGAGAGGCTTGCCTTTCCTCTTAGTTCCTGAGTATTCAGGAATTAATAAGGAGCAGAGAATTCCTGACAGATCTGAAACAGCACACAGGAAGCCTCCTGTTAAATGCTTCCTGGCACTTAGAGATTATGCCATTTTATATGGTGTAGCCCATTAAATAATTGTCCAAAAGGGAAATCTGCTGTCATATTCACTTGGATATTAAACTAAGACTTTGGCCATTGAGAAAAGCATGCCTTGAGCCTGTTGCATATAGCAATAAAGTTAGACATTCTGTTGCATTTGAACTCATGCAACTGGCATTCTCATCTATAGTATTTTTCAGTTCCCTTCAGGTAAGACAAAAGGAAAAGAGTTCACGTAGTTACAAAGTTCTGAATGGTGATACAGTCTTATCTATTTATGGATCAGATTATTTAATGTTTATCCCCAGAAGATATTTTGTGTTCACCAGAGACTTTTCTTGGGTCATAGTGTGTGGTAGGCAGAATAATGGTCCTTCAATGATGTCCATGTCCTGAGTTCCCAGAAACTGACTGTTAGGTTTGATGACAAAGAGGAGTAAAGGTTGCTAATCAGCTGACCTTATAATGGGATCATTTTCTTGGATTATCTGGGTGGGCCCAGTGTAATTACAAGTGTCTTGATAAGGTAAGAGGGAAGCAAAAGAGATGACCACCTGAGAATGATGTGACCTGCTCCTGGCTTTGATCATTGAGGAGGGGAATCCCTGAGCCAAAGATTGCAGGCCGCCTTTAGAAGCTTGTAAAGACTAGGAAACAGATTTTCCTGTTCAAATTTCCAGAAAGAAATACAGCGCAGCTGACACCTTGAGTTCTGCCCAATGGTAAATGGTAAGGCCTGGAGCGAGAGCAGAACTCCTGGCAAAGAGAGATCTGTTGGGGCAGGAAATGGGAAGAGAGTGTGCAAAAACAACATTGAGGAAATAGAATGTTTTGCTAATGATAATGTGTCTACAGGACACAATCAAAGGATTTTGAAAATTGGGAAAGGGGGACGGTATCAATGTGGCGATACACAGAGTGGGTAGGAACAAAAGTCTAGGTGGTGTGGGGTGACCTGTGTCTTGATCCTCTCCTGGTGACTGCTATGAAGGAAAGTAGGGCATAATGGGATTAGTCCCTGTGGTTTCCTAGGTAGATTATTGTGACTATGGAGGGAGAAAGGGTTTGGGAAAGGCAGATTTCTCAACAGCCAGAGATTTTAGACCTGTATTAAGTTTCTATTACTGCCATAGAATGACAAACTTAGAAAGTACTGCAAACTTAATGGTTTAAAACAGAACAAATTTATTATTACTATCTTACAGTCCTGCAGCTCAGAAGGTTCATAACGGTCTCACTGGGCTAAAGGCAAGAGGTAGGGCTGCATTCTTTCTGGGAGCCTCAGAGGAGAGAGAATGTTTCCTTGTATGTTCAAGCTTTCAGAAGCTGCCTATATTCCTTGACTTGTGGCTGTCTTCTTTCACCTTCAAAACCAGCCACATTGCCTGCTTCTCTTCAAAACCAGCCACATTGCCTGCTTCTCTTTTGTCTCATATCGCTCTGACCATGGACAGGAAAAGTCCTCTGCTTTTAAAGACTTGTGTGATTACATTGGATCACCCAGATAATCTGGCATAAACTACTCATCTCAAAATCTTTAACCTTATTGCATCTACATAGTTCTGATTTCAGGGATTAGGGCATGGTCCTTTTAGTGGGGCCTCATTCTGCCTACCACAGGGTCCCCTCTTTCTTCCTGTGAATACTAGTGTAGGGCTTGGTGCAGGATGGTATCCAGGTTTAGGGTGTGGTACCTGGTTCAGTATGTAGTTGATGCTGAGTCTTGGGCTTGAACTCTTGCTGCACTTCAGATCTTCTGTGAGGCTCATTTGAGGCTGAGGACACTCTTGGGCCTCACTCTCATCTGAAAAAAGGATTAAGGTGCTCATGTATTCTATGGACCAGATCAGTCTATCACATGAAGAGTGAAAGTGAAAGTCGCTCAGTTGTGTCCGACTCTTTGCAACCCCTTGGACTTTCCATATTGTCTATGGAATTCTCCAGGCCAGAGTACTGGAGTGGGTAGCCTTTCCCATCTCTGGGGGATCTTCCCAACCCAGGGATTGAACCCAGGTCTCCCACACTGCAGGCAGATTCTTTACTGACTGAGCCACAAGGGAACTCAGACATTACTGGAAGAAATAAATTTGTTGAATAATTGTAGTAGTCTTGTGTACTACCAAGAGAGCTGTATTAATCTTTCAGTTTTTGTTTACTTAATGAGGCTTCAAAAATGCCTCACATCTAGATATTGACAGGGTAGAATTTTGATAGCATTTGATGTTTGTCTTGAACCAGAATATTCTTTGGTTCTAATAGGTCTGGATTGTGAGACTTTGATTTAGGGTGTGTTTCTTGTTTTTGCTATCAATTTTAGATTTAAATTGGTGTTACTTGCTACTGTAGAATCAAGAATTTTTTTATCATGCTAATGTTTCATATCCATTGTGGAAGTGAACTAATGTTCCCATTCAGTACTGAATAAATTGAGAACTTTATTTCTTTGAGAACTTAAATTTCATCTTTACTCATTCGTTAAATAATTTAAAAAGTATTTCAGCCTTTTTTTTACAAGTTAAAATTGTTCTCTTAGAAATAATTATCTTTTTAACTATAATACAAACAATAATCTGTAGAAGGAAGTTTGACTTTTTCATAAATGATGATAAACATAGTTAAGGATGGTTGGGTTTTGTATTATATCAATTAAATTTCAGCACTACTTTTAATTAATGTTTATATCAATAGATCCCTCAGTCCAGAAAGGTCTGTGATATCAGATTTAACTAACCTAAATTCCAAAGTAGGTCAGTAGGTCAATAGGTTATTAGGTTAGAAAAGGATTTACTGTAGTTTCCATTTTTTAAACCGAGGTTCTTGAATTAAACCTTTTAAATTAGTAACTTAATAATTAGATGAAATAAAATGCNTTAGAAAAGGATTTACTGTAGTTTCCATTTTTTAAACCGAGGTTCTTGAATTAAACCTTTTAAATTAGTAACTTAATATTAATAATTAGATGAAATAAAATGCTCCTTTAAGTTACAGGAACAAGTACGTAGGAAGATAGTCTCTTTTAATCATGTTTGGTAATAGTAGCATGTTACTTTGTTACTCATGTTTTTTTTCCCCTTAGCCCAGTTTCTAATGTTGGACAGTTAAAAGAAAACAAGAAAAAGGCAGCAGTTAAGGTTTCCTTGTTATAAAATAATACATGTTCTTAGAAAAATTTTAGAAAGTGCTAAAGAAAAAGTAAAAATGGAAAAAATCCATAAGCTAATTACTCAAATAACAACAGTTGATACTTTGACTGACATATTTTGGATTTATGTTCAATATATTTTAATGCCACTGTTACTGCTGTTAGATGTTTAAATCTTTCTAGCTTTACTGTTTTAAATAATAATGCATTCACTGTCAAACTTTGGATACATCTGTGATTATTTCCTTTTTTTCCCCCCCCAAAATGAGATTACTAGGTCAAAGGACTTAAGTGTTTCAAGTTATTGACACTTCTCACCAAACTTTTTTTTAAGAAAGGGAGTCCTCATTTACTCTCTTAAAGCATTGTTCAGTGTCTATTTCATTTCTCTGTCACAAACTTCTCAGACGGTTATTAAATGTAATAGACACTTGAGTCATTTTCCTGTCCTCAGTGCAGTGTTGACATTGTCAACTTCTTGAAGTACTCTTTTCTTTTAATTTTAGTGACAAATAGTCCTTCATGGCTTTCTTCTTTATCTTTGATTGGTCTTTTTCCATCTAGTTGATGGTATTATTAACACTAATATACTTAAAATTTATCACTCATTTGTTGGGTTTTCTACATACTTTTTCTAACATGTAACTTAGCTGATCCTCAGAACAATTTTGTGGGCTAGGTTCTTCTGTTATCTCCGTGAGCCATAATT
The DNA here is from genome assembly GCA_006410935.1 of Redunca redunca. NCBI lineage: Eukaryota > Metazoa > Chordata > Mammalia > Artiodactyla > Bovidae > Redunca > Redunca redunca. The sequence goes on along the minus strand of SJYQ01010013.1, from coordinate 8,061 downwards.
CACATTCAGGAACTGTTTCCGAAGCCCGTTTCTTTACATATTTTTGCTCTGCCTTCTCCCCATTTTATTGGCTGCTCTTCTGCTTATCTCCAAAATGTTACTTCTTTCATCAGATTTGAGCCTTAGCCTTTTTTCTCCTTTTGTATTTTTTTTTTCCTAGAGAAATGCATTTAATCATTGTCTTTAATGTGCATATTTACTTTGATGGCTCCCACTTTACATCTTCACCCAGTTCTTTCCTGAAAGCCACACCCATATTTCCAGCTGCCTGCACGACTGAAGCAACTTCGCATGCATGCATGCATTGGAGAAGGAAATGGCAACCTACTCCAGTGTTCTTGCCTGGAGAATCCCAGGGACAGAGCAGCCTGGTGGGCTGCCGTCTGTGAGGTCGCACAGAGTCAGACATGACTTAAGCAACTTAGCAGCAGCAGCAGCTCGACGTTTTTCCTCTTCCATGTCCCAGAGATATCTTAAGCATAACATGTCTAAAACTGTATCCATCATTAGAAGTATTTGTGGGGTGTTTGTTTCACAGTGATTAAGAGCATGCTGCTGTGTGCTGCGCTTAGTCACTCAGTCGTGTCCGATTCTTTGTGACCTCATGGACTGTAACCCGCCAGGCAAGAATAATGGTGCGTTGGCATGCCCTCCTCCAGGGGATCTTCCCAACCCAGGAACTGAACCCAGGTCTTCCCCATTGCAGGTGGATTCTTTACAATCTGAGCTACCAGGGAAGCCCAAGAATACTGCAGTGGATACCCTATCCCTTCTGCAGGGGATCTTCCTGACGAGGAATTGAACCAGGGTCTTCTGGATTGCAGGTGGATTCTTTACCAGCTGAGCTACCAGGGAAGCCTGATTAAGAACATAGTTCAAGTTAAATGATTGGGTTTTATATCTTAGCCTTACTGCTCATCTTGGCCAGCTAGCTTACATATTCTCTGTGTGTTTCAGTTTCCACATCTGTAAAATGGAGATAATAATAGAGCCTACTTCATGTGATTGTTGAGTCTTAAATGAGAGAAAACTTTGAAGAATGCTTGGCACGTAGTAAATGTTCACTAAATGTTAGCCAGTGCTTTCAACATCATTCCCTCCCTCTTTTCTCCATCTTCAGTTTAGTTCAGTTCAGTCACTCAGTCGTGTCCAACTCTTCGTGACTCCACGAATTGCAGCACGCCAGACCTCCCTGTCCATCACCAACTCCCGGAGTGCACTCAAGCTCATGTCCATTGAGTCATTGATGCCATCCAGCTATCTCATCCTCTGTCGTCCCCTTCTCCTCCTGCCCCCAATCCCTCCCAGCATCAAAATCTTTTCTAATGAGTCAACTCTTCGAAGGCATGAGGTGGCCAAAGTACTGGAGTTTCAGCTTTAGCATCATTCTTTCCAAAGAAATCCCAGGGCTGATCTCCTTCAGAATGGACTGGTTGTATCTCCTTGCAGTCCAAGGGACTCTCAAGAGTCTTCTCCAACACCACAGTTCAAAAGCATCAATTCTTTGGCGCTCAGCCTTCTTCACAATCCAACTCTCACATCCATACATGACCACAGGAAAAACCATAGCCTTGACTAGACGGACCTTAGTCGGCAGAGTAATGTCTCTGCTTTTGAAAATGCTATCTAGGTTGCTCATAACTTTTCTTCCAAGGAGTAAGCGTCTTTTAATTTCATGGCTGCAATCACCATCTGCAGTGATTTTGGAGCCCCCCAAAATAAAGTCTGACACTGTTTCCACTGTTTCTCCATCTATTTCCCATGGAGTGATAGGACCGGAGGCCATGATCTTCGTTTTCTGAATGTTGAGCTTTAGGCCAACTTTTTCACTCTCCTCTTTCACGTTCATCAAGAGGCTTTTCAGTTCCTCTTCACTTTCTGCCATAAGGGTGGTGTCATCTGCATATCAGAGGTTATTGATATTTCTCCCAGCAATCTTGATTCCAGCTTGTGTTTCTTCCAGTCCAGCATTTCTCATGATGTACTGTGCATGTAAGTTAAATAAGCAGAGTGACAATACACAGCCTTGACTCCTCCAGTATTACCTATCCACCCCACAGATGTGTCCAAGCCAAAATTTGAGTGGTACTCTGACTTCTCCCTGACCCCAGCTTCTGTTAATCAGTCACCAAATTCTGTCTAGTCATCTCAGTATCTATTAAAATTCTCATTTTTAAAATGATCTCTGCTTCTATATGGAGAAGGCAATGGCACCCCACTCCAGTACTCTTGCCTGGAAAATTCCATGGATGGAGGAGCCTGGAAGGCTGCAGTCCATGGGGTCGCAAAGAGTCGGACATGACTGAGCGACTTACCTTTCACTTTTCACTTTCATGCATTGGAGAAGGAAATGGCAACCCATTCCAGTGTTCTTGCCTGGAGAATCCCAGGGACGGGGGAATATGGTGGGCTTCTGTCTATGGGGTCGCCCAGAGTCGGACACGGCTGGAGTGACTTGGCAGCAGCAGGAGCGCTGTAACCAGATGATGGCTCAAAAGAACAAGTGTCTAGTAATGTCAGTTTCCTGCTGAAAACTTTTCAGTGTCTTAACTGGGGAGAGTGGGGATCAGGAGTTACCTTCATGATCTATGTACCTCATCATTATCATCTCTTACTGCCACCTCTGTTACCCCTGGTCCCTGGGTTTTTGCTCCAGTCAACACTAAGGTACTTGGTGGTATTCTAAAATCACAGTTCCTTCTTACATCTCCAGACCTTTGTGTCCATTTTCTCTTGACATTGATGAAATTTCTCTCTTTGCTTAGTGAAATCTTACTTTATTCTTAAGATCTCAGTTTATGTTTCAATTCTTTAGGAGACTTTCTTAACTTCTGTGTCNATTGATGAAATTTCTCTCTTTGCTTAGTGAAATCTTACTTTATTCTTAAGATCTCAGTTTATGTTTCAATTCTTTAGGAGACTTTCTTAACTTCTATGTCACTCCCAGAGTATTCAGAGAGCATTTTGTGCCTTCTCTGGAAAGTACCTCAAATGCAGTGGCTGTGTCTATTTCACCATTTCAAAACTACAGTCAGTGTACTACTGGACACTTGTGTTAGCACTCAGTAAATATTTGCTGAATGATGAGTATATGAAGTAGGATTTTTAAGGAATCACTAATATTTAACTATAATATATTTTTACTTCACTTCTTTGATTTCTGTTGAAAGAAAGTGAAAGTTGCTCAGTTGTGTCAACTTTTTTCCGACCCCATGGACTAGACAGTCTATGGAAATCTCCAGGCCAGAATACTGGAGTGGGTAGCTGTTCCGTTTTCCACGGGATCTTCCCAACCCAGGGATCGAACTGAGGTCTCCTGCATTGAAGGCAGATTCTTTACCAGCTGAGCTACCAGAGAAAGCTCCTTGCCAGGAATAATTTTTATGTTTATTAGCTGTTTGTTTTCTTCATGGCTCCTTATTTAGTCTTACTTTTTGTTGTTGTTAGTTTTGTTTGGATTTTAAACTCTTTTGAATAACTTTTGCTGCTACTACTGCTGCTACTCAGAGAAGGCAATGGCACCCCACTCCAGTACTCTTGCCTGGAAAATCCCATGGATGGAGGAGCCTGGTAGGCTGCAGTCCATGGGGTCGCTAAGAGTCGGATACGACTGAGCAACTTCACTTTCACTTTTCACTTAGGGATACTTAATATGGTAAAAAAATACTATTTGTCATGTTGCAGATGTTTAAGCCTTTTATTTTGGTTTTAAAGGGGGAGTTTCTATTTGTGTTTATTTTGTTAATAATTGGTATCCCTACATATCCTTTAGACTTCACAACAGCTGCCTTAGGTAAGAATTCTGAGGCTTAGGATAATTAATTGTCCCAAAGATTTTCATCCATGCCTCTCCGACTCTAAACTCATGGTCTTAACTTCTGCTTTCACTCCTCCAGTATGCTGGGTTTATTAGGTGCTTTAATTATGACTGACTCTATCCCAAAATACTTAAAACCAAATAGGACACTAGGAACTGGCTTCTGAGTTGGCTTCATGCATATTTTAGGAATTCAGTTCTATTGCTCTGGTGTTTTTGATTCAGACCTTTTATATTTATTTGAGTCCCCTGGGATATCTGTCTTTTGTTGTTGCCATAAAAAGACAGTCTCTTTTTGTGCTCAAAAATACCCCCCTTTTCTGCTGTCATAAGTTGCCCTATGTTTTGCTGTCATATTACATACATAGCATATTCTTGGTTTTTAAAAAATTATGAAAAATGGACATTGCATAGGTCAGATGCAAATTATAACTGTAAAGTTTTGCATTAACTTTGGCACAGTTGGGTTGGTTTTGGTTAATTCAATTATTCACAGTGATTATTGAGTTTTTGTTGTTGTAAAGTTGCTAAGTTGTGTCCAGCTCTTTGTGACCCCATGGACTGCAGCATGCCAGGCTTCCCGGTCTTTCACTATTTCCTGGAGTTTGCTCAAACTCCTGTCCATTGAGTCAGTAATGCTATTCAACCGTCTCATCTTCTGTTGTCCCCTTCTCCTGCCTTCAGTCTTTCACAGCATCAGGGTTTTTTCCAGTAAGTTGGCTGTTTGCATCAGGTGGCCAAAATATTGGAGCTTCAGCTTCAGTATCAGTAATGAATATTCAGGGTTGATTTCCTTTAAAAGTGACTGGTTTGATCTTCTTGTAGTCCAAGGGACTCTCAAGAGTCTTCTCCAGCACCACAGTTTGAAAGCATCAATTCTTCAGTGCTCAGCATTCTTTATGATCCAGCACTCATATCTGTATATGCTACTGCTAAGTCACTTTAGTTGTGTCTGACTCTGTGTGACCCCATAGACGGCAGCCCACCAGGCTTCCCTGTCCCTGGGATTCTCCAGGCAAGAACACTGGAGTGGGTTGCCATTTCCTATATCTGTATATGACTATTGGAAAAACCATAGCTTTGACTATATGGACCTTTGTTGGCAAAATGATGTGTCTGCTTTTTAATATGCTGTCTAGGTGGGTCATTGCTTTTCTTCCAAGGAGCAAGTATCTTTTAATTTCATGGCTGCAGTCACCATCTGCAGTGATTTTTTGGAGTCCCCCAAAATAAAATCTGCCACTGTTTCCATTGTTTCCCCATCTGTTTGCCATGAAGTGATGGGACCGGATGCCATGACCTTAGTTTTTTGAATATTGAGTTTTAAGCCAGTTTTTTCACTCTCCTCTTTCACTTTCATCAAGAGGCTCTTTGGTTCCTCTTCACTTTTTGCCATTAGGATGGTATCATCTGCATATCTCAGGTTGTTGATATTTCTCCTGGCAATCTTGATTCCAGGTTGTGCTTCATCCAGCCTAGCATTTCACATGAAGTACTCTGCATAGAAGTTATATAAATAATCAGGGTGACAATATACAGCCTTGACATAACTCCTTTCCCAATTTGGAACCAGTCTGTTGTTCCATGTCCAATTTATCTGGTGCTTCTTGACCTGCGTACAGATTTCTCTGGAGGCAATTAAGGTGGTCTGGTACTGCCATCTCTTTAAGAATTTTGCACAGTTTGTTGTGATCCACACAGTCGAAGGTTTTAAGTATAGTCAGTTAAGCAGATATAGCTATTTTTCTGAAATTCTCTTACTTTTTTTTTATGATCCAGTGGATGTTGGTAATTTTGATCTCTGGTTCCTCTGCCTTTTCTAAATCCAGTTTGTACATCTGGAAATTCTCAGTTCATGTACTGTTGAAGCCTAGCTTGAAGGATTTTGAGCATTACCTTGCTAGCATGTGAAATGGGTGTAATTGTACCTGTATTTGTTTTATCTTCCTGATAAATTTGATGCTTTTATTTTTATATAATGTCTTTTTAATCTCTTGTGGCAGTTATTTACTTAAAGTCTATTTTGTCTGATACAGGTATGACTCTTCTTGCTTTCCTGGTTGCCGTATGCGTGGAATATCTTTTTTCAGTCTTTTACTTTGTCTTTGTGTATCCTTAAATCTAAAGTGTCTCTCATGGATAGCATATAGTTGGATCTTGTATTTTTATCCATTTACCTACTTTCTCTTTTGATTGGCAACTTCAGTTTATTTGCACTTAAAATAATTACTGATAGGGAAAGACTGTTACTATTTTGTTCATTTTTTGTCCATCTTGTAGCTTTTTCCACTTTTTTTCCTCTGGTCTTCCTTTGTGTTTCATTGATTTAAAAAAAATTTTATGGGGTTTATTTCTTTGATTCTGCTTTGATTCTTTTCTCATATCCTCTATAGGTGTTTTCTTTGTGCTTACCATAATCTTAATAGTATATTTTAAGCTGATAACTTGAAAAACTCTGCTCTTTTACTTCTCTCCCCCCTACCACACTTGATCTTTGTTACAAATTACATCTGTTTATATTCATCATATATGAGTGTTTGTTAGCACATGTATATGTATATTCATTAACATACTTTATAGTTATACTTATTTTTGTACTTTTGTCTTTTAACTTATGTAGTAGAATTAAAAGTGGTTGTAGTTTTTTAAAGTTCTTTTAGAAACAATTATTAGTGTTTAGTGTTTCTTATATAGTGTTCTGTGACAAAATTCTAAATTTTAAGGTTCAAAATTATTTAAAACCTCTTTTATGATAAATGTCTATATATGCTGAGTAAATCTAACAAAATTTTTTCTTATTTAAACAGAATTCTGAGACTGATGGTCAGCCATACAGAAGATAATATTGAACTTATAGTTTTCTGAAGAATCAGTTCAAAGATCTCAGAAATACAAAAGGTAATGAAATGATTGTATCTTGAAATGTACTTTGAAATGACACTTCCCTAGCAAAATGAGTTGGGGAGAGTCAGTGCTAAATTATTATTTTTCATAGTGGAATTCAGTAGATGATGGGCTAAAGATACTTTTCGGAGCAGAAGCAAGTGCTTTTAATAATCACATTGGGACTACTTGAATAAATTGGGACTGTGTAAGTCACCCCACCTAAAACAGAAAGAATCAAGAAGTAGTAAGGGGTATTAGAGATGTGCAGTTAACTACCAAAGGAAGGAGTTTAAGAGATGAAAGGGGTTGAAGGTAGAATATAGAGATCAGAGAACTTTTTTTTAAATAAGTCTTGTAAAACTTTTTGGACACTTTAAACTTTGAACAGTTATACGTTTGTGAAAATCAACACTAAGTTTTAAAATGAGAGAGGGGAATTAATGAAAGATCTTAAAATACCTACTGTACACAATTGACAAGTTGTTTTTCTGTGAAAGGGAACAGAAAAGGAGGACGATACCTGAAGGAGATTGGTGGGTCAAGAAAGTTTTGTGTTTTGTTTTTTCTTTAAGGTAATACACTAAGATTTTGATCAGTTTTGGAGGGAGAAATTAGTGATGAAGAAATGGAAAGCTTTGAGAAAGAGAGCAGATGGGATTCAGAGAATAAGTAGTATCATATCATTAGATACTCCATAATTTATTTTTAATGCAGAATGTGTTACATTGTATATATGAATTCTTTTCCAAAGATGGACTGCCAGGTACTGAGATTTTCTGTTAGTTACCTGTAATGTTGTGTGCTGAATTTAAAACATACCTGCTTCCATATTGGCAAACTTTGAATTGCTTATACAGTTTATTAGTTATTAATAGCTCCCCATTTGATAAATTTTTCAAAAAGTTGTTTTTAAAATGATGTTTATAAAAAACTTATACCATCCTGCCGTCTGTTGTGATAAAATAGTAATGTGGTGCTTACTCAGCTGGGAATTCATATCACTGAATGACTTTGAGCTTAAGTTGCTTATGTAAAGGAACATTCGATTCCTAGCTGTAACATAAACTGTGGAAAACTCTGAAAGAGATGGGAACACCAGACCACCTAACCTGCCTCTTGAGAAATCTGTATGCAGGCCAGGAAGCAACAGTTAGAACTGGACATGGAACAACAGACTGGTTCCAAATAGGAAAAGGAGTACGTCAAGGCTGTATATTGTCCCTCTGCTTATTTAACTTCTATGCACAGTACATCATGAGAAACGCTGGACTGGAAGAAACACAAGCTGGAATCAAGGTTGCCGGGAGAAATATCAATAACCTCAGACATGCAGATGACACCACCCTTATGGCAGAAAG
>SJYQ01010011.1:264-12208 GCA_006410935.1 Redunca redunca | reverse complement strand
ATTCTGAAAGAGATGGGAATACCAGACCACCTAACCTGCCTCTTGAGAAACCTGTCTGCAGGTCAGGAAGCAACAGTTAGAACTGGACATGGAACAACAGACTGGTTCCAAATAGGAAAAGGAGTACGTTGAGGCTGTATATTGTCACCCTGCTTATTTAACTTCTATGCAGAGTACATCATGAGAAACCCTGGGCTGGAGGAAGCACAAGCTGGAATCAAGATTGCCAGGAGAAATATCAATAACCTGAGATATGCAAAAGACACCACCCTTCTGGCAGAAAGTGAAGAGGAACTAAAGAGCCTTTTGATGAAAGTGAAAGAGGAGAGTGAAAAAGTTGGCTTAAAGCTCAACATTCAGAAAACAAAGATCTTGGCATCCAGTCCCATCACTTCATGGCAAATACATGGGGAAACAGTGGCTGACTTTATTTTTGGGGGCTCCAAAATCACTGCAGATGGTGATTGCAGCCATGAAATTAAAAGATGCTTACTCCTTGGAAGGAAGGTTATGAACAACCTAGACAGCATATTCAAAAGCATAGACATTCCTTTGCCAACAAAGGTCCGTCTAATCAAGACTATGATGTTTCCAGTGGCCACGTATGGATATGAGAGTTGGACTATAAAGAAAGATGGGCGCCGAAGAATTGATGCTTTTCAACTGTGGTGTTGGAGAAGACTCTTGAGAGTCCCTTGGACTGCAAGGAGATCCAACAAGACCATCCTAAAGGAAATCAGTCCTGGGTGTTCATTGGAAGAACTGCTGTTGAACCCGAAACTCCAATACTTTGGCCACCAGATGCAAAGAGCTGACTCACTGGCAAAGACCCTGATGCTGGGACGGACTGGGGGCAGGAGGAGAAGGGGATGACAGAAGATGAGATGGTTGGATGGCATCACCGACTCGATGGACATGGGTCTGGGTGGGCTCTGGGAGCTGGTGATGGACAGGGAGGCCTGGTGTGCTGCAGTTCATGGGGTCGCAGAGTCAGACACAACTAAGCGACTGAACTGAACTGAATGAAGAAATGTTCAAAGACAAAGGCAGAACCGAGTAAAAACTAGAGGATGATCCTGTGGTCCAGGAGGAAGGGAAAGGCAATCCAATCCTCATGCTCATGGTAGCAGGCATGATGGGGCTCTTTCTGCTCTTACAATTAATCATAGGGCACATTTTACCTTTCAGGTACTTTTCTCTATGTGTTATGCTTCAAATTCTTAAAATAATAATAATAAAAAGGTGTGTGTAATCATGAAATATTAGATGTTAGGAATCCATTCTCTGGCTCTTTCAAACACTGTACTTGGCTATGTAATAAGGAAGAACACTTATATTCTATTACAAGTTAATCACTAAAGGAATGTTGCCTATAAACTTAAAATTGTACAATAACGGCCCATCTCTGGGAATTCTGCCTCCCTGGTAATGAGCATTAAGCTAAAATACCTTTGTTTTATACATACTGCTATATTTAAAATGGATAGCCAACAAGGCCCTACCGCACAGCCAAGGAACTCTGCTCTAGGTTACGTGGCAGCCTGGATGGGAGCGGGGTTTTGGGGAGAATGGATACATGTATATGTATGAAAGTGGCCCAGTCATGTCTGACTCTTTGCAACCCCATGGACTGTAGCCCACCAGGCTCCTCTGTCCGTGGAATTCTCCAGGCAAGAATATTGGAGTGGGTAGCTATTCCCTTCTCCAGGGGATCTTCCCAACCCAGGGATTGAGCCCGGGTCTCCTGCATTGCAGGCAGATTCTTTAACATCTGAGCCACCAGGAATGCCCTGATATGTATGGCTGAGTCTATTTGCTGTCCACCTGAAACTATCATAACATTGTTAATCAGCTATATTTCAACACAAAATAAAAAGTTGAAACTGTATAAAACAAACCCAATAAAACATAAGTGTGAAAAGAATTAAAATAAAATCTTTGTTTAACTCACAGGAAACAAGCTGATCAGGCCCACGCGTGAATGGCCGCAGGCAATGAGAAATGAATCCCTCTGGAGTCTGGCTAGAACCAGGACTTCACCCACTCTCCTTTAATGTAAAAGAAGCCTAAATTCTAACTTGGGGAAGATGAAATCTTTGGGACACTAGTCCACCAATCTCTCAGTCTGCTGTCTTTCTGAATAAAGTTGCTGTTTCTTGCCCCAACAAATTGTTCTTGGCCTGTCTGTGGTGAGTAGTACCAACCTGGACTTATAACATCTATCCATACAAGGCTAAGATGTAAATGAGGGCAGAGACCCTGAGCTGGGAGAAAGGGGCAACTGAGAAGCACCCTGCCAGCCAATTAGCTTCCAAAAAAGAGAAGGGCTTCCCAGATGGCTCAGCAGGTAAAGAATCTGCCTGCAATGCAGGAGACACAGGAGATGTGGGCTTGATCCCTGGGTCAGGAAGATCCCCTGAGAAGGAAATGCAGCCCACGCCAGTGTTCTGGACTGGGAAATCCCATGGACAGAGGAGCCTGGCAGGTTACAGGCCATGGTGTCGCAGCAGTCAGACAGGACTGAGTGCATGGAACTCACTCATAACGGTGGCTCAGGCAGCTCACAGAAAACCATTTATTTCAAAGACTTTGTGCATAATCCCCCTTCAAGAAGAAAGAAAGAAAAAGAAAGGAGGAAGGGACAGAGGCAGACACCTCCAGGGCTACCTCTTCTGAGGTCATCACATCAAAAGTTGTCACATAGGTAATGCTTTTATGGCAGCCTGATGAAATATGGGAATCAGCAGTGAAAAGGGGATGATAGCGACCTGCAGTGACGTGCCAATTCTTCTTGTCCAGGAGGTGGAAATCAGTAATGTGAAGCATCATGAACACTTCTCCTGACCCTTGAAACTCCTCCATGGCAGGGACATGCTCTGGTGAGAGGGACTGGCCCCCAGGGAGAAGGGGCCCTCATGTAACAGGTGGCATTAAGTTAAAGTTGACACAACAGATAGGATCCATTTACATAAGCAGCATTTGAAAAGCCCCTAATGCTGGGAAAGATTGAAGGCAGGAGGAGAAGGGGACAACACAGGATGAGATGGCTGGATGGCATCACCGACACAATGGACGTGAGTTTGAGTAAACTCCGGGAGTTGGGGATGGACAGGGAGGCCTGGCGTGCTGCGGTCCATGGGGTCACAAGGAGCTGGACACGACTGAGCGACTGAACTGAACTGAACAGAAGCAGAGATGCAGCATCCAGGTGAGAGATAGCCACTTCCAGGTTCCTGAGTCAGTCTGTTTGGCGAATTAGAGAAACAGAGAGAATGCTGGAGCGCCGTGAGCCAGGCCAAGTAACTGCATCCGGCATCTGCAAAGCGGGCGAGACCCAATTCATACTGAGGAGGGCGGCCTCATTCCCAACGTGGAAGGAAGCCCCTGGGGCTGGAGATGGAACAGACATGGGATGATCTGACGTACACGCTCTAAAGCAGCTCTTGATCCTAAATAAAGGGCTGCCAACATGCAGGAAGGGAAGCTGGGAGAGCCCGGGTGAAGGACGATGGAGCAGGAGCGCCTGGAGGAAGCGCTGACAGGGCTGGCTGATACACGGGAGGCAGAGAGGAAAGAAAAGAATCGGAGATGATTTGCGGTTTTTGGATGTTGTTTTGTTTACCTTGCGTGGCCTTAGCAACCGGAAGGACAGGGTTTCCACTTTACAGAGCTGTGGGGACTGGGGGAATACAAGATCTGGGGAAGATAGATCAGGATTTATACTTAAAAAGTCAAAGTTCTATATGGATATGTGTGTTGAGACAGCAATTAAGAGACGCTTATAAACAGGGAGGTAAGACTGGGAATCACTGAAATTAGTGGTGGGGAAGGGATGTCGAACCATGTGATTTTTACACTTTTAATGGGGACCATATTTTTAACAGGGAGGTACGTATAGACAAAGGGATTAAAGCCGAGCCTTGGGACTGTCCATCACTTAGATGCTGAGCAGAGAAAAAGAGCCAGCCTATGACTCGGGGCGGTGCATGAGGGTTTCCGTGCAGCCTCGAGTGCCCGTCGGAGATCTGTGGTCACAAATGCTGAGTGAGAGCTGCCAGCACCGCACTGTGTGTCTTCTCGGGCAACGCTCAGCAGCTCCAAGTGAATGAAAGGGGCCAAGCCGGAGCCAGGCACCACAGAACCTCACTAGGTGTGTCCGTTCCTAGCTGAATTTCACAGATGAAGGTGCAGAGAGCCGGAGAGAGGCGTTAAGGAATGTGCTTGTCACACCTGCGCACCGCGGACTAGAGTAGAGCCCGTTTAAGGCAACTAGAGAAAGCCTGCACACAACTAGAAAGAAAGAAAAAAAGAAAAACCACAGTATTTAAAAATAAAAAAGAACAATATTCAGCGCTCTTGGGAAAGGCATTCCTCCACAGAAATGCAATATGGTTCATCACAGTGTGATGGATAAAATGAGAGGAGAAAATGATGTGAGTGAAGTTCACTGAATTTGTTCGCAAGAAGCCCTAATTGAGGCTATGAATTTTGGAAGCTGAGATAAAATGGGGAGCCACTTAAGCAAGGTTTTAGGCCTTCGCAGCTCAAAATGAGTACATGATGACAAACCTCTTCCAAGCTGAGTAAGAATACCTGGAGTTACAAATAAATGGACTCAACCTGGCAATTACGATTGGAGAAGTATTAAAGGTGCCCTGGGGGTACATTTTCAGACCTAGCCTCCCTTATTTGCTGATACTTTTGATCAGATATTTGCAATTTGTGACTTGAATATTAAAAGTACAAGGTGAATGAAATTCAATTATCTCTGGGTAAAAGTTCTCAGTACGAAGGGTTATAATTTGTGTTTTGTACACAACTATAAGTATTATCGTATGAAAATGGAGTTTTCTATTATGGAAAGAATTGCTTAAATATAAACCTAGAGTAGCATTAATAATTTTTCATAATATGTGGTTCCCTCCCTAAGGATAAGCAGTGGTGGTGGGGGGGAAGGTTTGCTTTTAGGAAATGGTATAAGTATGGTCTGTTTCACATATAAGTTTTGTTAAAATACAGTTAATTAAGTTAAAAGATGTAAAATAAAGTATGGACTTTTTCTCAACTGAAAGATTTACTTCTGAAGTAATGGGCTTTATAAAATATGCACTTTTGGTTTCCTTTTTCTTAGTATCTATAAATTTACTAATAAAAGGTTTTGTCTTGACTTACTAACATTTGAAAAGATGGATTATACTGGCATCACAAGGAGAGGATATCATAAATTAAAACTCTATACATGAACTGTATTCTCTTATTTGCAATATGACAAACGAGCGTGTAAAGTCACAATCAATAAACGCCGCTTGAATGTTAGAAAGTGGATTTGGCCATAAGTATTCTAACAGCAATGTTCAAAAACACCCCAACTGCTTTAATTATCAGTGTATAGTGCAGATCAAACATGTCAAAATATTTCATTTTAATCAAGCAATTATCTATATGTGGCTTCATTCTACACTGTGAAAGTTCAATCAGGTATTTCCAAGGTATTTATCAAAGTTCAATAACAGTCCTGTCTCATAAATCAATTTCAGACTAGACAAAAGGAATAAGCAAATTCTTGTTTCAGTATTTTCCAAGCCAATCCCAAAGACAAGAGTTGTTATTCTCATGAGAATTTCCAGTAAAAATCTGGGCAATCTTGCTTTGACCATCTGTTTAGATACGATATGATGGAAATAAAGTTAAAAAAAAAAAAAGGTATAAGCTCTATTAGACTATTTTTCTTGGATGTAAAATGTGTTTAGGGAAGAAATGAGTTGTTCTATGAGCCAGGGCCCTTATTTCTTACGTGGGAGCAAATTTGGCTTTGCAAAATGGTTTTATCAAAGGAGGCTTTGTGTTCAGGGGAGCTGAGTTGTCCACTCAAAACCATTTCAAAAAACGCCACTGGATCCCAGGCTTCCAGGTTCCCTCCTGAAATAGGGCTTATAGTTCTTAAGAAACACTCACAGGTGGCAGAGGGGACAGGGGAAAAATAATGTGGGTTAAAGCTTATATCCTATCCATGGCCATCTATTGCAGACACACAGCCCATTACCTTTCCCCTGTTCCCTTTCATAGAAGCCTTAGTACTGTTATTGTTGCCATACCTTATGTAACACCAACTCTGTATTTATAACAAACATTCTAACAAGTACCTGTCACTGACATCTCCCCCAAAATAGAAAAATGTTTCCAGGATAAACATCTCTTTCCTATTTCAACTAAAAAGTGGTATTGGTTATTTAAAAAAAAAAATGACAAACACTAATTTGTAACATGCCACGAGCCCCTATAAACTCTTTACATACATTAATCATAAGTCACTAATTCTTAATCGTAGTCCTATGAATGAGATGCGATTCGTCCCACTTCACAGGTGAAGAAACAAAGGCTTAGACAGGGCTAAGTCCTTTCTCCAAGGTTCAGAAAGTAAAAGGCAGGATCAGAACTGCAACGAAGAACTCTCCGACCACGGAACTGGTGGTCGTCCTGACCTGCTCCTCTGGGCTTGCCATCCCAGCTAACGTTCTGTGTCCAGGTCTCACTCCATTCATTATCGTCATTCTCAATAACATCCCGTTACCCATGCGGAATACTCATCCACATCTAGCCCAATTTGCTACTGGATTTCAATGTTATTTCATATGAAAACAATCAATAACAGAAAGGACCTGGATCCGGTTTCAAAAACATAATTTGAAAGGAATTCACTCCGAAAGCTCCAAGGAGCCCACTGAGCTCTGAGCAGCACCCTGGAAGGGCTTCTTAGCTACCTTCACTCCCCTTTGGATGTCTCCATCCATCTAAAAATACATGTCTGGCTCCGCCTGCTCATAAACAGAAACACAGAGACACATTCTCCAAAGGCAAAGCTGTGCTTTTAAGGGGCATTCTGTTTTTGTAGGTGTTCAAGGATTTGGAATCAAAGCAGCAGAATTATTAAAATTAATCCAATTTTCTTTCATTTATTTTCTTAGTTCATACCTCTAAAAGATATATTTTGGAAGGCCCCCTGTTCAGCCCAACCGTTTACAAATCAAAGCTTTCTTTGGAATCCGGGAGACCTAACCCAGCCTAGACAGGGACCCTCTGCCAACTCCAGGGCCCTCCCCACTGTCAGGAATATGGCAGCATTATTTGACTTGTGCTCAGATTTAATTATAGTGTCGAAAATCTACCTTAAATGGCTTTCATCAGCGGCCAAAACTGTGAGTCTTTCTGGCTTGGGTTTCCATAAACAAAGAATAAATTTCAATATGTCACAAAGTGGCAGCAACTCGGTCATCACTGGAGCAGGAAGACTTATGCAACCACTGCTGGCTGGAAACAGAGTCAGCGTCTTCATATACACGGCTGCTGGCTGATCATTTCAAGTGACTAATCAACGAGCCAGTACAAAACTACACGAGCCCTGAGCCTCAGCCGCTCACAGTGGCAGAGCCTGGGCAAAGCTGCCGAAGATGACTCTTCCTGCTCTCTTTCAGCCCACTTTTAGAAACACCATTGCACATTTAACATATAATGCACAAAAGGGTCCCTGATAACAGAATATTCTGTTACGAGAAACTTCAAAATACAGAGGAGGTGAAAAGAGCGTAGGCTTTCTTTAGTGAAGTGGAGAAGATAGGAACCGCTTCTCTGTGTAAGTCCCCAAAGCAAGAAATTCCAGAGCCAGAAATCTGCATCCTCTACTTGGGAAACATTCAAATGTCTAAAGAGTGATCGCCCGGCTCAACCTGAGCACTTCTGAAATTGCTCCTGCAAGACTCCTCTATTTGAAATTCTTTCCAAAGAAAGTACAGAATTAATACCAAACACAAAGCCCAGGCAAATTCCCAACAATGAGACCAATGGTCATAAACCAGCCAAGGGTCCATCCATCACAGAAGCTACATGTGCTGCTTTCCACCCGACAGCACTGCTGGAAGGGGTGGAGACCGACGCGGGAATTCACGGCATTCGTAATCATAGAAGCAGATCAGCAGATGAACTTGCAAAAGTAAAGGGGGGTGTATTCTGGATGTTCCAAGAAAACGAGTCGAGACAACTTGAGAGGAGTCCCAAGACCCACCTCGGCCGGTGTGATGTGAGGACTAGGGCGGAGGACGTGACACCACTCACGTCTCCTTTCTGGCTCCTGTTCCCCCGCCTCCGCTGGGCATTGGTCCTCCACCAGGACCCTGCCCACGTCCTCTGTGAAAGGCCACGTCCACACCCTCCTCTTAGACCGACGCCTTCACAGCTACCCAAGCTCTGCCCCGCTCTTGATGAGGATCTGAACACCCACAGGCCTGCCAGAGCCTCCCCCAGATGAACATGAGCCCTTCAACGAAACTGGATCCCCACTGAGTGCAGGAGTCTCCTCGGTGCTCCCCCTCCAACCTTCCTCCTCCCTCCTGGTCCCCCAAGCCAAGATACAGGGGCCACTGGAGAGCCACCACGCTGTGTCTTCTGCACCGTCCAATCCACCCCCAAGATCCCACTGACTGTACCTCCTGTGTGCTGCTATTTAACTGACTTCAGCCGGGACAGCTTCTTATGGAGGGGGAAGAGGGATAGTTACATCAGTGGGAAAACGGATCCCTGCACACCTCCTGTCAGATCCCAGAACCGGCAGAAGGCAGGGAGAAAGCAAACCGGAAATCGTTGTCTTCACCTGTCTGGAGCAACCACACTTTCGGTTGAGACAGGGGGTGTGTGGGTTTCGAAAAGTCAAGTGGAAGCCAAGCGAGTCGATGAGGGGCTGAACAAAACCTCAAGCTTATTTTTCCTGTAAGTCAAGAACATTAACAGGGATACCCAAGGAATCCGTTTAAAAAAACATATAGAATGCTGTTTTGCTTATTGTGGGGGAACGGTAACTCTAGGGTAGGGAGGTATGAATTTAAAGAAGGGTGGAATTGTATAAAGGAGTCTTAAAGAGAGGATGTGGTCTGGTAAACACAGGGATGCTGTGCATGAGGGAGATGCTGGGAAACTCAAGGAAAGGAACTTAAGGAACTGTCTCCTCTGGGGCAGGGCTGGAGGACAGGGATTAAGTGTCAAGGAAAGTAAACTAATCCATGAATGGAGCAAACTCCCTGGAAGCAGGAATCCAGAGCCAGAGATGAGCAGGAAAAAAATGTGAGCTCTGCTCTACACCTCCCAGTCTCTATCTCTGTGTCTCTGTCTTCTTTTCTTGCTTTCTTGCCTTCTCACCCTCCCATCAAATTAATCCACTTCTAGAATCGTATACTGAATGAATTAGATGTAATTACTGTAATGGCACCCCAGTCCAGTACTCTTGCCTGGAAAAATCCCATGGACGGAGGAGCCCCTGGTAGGCTGCAGTCCATGGGGTTGCTAAGAGTCCGACACAACTGAGCGACTTCACTTTCACTTTTCACTTTCATGCACTGGAGAAGGAAATGGCAACCTGCTCCAGTTCTTGCCTGGAGAATCCCAGGGACTGGGCTGCCGTCTACGGGGTCACACAGAGACACGACTGAAGCAACTTAGCAGCAGCAGCAGCAACTGTAATATTAAGGCTCAGACGATAAAGAATCGGCCTGCAATGCGGGAGACCAGGGTTTGATCCCTGGGTCAGGAAGATCCCCTAGAGGAGGAAATGGTAACTGACACCAGTATTCTTGCCTGGAGAATCCCATGGACGGAGGAGCCTGGCACGGGCTACAGTCCATGGGGTCACAAAGAGTTGGACACAATTGAGAGACTAACGTTTTCACTTTTCATCATAATATTAACCACAATTTTGTCTGTGATAGGGAAAAACCAGAAATTACCGAAAAGAGTCAAAGTTGGACTCTAAGAATAAATGGGAGTCTTCACTGTGGCTTCCCAGGTGGCTCAGTGGTAAAGAGTCTGCCTGCCAGTGCAGAAGGCCTGGGTTTGATCCGTGGGTTGGGAAGATCACCTGGAGAAGGGAATGGCCCACCCACTCCAGTATTCTTGCCTGGAGAATCCCATGGACAGTCCATGGGGTTATAAAAGAATTGGACATGACTGAGCAACTAACACTTTTAAACACTTTACTGTGTCACAGGAGACTATGTCACAACCAAAGCTGATACTTATGATTTTACTGATAAACAGTGCCCGCTGAGTCACCCCAGTGGGGTCCGACTCTTTGTGATCCTGTGGACTGCAGCCCACTAAACTCCTCTGTCCGTGGGATTCTCCAGGCAAGAATATTGGAGTGAGCTGCCATTTCCTCCTCCAGGGGATCTGCCAACCCAGGGACTGGATCCTCATCCCTTATGTCTCCTGCATAGCCAGGCGGGTTCTTTACCTCTAAGCGCCGCCTGGGAGAGCAATGAATAAAACTCTTAAGTTCAATATTTTTAATTGGAGTAATTTAAAGCATTGGATTTTATTTTAAAAAATAAACTTATGTTATATTCTTATATAAAGACATATAATTTAATTAAAATGCTTTTATCTATTAACTAGAAGACTAGTGGAGAAGGCAATGGCACCCCAATCCAGTACTCTTGCCTGGAAAATCCCATGGATGGAGGAGCCTGGTAGGTTGCAGTCCATTGGGCTCGCAAAGAGTCGGACACGACTGAATGATTTCACTTTCCCTTTTCAATTTCATGCATTGGAGAAGGAAATGGCAACTCACTCCAGTGTTCTTGCCTGGAGAATACCAGGGACGGGGGAACCTGGTGGGCTGCCATCTATGGGGTCACAAAGAGTCAGACACGACTGAAGCGACTTAGCAGCAACAGCAGCAGAAGACTGTTACTGGAAAAGAATAGATACTATTTCTGAGTAATGGGGCTGGGAAAGTTTTATTTCTCTTTTCACTAACTGTACTTACTAAACTATCTACTATTATTAACTTTGTAACAAAAATGTTACTTTTTCAAGAAAAGAGGTACACTTATACAAATATTATTAGGACATATGACAGAGCAAAATTATGCAGCACAAAAAATTATCCTAAGAATTGGAAAATTACATTAGGAATTCTGTCTAAGTGAAGTTGCAACACTTGAGAAAAATCATATTTCTGAGCATCTAATAAGACAAAGTAATGAGAGAAACAGGATGACTTACAGAAGTTTTAAAATTGAAATACAGTTGATTTACAATCTTGTGTTAGTTTCAGTTCAGTTCAATCACTCAGTCGTGTCCGACCCTTTGCAACCCATGGACTGTAGCACACCAGGCCTCCCTGTCCATCACCAACTCCTGGAGTTCACTCAAATTCATGTCCACCGAGTTGCTGATACCATCCAACCATCTCATCCTCTGTCATCCCCTTCTCCTCCTACCTTCAATCTTTCCCAGCATTGGGGTCTTTTCCAATGAGTTAGCTCTTCGCATCAGGTGGCCAAAGGACTGGAGTTTCAGGTGCAGCACCAGTCCTTCCAGTGAACATTCAGGACCGATTTCCTTTAGGATGGACTGGTAGTTTCAGGTGAACAGCTAAGTGATTCACTATACATTCATATATATCTGTGTGTGTGTCTGTGTGTGTATTTTTTCAATTCATTTCTATTATAACAACATACTGAATATAGTTCCCCATGCTATATAGTAGGTCCTTGTTAGTTAACTGCTTTATATTTAGTAGTGTGTATATTATCATGATGGTGTGATCACTCACCTAGAGCCAGACATCATGGAATGTGAAGTCAAGTGGGCCTTGGGAAGCATCACTATGAACAAAACTAGTGGAGGTGATGGAATTCCAGTTGAGCTCTTTCAAATCTGAAAGATGATGCTGTAAAAGTGCTGCACTCAATATGCCAGCCATATTGGAAAACTCAGCAGTGGCCACAGGACTGGAAAACTCAGCAGTGGCCACAGGACTGGAAAAGGTCAGTTTTTATTCCAGTCCGAAAGAAATGCAATGCCAAAGAATGCTCAAACTACCGCACAATTGCACTCATCTCACACGCTAGTAAAGTAATGCTCAAAATACACCAAGCCAGGCTTCAGAAATACG
>SJYQ01010010.1:58208-145742 GCA_006410935.1 Redunca redunca | reverse complement strand
CAGTGTTCTTGCCAGGAGAATTCCCATGGACAGAGGAGGATGGGGGGCTACAGTCCACAGGGTCACAAAGAGTCAGTATGACTGAAGCAACTGAGCATGCACACACAACACCACAGAAAATGTTGTATCCTGCCCTCTTCTTATTGTATTTTCCATGTAGTATCATCATATCTGTAGTTCAGTTGAGTTCAGTTCAGTTGCTCAGTTGTGTCTGACTCTGCAACCGCATGGACTGCAGCACGCCTGGCCTCCCTGTCCATCACCAAATCCCATGGTTTACTCAAACCCATGTCCGTAGAGTCAGTGATGCCATCCAACAATCTCATCCTCTGTCATTCCCTTCTCCTCCCGCCTCCAATCTTTCCCAGCATCAGGGTCTTTTCAAATGAGTCAGCTCTTCACATCAGGTGGCCAAAGTAGTGGAGTTTCCAGCTTCAACATCAGACCTTCCAATGAACACCCAGGACTGATCTCCTTTGGAATGAACTAGTTGGATCTCCTTGTAGTCCAAGGGACTCTCAAGAGTCTTCTTCAACACCACGGTCCAAAAGCCTCAATTCTTCAGTGCTCAGCTTTCTTTTATAGTCCAACTCTCACATCCATACATCACTACTGGAAAAACCATAGCCTTGACTAGACGGACCTTTGTTGGCAAAGTAATGTCTCTGCTTTTTCATATGCTGTCTCGGTTGGTCATAACTTTTCTTCCAAGGAGTAAGCGTCTTTTAATTTCATGGCTGCAGTTACCATCTGCAGTGATTTTGGAGCCCCCAAAAATAAAGTCTGACACTGTTTCCCCATCTATTTGCCATTAAGTGATAGGACCAGATGCCATGATCTTCGTTTTCTGAATGTTGAGCTTTAAGTCAACTTTTTCACTCTCCTCTTTCACTTTCATCAAGAGGCTCTTTAGTTCTTCGCTTTCTGCCATAAGGGTGGTGTCATCTGCATATCTGAGGTTATTGATATTTCTCTTGGCAATCTTGATTCCGGCTTGTGCTTCATCAAGCCCAGCGTTTCTCATGATGTACTCTGAATATAAGTTAAACAAGCAGGGTGACAATATACAGCCTTGACATACTCCTTTTCCTATTTGGAACCAGTCTGTTGTTCCATGTCCAGTTCTAACTGTTGCTTCCTGACCTGCATACAGATTTCTCAAGAGGCAGGTCAGGTGGTCTGGCATTCCTGTCTCTTTCAGAATTTTCCACAGTTTATTGTGATCCACACACTCAAAGGCTTTGGCATAGTCAATAAAGCAGAAGTAGATGTTTTTCTGGAACTCTCTTGCTTTTTTGATAATCCAACGGATGTTAGCAAGTTGATCTCTGATTCCTCTGCCTTTTCTAAATCCAGCTTGAACATCTGGAAGTTTATGGTTCACGTACTGTTGAAGACTGGCTTGGAGAATTTTGAGCATTACTTTACAAGCGTGTGAGATGAGTGTAATTGTGAAGTAGTTTAAACATTCTTTGGCATTGCCTTTCTTTGGGATTGGAATGAAAACAGACCTTTTCCGGTCCTGTGGTCCCTGCTGAGTTTTCTAAATTTGCTGGCATATTGAGTTCAGCACTTTCACAGTGTCATCTTTTAGGATTTGAAATAGCTCAACTAGAATTCCATCACCTCCACTAGCTTTGTTTGTAGTGATGCTTTCTAAGGCCCACTTGACATCACATTCCAGGATGTCTGGCTCTAGGTGAGTGATCATACCGTCATAATTATCTGGGTTGTGAAGATCTTTTTTGTATAGTTCTGTGTATTCTTGCCACCTCTTGATATCTTCTGCTTCTGTTAGGTCCATACCATTTCTGCCCTTTATTGAGCCCATCTTTGCATGAAATGTTCCCTTGGTATCTCTAGTTTTCTTGAAGAGAGCCCTACTTTTTCCCATTCTATTGTTTTCTTCTATTTCTTTGCACTGATCACTGAGGAAGGCTTTCTTATCTCCTCTTGCTATTCTTTGGACCTCTGCATTCAAATGGGAATATCTTTCCTTTTCTCCTTTGCTTTTCACTTCTCTTCTTTTCACAGCTATTTGTAAGGTCTCCTTGACAGCCATTTTGCTTTTTTGCATTTCTTTTTCTTGGGGATGGTCTTGATCCCTGTCTCCTGTACAGTGTCACGAACCTCCACCCATAGTTCATCAGGCACTCTATCAGATCTAATCCCTTGAATCTATTTCTCACTTCCACTGTATAATAGTATGGGATGATTTAGGTCATACCTGAATGGTCTAGTGGTTTTCCCTACTTTCTTCAATTTAAGTCTGAAATTGGCAATAAGGAGTTCATGATCTGAGCCAGTCTTGTTTTTGCTGACTGTATGTAGAGCTTCTCCATCTTTGGCTGCAAAGAATATAATCAATCTGATTTCGGTGTTGACCATCTGGTAACGTACATGTGTAGAGTCTTCTCTTGTTTTATTGGAAGAGGTTGTTTGCTATGACCAGTGCCTTCTTTTGGCAAAACTCTATTAGTCTTTGCCCTGCTTCATTCTGCATTCCAAGGCCAAATTTGCCTGTTACTCCAGGTGTTTCTTGACTTCCTACTTTTGCATTCCATTCCCCTATCATGAAAAGAGCATCTTTTTGGGGTGTTAGTGCTAGAAGGTCTTGTAGGTCTTCATAAAACCATTCAACTTCAGCTTCTTCAGCATTACTGGTCAGGGCATAGACTTGGATTACTATGATATTGAATGGTTTGCATTGGAAATGAACAGAAGTCATTCTAATGTTTTTGAGATTGCATCCAAGTACTGCATTTCAGATTCTTTTGTTGATTGTGATGGCTACTCCATTTCTTCTAAGGGATTCTTGCCCACAGTAGTAGACATAATGGTCATCTGAGTTAAATTCACCTATTCCAGTCCATTTTAGTTTGCTGATTCCTAAAATGTGGATGTTCACTCTTGCCATTTCCTGTTTGATCACTTCCAATTTGCCTTGATTCATAGACCTAACATTCCAGATTCCTGTGGAATATTGCTCTTTATAGTATCAGACTTTGCTTCTATCACCAGTCACATCCACAACTGAGTGTTGTTTTTGCTTTGGCTCCATCCCTTCATTNTCTGGAGTTATTTCTCCACTGATCTCCAGTAGCATATTGGGCACCTACTGACCTGGGGAGTTCATCTTTCAATGTCCTATCTTTTTGCCTTTTCATATTGTTCATATCTTTTCATACTTTTCCTATCTGCAGAGTAAATCCTAATTATTCTTTTAACTGCTGGACAGCTAGATTGTTTCCAATTATTCAATAACAACTACATTTTACATTTTTATTCATATAGTATTTCCATGTTTGGGGATCTGTTCTTAGGACTGAATCTCAGCTGTGAAATTACTGTATCAAAGAATATGATCTGTTTTGAAATGACAGAATATGTTTCCACATCTCTTCCTAAGAGGGTTGTACCAATTTACATATTATTGGTAATGTATGAAAATACCACTTTCAGCACACCCTCCTGGCACTGGATAGCTACCATTTTAAAAAATATTCTGATAATTTAGTAGATCAAAAAAATACCATCTCATTGTTTTGCTTTGCATTTCTTTGGCTTTTGGTGAGATTGAAACTTTTTCCAAGTTTATGAGTTTTATTTCTCCTTTTTGAGCATTATCTGTTCATGTTCTTTTTAAAATTATTTCTGGCCGTGCCACATGACTTGTGGGATCTTAATTCCCTGACTAGGGATTGGACCCAGGCCACTGAAGTATAAGTGCCAAAGCTTGGCCACTGGATCATCAATTCCCTCTGTTCGTGTTCTTTGTGTATTTATTTTGAGGGACTTAGAGCTTTCTTACTAAGTGAGCTGTTACTACTACAGCCACTACCACCACCACTGTGTAGTGATCCTGACACTTAGTACTGGCCCTCGTTTGTTGAGCAACCATAATATGTCAAATATTGCACTAAGATCTTTACATATATTTTAAATCCTCACCACAGTCCTGCATGGAGAAGGGAGACTGAGTCTCAGAGAGGCTAAGCAATTTACCCAAGTTCACATGGTCTTGGATCATTACTTTCTGTTACAACCTCAGCCTCAGATAAAGATATGTTGTTGTTGTTGTTGTTGTTTAGTTGCCAAGTCATGTATGACTCTTTGTGACCCCATGGACTGTGGCACACCAGGCCTTCCTGTCCTCACGGTTCTCGGAGTTTGCCCAAGTTCACATCCATTGCATCGGTGATGCCATCCAAACAGCTCATCCTCTGTCGCCCTCTTCTCCTTCTGCCTTCAATCTTTCCCAGCATCAGGGTCTTTTCCAAAGAGTCAGCTGTTTGCATCAGGTGGCCAAAGTACTGGAGCTTCAATGTCAGCATCAGTCCTTGCAATAAGTATTCAGTGTTGATTTCCTTCAAGACTGATTTGTTTGATCTCCTTGCTGTCCAAGGGACTCTCAAGAGTCCTCCAGCACCACAGTTCAAAATCATTAATTCTTTGGCGCTCTGCCTTCTTTATGGTCCAGCTCTCACAACCGTACGTTACTACTGGAAAGACCATAGCCTTGAGTATATGGACCTTTGTTGGCAAAATGATGTCTGCTTTTTAACACACTGTCTAGGTTTTTCATAGCTTTCTTACCAGGAAGCAATCATCTTCTAATTTCATGGCTGCAGTCACCATCTGCCCTTATTTTAGAACCCAAGAAGAGGAAATCTGTCACTGCTTCCACCTTTTCCCCATCTATTTTCCATGAAGTGATGGGACCAGATGCCATGATCTTAGTTTTTTTAATATTTAGTTTTAAGCTGACTTTGTCACTCTCTTCCTTCACCCTCATCAAGAGGTTCTTTAGTTCCTCTTCACTTTATTCCATTAGAGTGGTAGGTATCATCCACATATCTGAGGTTGTTGATATTTCTCTGGGCAATCTTGATCCGGCTTGTAACTCATCTAGCCTGGCAGTTCTCATGATGTGCTTAACAAACAGCCTTGTCATATTCCTTTCTCAATTCTGAGCCAGTCAGTTGTTCCGTAAAAAGTTCTAACTGATATGTCTTGACTGGCATACAGATTTCTCAGGAGACAGGTAAGATGGTCTGATATTCCCATCTCTTCAAGAGTTTTCCACAGTTTGTTATGATTCACACAGTCAGATTGACTTTAGCATAGTCAATGAAACAGAAGTAGATCTTTTTCTGGAATTCCCTTGCTTCTCTATGATCCAGAGATTGTTGGCAATTTGATCTCTGGTTCCTCTGCCTTTTCTAAACCCAGCTTGGACATCTGGAAGTTCTCAGTTCACATAATGCTGAAGCCTAGTATGCAGGATTTTGAGCACAACCTCACTAGCATGGGAAATGAGTGCAATTGTCTGGTGGTTTGAATGTTCTTTAGTACTGCCCTTATTGGGAATGGGGATGAGGATTGATATTTTCCAGTCCTATGCCCACTGCTGGGTTTTCCAAATTTGCTGACATGTCGAGTGCAGCACTTTGATAGCATCATCTTTTAGGATTTTAAATAGCTCTGCTGGAATTCCATCCCCACCATTAGCTTTATTGACAGCAGTGCTTCCTAAAGCCCACTTGACTTCACACTCCAGAATGTCTGGTTCTGAGTGAGTGACCACACCATCGTGGTTATCTGGGTCATTAAAATCTTTTTTGTACAGTCCTTCTGTGTATTCTTTCCATCTCTTTTTGATCTGCTTCTACTAGGTCTTTACCTTTTCTGTCCCTTATTGGGCCCATCTTTGGATGAAATGTTCCCTTGATATTTCTAGTTTTCTTGGAGATCTCTAGTCTTTCCCCTTCTGTTGTTTTCCTCTTTCTTTGCATTGTTCATTGAAGAAGTCCTTCTTCTCTCTCCTTGCTATTCTTTGGAACTCTGAATTTAGTTGGGTGTACCTTTCCCTTTTCTCCTTGCATTTCAGTTCTCTTCTTTCTTCAGCTATTTGTAAAGTCTCCTCTGACAACCACTTTGCCTTCTTGCTTTTCTCTTTCTTTGGGATGGTTTGGTTTGCTGCCTGCTGTACAGTATCATGGACCTCTGTCCGTAGTTCTTCAGGCACTCTGTTTACTAGGTCTAATCCCTTGAATCTATTCATCGCCCCTGTATAATCATAGGGGATTTGATATAGGTCAAACCTGGCTGGCCTAGTGGTTTTCCCCACTTTCTTTAGTGTAAACCTGAATTTTGCTATGAGAAGCTGATGATCTGAGCCACAGTCAGCTCCAGATCTTGTTTTTGCTGACTGTATACAGCTTCTCTATCTTTGGCTACAAAGAATATAATCAATCTGATTTCAGTATTGACTATTTGGTGATGTCCATGTGTAAAGTCATCTCTTGTGTTATTGAAAAAGAGTGTTTGCTATGTTCTCTTGGCAGAATTCTGTTAGCATGTGCCCTGTTTCATTTTGTATTCCAAGGCCAAACTTGCCTGTTACTCCAGGTATCTCTTGTCTTCCCACTTTTGCATTCCAATCCCCTATGATGAATGGGAGACTTGTTTTGGTATTAGTTCTAGGTCTTCTAGGTTGTCATAGAACTGATCAGTCTCTTTGATATCAGTGGTTGGGGCACAGACTTGAATTACTGTGATGTTGAAAGATTTGCCTTGGAAATGAACTGAGATCATTCTGTTATTTTTGAGGTTGCACCTAATTACTGCATTTTGGACTCTTGTTGATTATGAGTGCTTCTCCATTTCTTCTATGGGGTTCCTGCCCACAGTAGTAGATATAATGGTCACCTGAATCAAATTCACCCATTCCTGTCCACTTTAGTTCACTGATTCCTAAGATGTCGATGTTTCCTCTTGCCATCTCCTGTGTGACCATGTCCAGTTTACCTTGATTCATAGACCTAACAGTCCAGGTTCCTATGCAATGCTGTTCTTTACAGCATTGAATTTTACTTTCATCACCAGAGGCATCCATAAAGAGTATCATTTCTGCTTTGGCCCAGCCGCTTCATTCTTTCTGGAGCTATTAGTAGGTGTTCCCTGCTCTTCCCTAGTAGCATACTGGACACCTCCTGACCTGGGGGGCTCATCTTTCAGCATCATGTCTTTTTGCCTTTTTAATGCAGTTCATGGGCTTCTCACGGAAAGTATCCTAGGGTGGTTTGCCATTCTCTCCTCCCGTGGATCAGGTTTTGTTGGAACTCTCGACTATGACCTGTCTGTCTTGGGTGGCTCTGCACAGCATGGCTCATAGTTTTATTGAGCTACGCAAGCCTCTTTGCCTCGACAAGGCATGGATCCATGAAGGCGATGTAGAGATATACTGTAGCTTTATTGATATAACAAAGATTTTAACCCTTTGAGATTTTTTTCCCAGGCCTATCTGCCCTTTTACTTTAGCTTTTTTTTTTTTTTTCTTAACATAGAGAAGCAGCATATAAACTGTAACTGTAAATACTTTTCAAAGCAAAACATGTCTTGGCTTTAATTAGATGTCACATAATGGCCATTGAAGATAATAAAAAGACAAGACATGCTTGATTTTCTCTACAGACAAATTAGGCCCTAGATTAATGTGTTTCAAATCATGAAACAATTACTCCTATATCTTATATTTACTAATCTTTCTCTTCCTCATTGATGTGAGTTGCATTCTTTGTCATGTATATAGTAAGATCTATATTTTGACTTGTCTTTGTAAATCTAGCCTTTTCTTTGTATATTCATACATTGTTTTAATTACCATATCTTTATATGATTAAAACAGAATAGGGCTGACCTTCTCACAACTAATTTTTATTCAGTACTTTCTTCCCTTTTTAGTCTCCAAGTGAACTTCAGGATCATTTTGTCAAGTGGGAAAAATTACTCTTCTTTAAAAGAAGTAACTCAGAGGAGTAGACATTTTGATTGGTATTGTATTAAACTTGTAAATTAGTTATTTTCATATGCAGTCTTCCTAACTGGGAATATAACTAGGAATAAATAACTGGTTACTTTTCCAAGTCTTACTTTATATTTTTATTATAATATGCATTTTTTTCTTTATAACATCACTACATAATATCTTATTAAGATTATTCTCAGGCAATATGTATGTTTTATTTGTTATTATAAACAGGACCCTTTTTTGGTTTGTTTTTCTATAGCTTCTAGTACTTAAAAATGTTATTGATTTTATATATTTTACATTAAGCTATATTTATAAACTTTTATTCATATTAATAGTTTATCAGATGATTCCTTTATATTTCCTAGATATACAGTTTCAGTTTAGAATGATGCTTTTCTTTCTTCTTAGAAAATTCTGTGTGTAGAAAAGAGCTAACAAAGCAAGCCTGAGGGTGCTATCATTAGACAGACTTGCTGGCATAGTTGGCCCTTGGCTGGCTTCTGGAAACTAGAACTTTGGGAGGGTTTCCATCATTCTCTAAGTGATAAGGGTGGTTTAATATTTTTAGACTGTGCAAAAATATGGCTTTCCACTTTCCTTCTAAAAGTCTGAAATTTTGTTATGTGCCAGGCAGACACTGCTTATGTGACCAATTCCAACAAAAACTTTGGGCACTGTGTCCCTAATGAGCGTCCCTGTGGATAACGCTTCATGGGTGTCATCACAACGTGAGTGGTGATGTTGGAGGAATTAAGCACCTCTGTGTGACTCCACTGGCAAGGACTCTAGGAAGCTGGTGCCTGGTTCTCTCTGCACTTCACCCCACGTGCTTTTTCCCACTGCTGACTGTACTTTGTAGCCTCCTATTATGATAAACCATAGCCACAAGTACAACTATGTGTGAAACTTGTGAATTCTTCTAGAGAATCCTTGAAATTGGTATAATTTGTATCTCTTCTGTGTGGTGCTTTTTGTCAAGTCTAGGTATCAATATAAATGAATCTGCTCTGGGTGACTTTGATGGAGAAAGATTTGGATCCCCTGTATGCCTGTGTGCTAAGCCACTTCAGTCATGTCTGACTCTGCAACTCTATGGATTGTAGCCCTCTGGGCTCCTCTGTCCAGTGGGATTCTCCAGGCAAGAATACTGGAGTGGGTTGCCATGCCCTCTTTTAGGGGATCTTCCTGACCTAGGGATCGAACCCATGTTTCTTACGTCTCCTGCGTTGGCAGGTGGGTTCTTTACCACTTGTGCCACCTGGAAGCCCCTTTAGACTCCCTACTGATCTGATTTCCTGCCAGTTCCTCTCCTGTGCCCTCCTTTCCTGGGGCTCTGGAAAGTGGACTATGAAAATTACTGGTGCCTAGTATCTTCCTACCGAAGAAGGCAATGGCACCCCACTGCAGTACTCTTGGCCTGGAAAATCCCATGGACGGAGGAGCCTGGTAGGCTGCAGTCCATGGGGTCACTAAGAGTCAGACATGACTGAGCGACTTCACTTTCACTTTTCACTTTCATGCATTGGAGAAGGAAATGGCAACCCACTCCAGTGTTCTTGCCTGGAGAATCCCAGGGATGGGGGAGCCTGGTGGGCTGCCGTCTATGGGGTCGCACAGGATCAAACACGACTGAAGTGACTTAGCAGCAGCAGCAGCAGCATCTTCCTACAACTGCAAATTTTTATCAGTGTCATATCTCTGTGAGCTTTAATTATGTTTTCTGTTATTTTCCCAGTTAATTTAATTTGTCTTTCCTACCTCTCCTTCTTCCCCAAAGAATCAGCTTTTGGTTCACTTATATTTTTTCTCCTTCTTTCATTTATTTGTCTTTATCATTTTAAATCCTATTTTGCTTAGGAACTGTGTTCTTTTTTTTATTAAATTGTAAATAATGTTATCTTTTTTCCATATTAAAAATACTTGGGCCGACAGAGGATGAGATGGTTGGATGGCATCACTGACTCAATGGACATGAGTTTGAGCAAACTCTGGGAGATGGTGAAAGACAGAGAAGCCTGGCATGCTGCAGTCCATGGGGTTGCAGAGTCGGACACGACTGAGTGACTGAACAACAATAATAGCTTTCCCCCTAAAATAAAGGATCCTGTACTTTTTTTTTATTCATCAGTTTTAATAACTAAAACAGTTTTAGTTATTTTATTAAAGAGATTCCCTCCCTGTTCCCATGATTGTGCAATAGTTTAAAAACTTAAAAGAAGTCATATTTTGAGTAATGTAGTGGGCTACACTATTTAGACTAATCCCTCAGATGAAAACAACTAAACAATGTTGTGCAAAGATTTTAAAAACCTGAAAAGCATAATAAAGATAAGATAGTAGGGATTTATGAGGCCAAAATCTGAATGAAAATGGGGATCTGGAGGGAAAGTAGAACCCTGAGGTTGCTTTTGCCTCTGATGACATCTGCCAACTAAGGAAACTTGATCGTTATTTTTTTAAGTCCTCTGAGGGCCCATGAATTTTGAAATTAAAGACTTAGTTGTGCAAAGATGGAGCACGTAAGAGGAAACCTTCCCCTACAAGGCTAGGCTCCTAAAGGGTTATTTCCTCAGGTTAAGAATGAACCAGAAGTAAACCTGCTCACACTCGAATTCTTGTTCCAAAGAGACACATGAAAAATAAAATCCTTTGATGCTGAACAGTGCAGAGGGAGTAAAGAAAAGAAAAACCCTACCCCAGGGAAGTTAAAACCGCATGCTGGCAGAGACTGTGAGTATGTAACCTGATTCACCTTTTCTGGTTGGTCCAAAAAAGTGTCACACTGTGAACTGGTCCAGAGTAGTCATGGATTGACTCTAGGTGCCCGGCCCAAATACAGATCCTCTCTGGAGGAAGGCACCATCATCCTAGCCCTCAGAGAATCTCAGAAATACGAGCAGTTAACATATTAACAAGCTCATCAGGAAATGAGACACCAGAAGCCAGATTCAGCAGAAATACACCTACAGTGGCTTCAGGTATCCTTCATCATCTACATTCTTATTTTGAATTCCAGAAACCAAATAGATTGAATTTACTAGAATTCCCACTCTGTACAAAAGTTAGCCACATACTGCCCAGATTCAAGAACCTAATAGATTCAGATGATGAGATGGTAAAAATCAATATGCAAATGACAGACAACATTTTATAAACGGGGAAAAAACTTTAACAGATCTTCACAGACAGGGATATCCAAATGCCAATGAACACATGAAAAAGTGCATATGGGAATATGCAAATTAATACCACAGAATTATACCACTATACAGTCCCAGAATAGCTAAATCGAAATAGAAAGACGATATGTAAGGTATTGATGAACATTGGATTGACTAGAAATTTCATACCGTGCCATGGAAGTAGAACCTAACAAAGTCCATTTTGAAAGACTGCTTGCAGTATGGACCAAAGACAAAACCTATGACTTAGCAATTGCATTCACAGTTGTTTCCTTAACAGAAATGTATGCTTATGCTCCCAAAAGATGTGTACAAGAATGGCTATTACTATCTGTAATAGCCCCAATTAGAATATCTCGAATGTATATCTTCAATAGAGTGGATTAATCTATTGTGATAAATTCATACTGTGGAAGACTACACCCTATGACAATGAAAATAAATAACACAGCTATCTGAACAACATGGATGCATTTCATAAGCATAAAGCTGAATGAAAAAAAGGCCAAATACACACTGTGTGATTTTTTTCCTATGTAAATAAAGCAGACAAAATAAATATATAATATTAAAAGTCAAGAAAGTGGCCATCCTTTGTGAGTGAGGTTGGAGCTAAAGGGGGATTAGTAGAGACATGGGATTCTAGTGATATTCTGTTTCTTAATTTGGTTGCTAGTTAGTTATTGTGCTTAATTTGTCTACTTATAATTTCTAGACTTTTCTATATGTATAAGTTAATAAAACCCAATTTTAAAAGAGACATTAAAGAAGACATAAGTAAATTGGGAGATACACTAAACTGATAAATTTATCAATAGATCAGGTGAAATCCCAGTAAAAATCCCAGCAGGTTTTTTGTTTGTTTTTGGTGTAACTTGGCAAGCTTATTTTAAAGTTTCTGCAGAAACACAAAACACTAAGATAAGTAAGGTCCTTGAAATTCTTGAAAAAGAATTAAAAGAAAAAGATGGATTTAGTGTACCAGGTACTGTAAAACTACAGTAACTAAGACAACAAGCAAATGGAATATTATAGAAAAACTGGAAACAGAATACATATTTAGAAACTTGATATATGACAAGCTAATATTTAGTATCAGTGAGGAAAGGATGGATTTTTTGATAAGTTCAATTGGAGACAACTGGTTATTTATATGGTAAAAATACAGAATTGAATATCTTTATCACACCATATACAAAATGAATTATAGGTGGGATAAAACCTAGGAGTGAAGGCAGAACTATAAAGCCTTTATAATGTTGAAAAATATTTCATAATTCCAGGTTAGGAAAGAAATTTCTCAAGCAGGACATGAAAAGCTTAACCATAAAAGAAAAGCTTAATAAATTAGATTCCAATAAATAAAACTTCTATTAATTAAAAGTCACCATAAAGAGACTGAAAAAGATTACAGAATGGGAAAATATTTTTGCAATACGTGTAACTAACAGAGTAACAACATATAGTGAAGTGAAAGTTGCTCAGTCATGTCTGACTCTTTGTAATTCATGGATTATACAGCCCATGGGATTCTCCAGGCCAGAATACTGGAGTGGGTAGCCTTTCCCTTCTCCAGGGGATCTTCCCAACCCAGGGATCGAACCCACATGCCTCCTACATAATAGGTGCTCTTCTAACAAGGCTAACAACATAGAGGACATCTACAAATCAGTGAGAAAAGACAGACATTACGTAACAAACCTAGGCAAAAGACTTGAAGTAAAATTTTATAAAAAGAGAATTTCCAAACTGCCAATAAATATATAGAAAGGTATACAGTACCATTAATAACAAGAAAAACACATTAAAACCTCAATGAGATACCATTATAAAGTTATGAGAATGGCTAAAATAAAAAGTCCAAAATTACAAGTGGAGCAATGTGAGCTACCAAACAGTGCTGGTAGTAGTGTAAATTGGAAAACAATTTTTATAATAAAAAAGAAGATGTACATACTCTGCTGCTGCTGCTGCTAAGTCGCTTCAGTCATGTCCGACTCTGTGCGACCCCATAGACGGCAGTCTAGCAGGCTCCCCCATCCCTGGGATTCTCCAGCAAGAACACTGGAGTGGGTTGCCATTTCCTTCTCCAAAGCATGAAAGTGAAAAGTGAAAGTGAAGTCACTCAGTCATGTCCGACTCTTAGTGACCCCATGGACTGCGGCCCACCAGGCTCACAATCCTATAATTCCACTCCTAGGCATATGCTTTAGATATAACCTTTTGTATGTCTGACATTATACCATACATGATAAAATAGT
Organism: Redunca redunca; assembly: GCA_006410935.1. Lineage (NCBI taxonomy): Eukaryota > Metazoa > Chordata > Mammalia > Artiodactyla > Bovidae > Redunca > Redunca redunca. Next base: position 132,483 of record SJYQ01010010.1, on the reverse strand, counting down.
CAAAGTAGCATTATTTGTAATAAATAACCCTAATGTTCATTGGTAGCATATGATATATTCATACAATAGAGCATTATTCACTGTAGATATCATATGAACTGCAGCTATACAGTGAGGTGAATCTCAAACATAATATGTAGTGGAAGCTGCCCAATTTCCCTTTCCAGGGCAGGGCACCCACCCCTCAGCTCCTGTATTGGCTGATAATGGTTCACAGGTGGCCCCTGCTCTGGAAAATTGCCCTCTTTTAAAAATAAAATTATTTATTTATGGCTGTGCTGGGCCTTTGTTGTACGTGGGCCTTTCTCTAGCTACTTTCTACTTGTGGCTTCCTACTGCAGTGGCTTCTCTTGCTGCAGACACCAGCTCTAGGGCATGTGAACTCTGTAGTTGCAGCTCCTTGGCTCTAGAGCAAATGCTTAATTGTTGTGGTGCATGGGCTTAGTTGCCCAGCAGCATGTGGGATTGCCAGGGTCCAGCCCCAGCAGGATCCAGGGGTACCCTCAGGATGGACAGCATCAGCGAGAGAGAGAGAGACAGGGAGACCAGACTTAGGTGGAGCAGGATTGTAACTTTATTTTTAAAAAGAGCTTTTATACCTTGGATTGTACATAGAGGGGAATGGAAGATGCAGAGTCATGTAGAGTCAGCAGTTCTGACCCGTATCAAAACCAGTCTTTCTTTCTGCATACCTTTCCATATACAAAGGTCTTATGTGATTTACATCATCTTCTGGCCTGGAGGACTGTTAACATTTTATGACCTTTTTTTTCTGATAAAGGTTAGTCAATCAGAAAACTTATTTTCTCTGAAAGTGTTTTTTCTAAAGTCTGGTGCCATTCTCAGAAAGTACTAAATAAAGTTACATTCATATGGGGCAAAGGTGCAGTGGGTTATAACAAAGAAAGAATTTATTAACTCAAAGGTCTAATGTTACAAACACCAAGGCTACTACTTATTTTTCCTACATACCAACTACATTAACTAATATACTCCCAGGCACACAATGGGTAAGGGATATGGAAACTTGGCAGCAAGCATTGGCTCAAAAATGAAATCCTTCACCAGCACTATTTTAATAATTTTTACTCCTTGAAGGGCTCTATGCCTATTAGGACTTTAGAATGTTTAAGTTCCCCTGACTTTCATGGTTGGGAAGTTGTGAACAATCATGTGCGTTAGTTGTAAGAGTATGGATAAACCTGCCATGCAAGTTAGAATGCTAACAGAGGGGTTTGAATTGAAATATTCCTTTCATGCCCAGGAGACTTATCAACTAGAGCCCTAAGTTGATTTTCTCCAGAGAAAAGGTGGTCAGGGATAGCCCCCTGTTAATGCCAGAAGAGTTGGTGAAAGGCATAATATAGTAAACAGTAGACAGACAGATTTTGGTTTGGGGGTAGATGCTTGAGCAGGTCCAGGGAGTCCCTCGAGTCCTGATCCGCCTTGCCTGTCAGGTCTCTCCTCATGACCTTGTCATGGGTGGGATCTCGTGTGCTGGCTCCCAGCATGAAGATCTTCCCAGATTAGGGGCTGAACACACATCTCCTGCATTGGCAGGCGAATACTCTACCACAGAGCCACCAGGGAAGCTCCTGGACAATTGCACTTGACCTGAAGGCCACCCCCAGTGCGCCCTGGCCAAAGACTGCTTATGACCTGTGGGTCCAGCCCCGGTGGATCCAGGGAATTCGAAGGTGGGGACGGTGTCGGCATCCTTGGAAAAAGACATATTTAATTACAGATATATAGAGATATTAGAAATGGATAGTGTAGTAGGAAAATTAGTGGAGAAAAAGAGGCTGAATAACTTGGTTTACATGGAATAGCATCCATGCTCCAGGTGGGAATTCAGCCAGAAAGACGGGAGCAAGAAAGAAACGACATGGGGGAATCAGTCTTTCTGGAAACTGATCTGATTTCTTTATTTTGGGGTTTGCTTATATACCTTTTGTTACACATAGGGATGAATACAGAGTCACGCGGGGGTCAGCAGTCCTGACCTTTATCAAATCAGGTGCTTCACATAGGTCTTAGGGAATTTACATCATCTTCTGGCCATGAGACCCGCTGACATTTTATGGCCCTTTCTTTCTGATAACCAAAAAACTTATTTCTTCCAAGGGTGTTTTTTCTTTAAACCAGGCACCACCCTCCAAATAAAGTTACATTCCTATAGGGTGAGGGTGTAGTGAGTTACAATCAAGAAAGGAATTTATTTAACCCAAGGTTAACATGATTAATCTTAAAGGTTAATACTTATTTCTCCTATATGCTAGTTATATTCATTATAAGGGCAGGGAACATGGAGATTTAGCAGCAAACATCAACCCAACAAATGAAAATCCCTTCACCAATGTTCCCCTTAAGATCTATTTAGTCTTAAGATAGTGATAAAGTTACATTTTTACATAGCAAGGACACAGTGATTCATAACAAAGTACAGTGATCTATTACAAAAGAGAAAATTCATTAACTCAAAAAGTCTAGTATTGCTAACCTTAAAACTACTATATTTCATTTTCTATATTCCAAATACATTGATCAATATATTCCCAGGTGCCTAAGGATATGGAGGCCTGGCAGCAATCATCAACTCAACAATGAGAAAAACCCTATGCTAATTAAGACTTTAAAATACTCCAAAACTCTCTGTGCTGTTTATGGTTGAGAGGTAGTAAACAATCATGTGCGTAGTGGCAGGAGTATGGATAATCCTGTCACACAAGCTAGTCTGTCAGCAGAGAGGTTTGACCTGAGACACCCTTGTCACACCCAGGACAGGGAATTAGCAGCAATTATTGACACAACAAATGAAAAACCCTTCACCAATACAATTCCTAACCAACCCACTATACTAATAATTTCCAACTCCCCAAAAGAATTTGCCTTTAGTAAGTCTAAAACATCTCATGCCTCTCAGGTTGGGAGGCTGTAAACAATCACATGTGGCCAGACAAACCTATATAGGTGAGCTAGATAACCTTCAGAGGAGTCCGTAAGCTGAAACACTCTTGTCACGCCCAGGAATTTTTATTGCCTTGGAGCTGCACGTTAACTCCTTCTCCGAGAGAAATGGTTATGGGGGAGAGCCCCCCGTAAAGTCAGAGGTGTAGGTGAGAGCATAAAACAGACTCTGGTTTTGGGGTAGATGCTCGGGAACAGGGGGTTTCCTGAGGCTCGATCACGCCTTTGCGTATGCCAAGCCTCTTTCCTCATGACCTTTGCCATGGGCGGAGTTCCTCACGCTGGCCCCTGGCATTGGTGTTTTTGCTCAGGGAGTAGGCTGCAGCTGAGACTTCATCTTTGCTTAGCGCTTGTAACTGCCCTGTCCCAGCTTCCTTCACTGCCTTTCTCCTGAGAACACGAGCTCCACAGATCACACACACCTCAAGCCCTGTCCTGTGTCTGCGTGGGAGGAATCTGATATGAGATACAGTGCTAAGCTCGGGAGAAAGATATAAAAGAGCACTCTCTTATGATGTACTCTTTTATGATGTACACTCTTATGTACTCTTATATGATGTACACTCAGGTGGTAAAGTAATGAAAAGTGAAGACATGGTCATCCCAGTGTCAGGATAATGTTACCTCTGGTTCTGTTTCTTGACCTACATGGCATTTACTTAAATGTTCACTTTACTATTTAAACAATATATGCATGTTTTATGCACCATTTTATTATGTAATCAATTTCCTAATGAAAGCTTCCCTTTAGACATAATGTCTGATAATGTTATTCTGTGAATGAATGCCCTTTGCTTAGTTTTATTTCACAACGAAACAACTGTTAGTCTCAGACCCAATAAGCATCTGCACGAGGATAAAGAAGCAGCTCCTCTGGAGGAGCATCTTTCTGTCATGGGCCAAAGGCTCCTTCACTGCCATTAACACTATGAGCATGTGAAGTAATGAGTTGTGATGACTGCCTGAACAGAGGTATTGTAATGGAAGTATTACAGATAGCACACTTTGGGGAGTGTGTCAGTGATTACAACTGAAAAGATCTGAGAACCAGAGGTCAGAGAAACATTATGAATGGAGACTTCTTTGCATATTTTTTGGTCATTTGGCCAGTATTTTCTCTTTGTTTTTTGGTGGAGCAGTGGTTCTTGAACTTGAACATGCGTGAGGATCACCTTACAGCAGACTGCTGGGCCCAGCCCCAGAGATTCTGATTCTGATTCTGATTCTGCTCTTGTAGGGGTGGGGCTGGGGAATGTATGTTTCTAACAAATTTCAGGTGATGCTGAGGCTGCTGGCCCAGTATCCGGCTTTGAGAAGTGCTGGCCTAGAACACAGAAATCTTCAGTTAAATGAGCATGAAGGCTGTGTGGCTAGTGAGTGTCTAGGACCATCATTCTGCTTTGATTCGTGGGATCCCTTCTCTCCCCAAAAGCTTCAGGAGTACCTGGCCCAGTCAGCCTTTGATGGACTTTTGGAACTAAGTTAATGGTCTTAATCACTGGCCCTTTATTAACATGGCTGGGTGGTTGTTGTCATTGTTCAGTCGTGTCCAACTCTTTGCGAGCTGGGTAATGTATAATTAAAATCCACAGTTAACCCAGAAGCTTCATTAGCATCGTAACAGCGATCTTCTATCCAGGTATACTGGCAATGTTAGGAAAAAAAGAAACAGACTTTTTTCAGAATTCTTCCCTCTCCTAACTTATTCCTGAGTATATTGAAAGAAGAATAAAGGCACAGCTGAGTCATAAGTTGGAATCCTCCCTATCAGCTCTACCTATTAAAAAGCTGTACAACTCACCTTTCCCTGCGTGGCCTGAATTCAGCTCCTCCTCTCCTCTATCCCTCTCTGGTGGCGTGGTGCTTCTGGGCCTGCATATTTAGCATTTTTGTGCTTCCTGCCAGTAGAAAGATCATCAAAGGGGGCCCTTTCTTCTGAGCTGGTGCACTCCACGTACAGGCAAGCAGCCAGGCAAGCAAGTCCTTGTCTGCATGTTCAGTTGTGTCTAACTCTTTGCGACCCCTTCACTATAGCCTTCCAGGTTCCTCTGTCCATGAAATTTTCCAGGCAAGAATACTGGAGTGGGTTGCCATTTCCTATCCAAGGGATCTTCCTGACCCAGGGATCGAACCAGTGTTTCTTGCATCTCCTGCATTGGCAGGCAGATTCTTTACCACTGTGCCACCTGGGAAGCCCAAGCAGGTCCTACTCATTTCCTTAACCAGGACGCTGGTCTAGTGCATGGACTGTACAACCTCCTCAGGCCCCTATCTGCCCATCTGCAGCCCATGCCACCAGCATGGCCTCCCTCAAACTCCATTCTAGCTGCACCATGGCTTCAAAGTCTACGGTGAGAATATGCTCACTGAGCACAAGAGCTCCAACCTTTCTCCCTGGACCCAACAGCCTTGACGGTGTGAAAACTGCATCTCTTTTCAGCTGCTTTTCCTGTCACCTCTGCTCATAATTCCCAAGCTACTGCCAAGTGGAGCTACTAAGCCTGGACACGCCATCTCCTTTATTCCTGCATGGCTTTGCACACATTGGTCCTTTAACTTGAAAGCTTGTCCTGCACGCCTTTTCCCCTTGTTTTCTCAGCCCATTTCTATTCATTATTTTAAAAAAGAATTTCACGTGAAAGAAAATTTTACTTATTTTAAAACTTTGAAAATATGAAGAATTATGGGAAAAATGTCCATAAAAAAGATAACCATGGTCCACACTTTGATTCTCTGGTTTATTTTTTCAAGGTTTTATATATATATATATATATATATATATATATATATTTATACACACACATATATATATACACTTTAATTATGGCTCATACCTTAAAATAGTTTGTATCAGGCTTGTTCTCCCTCATATGACACTGTAAGCTTTCTTCTCAATTTTTATAAATTATTTGAAAACATCTTGTTATATGGCTGCATTATTTTCGTGTGTGTGTGTGTGTGTGTATTATACATGAAGAGTTTGTTTAACCCTTGTTTCGGTCATTTAGATGGTTTCCTTTTCATTTTTTTGCTATTTTAAGCCATGCTACAAGGAAGAGTTTTGCACATAATTATGACAACCCCTCTGATTATTTTCTGAAAGAGAATTCTAGAGTGGAGTCACTGGAATGGTAGAAAAGAACACCTTTAGGCTCCTGATATGCACTGTCAGGTTGCTATTGAGAAAATGTGAACAGGGCTTCTCTGGTGGCTCAGTGGTTAAGAATCTGCCCGCAATGCTGGAGACATGGTTCCATCCCTGATCTGGGAAGATCCCACATGCTGTGAAGCAGCTAAGCCGGTGCACCACAACTGTTGAGCCTGTGCTCTAGAGTCCAGGAACCACAACTACTGAGCCCATGTACAACAGCTACTGAAGCCCAAGTGCCCTAGAGCTCGTGTTGCACAACAAAGAGAAGCCACCGCAATGAGAAGCCTGTGCCCTGCAAGTAGAAAGTAGCCCCCACTCAGCACAACTAAAGAAAAGCTGGAACAGCAACAAAGACCCAGCACAGCCATAGATAGATAGATAAATAAATAAGTAATCTAAAAAAAAAGAAATAAAAGGTGGACAAATTTATAAACTCACCAGGGGAACACCAGTGTTCTTTTTAGAGCATTTCTGTTATTGACAGTCATAATTATTTTTGTGTGTGGTCCTTGATAATTTGATTTTAATTTAGCATTTCTTTGGTTAGACAGGAATTCTTTTTACATTTATTAACCATACGTATTTCCTCTCATGTGGACTATTTTAGTCCTTTCTTTAGTTTTCAACTGGAGTAAAAATTCTTACTCATCTTTAATACTTGATTTTGGTATCTTCTCACAACCTTACAGAACTACCCTGAGTTAGGGTTAGTGACAACCCTACCCTATGTAACCCCAAGTTCAGATTTTCTCTCCCAATGGGACTCTGCATGCACATTTATTACTAGGATTTCCATACTCTTGTAACTGTTTACATGCTTGTCTCTCCCATTGGACAAAGAGCAACTTATGGGCCAGAGCTGTCTTATGTATTTTTTTCCTCAGCACCTAATTGCCTGGCAGAAGGTATCTGTCAATTAAGACTTATTTAATAATATAAGGAATAAATCAATAAGGATCATTGAAAAGTTGACTTTTGACTTAACAAGGATTTCATACAGATGGTGTATCTACATTGTGTTAGACAGAAAGGACCACTAATTCCTTGAATAAACCTATGCAAAATTGTTTAAAGTAATGTATTTGCTAATAGCATAGTCTATAAAAATCCATTCTATTAAACTGCTAGAGAATGAAAGGCTGCTGGTAAACTTTTACTCAAAACAATGAAACAAAACCAAAACATGAAATTCTTTTCTTTCATTTGAAGAAAGGTAATTTTCTTTGCAAAATATTATAAAATTATGTTTATTGATTCACCTGGGAACTTTTCAAATGATCTTGACAATGATCATAACACTTTCCAAAAGGAGAGCATAAAAAAATGAACTTCCTCTGACAATAAAACACACAGGCAGTTACACATTAAGTACATAAGTGAGAGGTAAAGTTGAAAACAAGTGTATTTTGCATCACATCACACTCTCAGATTATAATTTGGTTATTCCTGTATTTGACCATTTCACAGTTTTATTACACACAAAAAATACACATATATTTCCAGGTTAATACCACCTCTGAAATAAATCAGAGGTAAAAGCGGGGCTGTTGCTAAACTGGAAATAAGGCAAATACTCTGGTCTTTGGAAGGGATGGCTAAATGGGGGTCTCAGGCTATTCAAACATAGCTGGTTCTCCAGCTCAGAGTCTGTGTTGGGTACAAAGGGACCCCACAGATGCCAAAAACTCTCTGATGCCCCCAAGTATTCTTCTACCCAAGGTGAAAGTTCTTCCCTGCAAGCTGGGTCTACAGTCTTTTGTTTGGTTTAACAGCTGCAGCTGTATTTTCCCTACTTTTCCCTTTTGGTCATAGTGTTGCTAACATTTGTAAACATTATGTACAATTAAATGTACACTTAAAGTGCTTGGTTGTGCTCCATCTGAGCCATATCCTGCTCCAGCTTGAAACTGTATTTCTCAGGAACCTCCATAAGATCTTACCATCTCCACCAAGGGCAGAATATGGCTTTAACAGGTAGGTGTTAAGGTCATCGCCACCACGCTCAGCTGAGGCTGACTGAGTCCGGTGAGCTTGTTTCTGTGCTGAATGCCCAGCTCTGTTATAGCCATTCGTAGTAAACATGCTTTCTGGGAAATTATACATCCCAGTCTTTCAAAGAACAATAAATCCCTCCCCACCAAAGAATCCATCAATATGATAAACCTACAAAATGGAGGTTCCAAAAAACTGAAACATTGTGTAGCCCACTCCCAAATTTTCATGCCTACTGACACCCTCCAAATAAGAAATTGGTCTTAAAGGATAAAAGGAATTTTTTTCTTCTTGGATTTTAGACCATAGTCACACCTTGCCTCGCATTTACTTATTTATAGCTTTGGCTCTTCACACGAGGCAGTGAGCCTTCTCTCAGTGGTTGGCCGGAGAATGATGCTCCAAATGCCTGATCTAGTTACATTTTCACCTCTCTTTTAGGAGTGGCATCTCTAATTCAGGCTGTAGTTGCATCAGTTGGCAAAGAAAAGACTTAAACAGGGGCAATTGTGATACACAATAAACAAATCAAGTTTCACTAGAAATAAGGAGAATAAGAAAATTTAAGAACAACCTATTACATAATTGTAAACAGTGGTGTTTCTTCTGAATTTAAATAAAGACCCAGAGGCCTAAGATCTTAAAAAATTAGGGACAAGTACAAACATTGAAACAATCGCTATAATTGCTTTAAGTCTTTAAAGACTGTTTGGGTTAGTTGCTAAGTTGCATCTGACTCTTGTGACCCCGTGGACTGTAGCCCATCAGGCTCTTCTGTCCGTGGGATTTTCCAGGCAATAACAGTGCAGTGGGTTGCTATTTCCTTCTCCAGGGGATATTCCCAACGCAGGGATTGAACCCAGTTCCCAACCCAGAGAATGAACCTGGGTCTCCTGCTTTGCAGGCAGATTCTTTAGCAATTGAGCTACCAGTTTAACTAGTATAACTCAAAATGAAAATCTATTATAACTATTATTAGTTATAATAATAATAGTTATTATATGATAACTCAAAATGAAAAACTCCACTGAACTGATTCATGAATACAGAGGGACAACACATTATTAAGAATGAACAGTTTTGAAAATACATTTAGATATTTTGTTATGGAACATACCTTTTAAGGATATAAATTATAAGATTTTTTTGTGGCTCATGCATGTGGCTTCTTTGCAGAAGATGTGATGTATTCTTGAGTTTATGAGAGAGGGTAACATAGTTATAGACTGGATTCCGTGTTAGTTTGGCAAGAATTGCTGTGCCAATTTCTATACATAAGAGGCCTTATGAAAATCTTACGAAAAAACATTCGAAACACCGATGTTCTGAAAATGATGAAAATCCAAGGGTCCACAATTGAGATCACAGAGAGAAAGCGCAAGGCTCGGAGGTCTTCAGTTTCTTCAGTGGTTCCATTTTGCTCAGGAACAGCTTTAAACGCTCCATAGTAAGCACGATACTGTTTTAAAGAAAAACATTAGATTAAGATAGCAAAAGGTCTATGGCCGCGATAAATTCCCTTACTTCACTTAGGAAACATTATTTTTCCATAAGAATATGGCAGCTTGCCTTGTGATATTCATTTTGGCCACTGTCATGGATGGGTGCAAGTGAGGAGCCAGGGAGGTGCAGGTCCTCCTGGAAGCCACAGGCTAATCCCTGGAGCTAGCCTGCCGGCAGTCAGAGCTGCAGGGCTAGCATTACCTGGAGGTGCAGAGGAAGAGCTGAAGTGGGACAGATCCAGTCCACTGAACTGTTTACAAACAGGGTCACCAGACTCCCAAAGATACTAAATTTCTTCCCTTCTTTCTTCTGCCTCCTTCCTGTTCTTGATTCTTAGCACAGAAATAAGTCACATGTGAAATGTCACATGTGTGGAGGCACCAATGAAACAGAAAGTTCCCTCTCTCTGAACTTTTTTTATTGAAGTGTAACTGATTTACAATGTTTCAGGTGTACAGCATATACATATATACACACACACATAGATGCATATATATACACATACATATATACATCTATGAGTGTATGTGTGTATATATATATATATATATATATACACACACATATATGTGTGGATGTGTGTGTGTGTATATATATATATACTTTTTCAGTCTTTTCCATTATAGGTTACTATAAGATATTGAATATAGTTTTCTCTACTATACTGTAGGTCCTTTATCTATTTTATATATAGTAGTATGTATCTGTTAATCACAAATCCCTTATTTATCCCTCCCCCCAATTTCTCCTTTGATAACCATAGTTTGTTTTCTATGTCTGTGAGTCCATTTGAAACAGAAACTTTTAATCAATGTGAAAATACAGGAAATATTCCAGTGGAGGGGCTTCCCAGGTGGCGGTAGTGGTAAAGAACCCTCCTACCAATATGGCAGATGTAAGAGACATGGGTTCGATCCCTGGATGAGGAAGATCCCCTGGAGGAGGGCATGGCAACCCACTCCAGTATTCTTGCCTGGAGAATACTGGACAAAGGAGCCTGGCAGGTCCATAGGGTCACACGGAGTCAGACAAAACTGAAGTGACTTGCATGCATGCATGCATGCATTCCAGTGGAAAGACAGAAGACAACTCATGTAAATTAGTTATTCTTAGCACAGATGCTTATCTTTCTGTGGTTGGCATCCTCTTTTCAGACTAGGAAGAAACCTAGTCTGAAACCTACAACATTCCAGGCAGTATAATTCAGGGACAGAAAGATAAGCCTACATATCTGTGCCCACTCTTATTGTCTTGCTCTTCCCTGAGGTCTCTGGCCTCTGGGTAGCCCTGCAAACTGCCTCATCCCTTTCCTGCCATTCAGTCAACACTGCTGTTTTGACCAGCACTGCAACTGCCTCCCACTTGGTTGGAGGCCAACCGCTTTTTCTCAATACCCTTATATCCCTCAAGCCCACTGAGATTTTTAAATTTATAATGGGACAAAATAGACGCTAATGGACCAGAAAATATGCAAACTCAACATTAATGGGAGGGGATACAAATAAGTGCACAGACCAAACCCATTCAGCAGTCAGGGATATGAGAAGATGTATGTTCCCATAATTGTCTCCTTACCTTTTAATTCTCTTTTCAGTAGAGCGTTTCAGCAGGCTCAGATACTCCCATCTAGTGCACTTAGGAAAACAAAGGTTATCTGGAAGCCCTCCCCCATTATAACTGTTCAATAACACAAAGAGTAATAATAATGGCTAATGCCCATACAGAGTTTCATATTCCTAGGCACCATTCTAAGCATTTTACTTTAAAAAGTTTGTTTCATGCTCACAAAAATCCTGTTAAGTATGTTCATTATCTCCATTTTACAGTTGTGGAAATTGATCATGTGCCCAAATCCTACCTTTTTTCCAGGCCAACCTAAAGTATTACCCCCATCTCGAAGGCTCTTTGAAATGATGGTTAAGCTCATCAGCTTTAGAGTCTGACTATCCAGGTTAGATAGAATCCTCTCACGGGCTATGATATTTCAGGCAAGTTACTCTGTTTCTTCATCTATACAATGGGGACAATTGAACCTATTTTCCAGCATCGTTACAAAATTCAAATGAGATAGTATGAGTAAAACCTTGAGAACAGGTCCTTGCATATCATAATAATTCAATAATTAGCTAATATCACTGTTTTATCAATTAGGAGTTAATCCTTTCCTTTTCTAAACTCTTTTCTGGCCCTATTCACTCCCTCTCACCCCCAAGATTATAGCTCTGTGGGCAGATGTGAGGTTTTTCTCATTTTAATTCCCTGCAATGAATTACAGTGCCTGGAATGTTGTCGGTTCCAGATCTGAGAGGAATGAATAAATGGATAGCAACAGGCTACACACTTGAGCTGATTGAAAAAGGAAACACTTCATATGACTTAAATCTTTATATTTGCCCCTTTCTCCTCAAAGTGGAGTCCAGAAAGATGTAATTATTACTATTTGAGAATGCTTGATTAGTTGGCATCTGGGTAACTGAACGATGTTTAAATTATGAAGACAAATCATTTTATTTCTATGCAGTATTCATCAATATCAATTTTCCTGCATATTGTTATTTTGATTGATATTTTCAAGTCACTTGATTTCTATTAGAAATGTAATATTTATTCTATGAGTGGCCTTTTAATTTTATTTATTTTGGGGGTTTACTGAAATTATGACAAATTTGTTCACTTCTGATAATGATCAAAATACATACTCTATTCAAGATATCTGTTTGAACACAATCTAGACTGTCAAAAAATCTCTGATGATCAATAGTATTCCCTAGAAGATACTTTATAAAACTGCTCCTATAAGAGAGGGTTGACTAAGAAACACACTCAGAAAATACAACAAGCTTGTTTAGAGAATGTAGTCCATTACAGGGAAAATCAGATGGGAAGAGTGCCCTCTGCTGAAACTAGGGATCCACAGAAAAATGTTGCTTTTGCCAGCTCTCTGGATACTTAGTCCTTATGTGCTAACTCCTGCTTCAGAGTGTGGTTCTCCACATCAACAGGTGAAGTGGAGGATGCTGAATTCTTCAAAAATGTCTGAATCAGCACCTGGAGAACAGGGCCAGCCAGCTATGTTTTTAAAAGCACTGCTGATGAGTCTGAGTGTGCTAAAGTTTGAAAACCATTGCTAAATATCTCCACCTATATCTTTATCTCTGTTTATATAGCTATATATTTATTTATTTTGGGGAGTTCCTATCCTAATTCAGACAACTATTGGCCCAATACTAAGACCTTCATTTAAGGGAAAAAAAAATCACATTATTTGTCACTTTCATCCACCCTTGAAAGTAATGTCCAAAACTGCTACACTGCCATAAGAAACTTAACTTTCCTAGTCACCTAAGTCTCAGGGCTCCAAAAACATGGACTTGACAATGAATTTATTTAAACGTTGTTCATGTTGAACAAGTACATTGTGGAGTCAGGAGAGAAAGAGGAGCAATCCTTCTAGCCTCAGCCACTCCTAGAAGTCTTGGCAGGGACCACAGGGGTAAATACCTCCAAAACGATGAAATAATTCAATCTGCACCACCACCTGCATCAGTAAATTGAAACACAAGATAATGGCTCTCATGTCACCTCGCTTGCCAAGACAGAAACAACACCGGTCGAGACTGGTTATCAGAGCGACAGAACCAGTTGAAACCTTCCTCCACACCTGCTAGTCCAAACAGCCTTTCCGCCTCTGCAGCCACCACCCTCTGCAGCGGCAGCACGGGAAAGGGCGCCCTCCACTCCTCAAAGTTTACACATCATTTAAAAAAAAAAAAAAAAGACTAAACCTACGCTTTTAGTCACTCGCGTCTGCAAATCAGTTTGGCAGGATTACACCTTCCCTTATTCCCTCTCCATACCAACACCGGGGGGCGGGGGGAGGGGTAGGTGGGGTGGGAAGAACGCGCAGATGTCATTTGCGCATTTCTGATGCCACTGAAATCATGGGCAGGTGTAACGAAATAAAACCTCGCTTAGCCATCGGAAAGTGGGAAAGGACTCGTACTGCCGAGGAGAAACCAAGTTCTGCTTCTCAAAGTTCTGAGGTGCAAAAATGGTCCTGAGGCCTTCTCAGAGCACTGGAGAGGTTCTGCCGGGCTAAGGGGACACAGTCCCTTTCCTGCTTTCCCTAAATTTCGGTGGCTTTACCTCGTTTCGCTCAACAAATCAGATTCTATCTCCTGAGGACTGCGGAGGGAACGGAAACTGATCCGTGGAACGCGGGAACAAACCCTCCGGTGTCTGGGCGCAGCTTCTCTTGCACCGCACCCCACACGCCCCACCGGTCCCTCCCCTCTCCTGCGGACCACCGCGCGTCAGTCTCCTGCAGCTTTAGCGCGGACAACTCACAATTAAAGGCAGGGAGCACATGGTGAAGAGCACCGTCATGAGGGCTAGCAGCAGGAGGTGATCCAGCTCCTCCAGGTGCAGCGGGGTCGCCTCCCTCTCGCCCGCGCCCGGCTCGGAGCGTTCCCTGGGGCCAGGGCGCAGGAGTCCCCGCAGCCGCAGGTGCATGGCATAGAGGTTGCGCATGGCGTTCAGGTTGCACAGCACGATGGCGAGGACCAGCAGCAGCATGAGGCTGGCGTAGAGCACCGAGTAGCTCAGCACCGACAGCGAGCGCTCCTCGTGGACCATCTGAAAGAAGCACCAGGTGCCAGGGCAGTACTGCACAAACTTCCCAAAGCCCACGAAGGGCAGCGCGCAGAAAGCGAGGCAGAAGGCGCCCACTACCGGCGCCACCATTGCGCCCCGGCGCGGGGTGAGGTGCCGTCGATGGAAGAAGGGGTGCCCCAGGGACAGCCAGCACTCCAGGGCCATTGCCAGCAGCTGCAGCGTCGAGGCGAGCCCGAAGAAGGACATGAAGAAGGCGAAAGCTTGGCACAGAGAGCTGTCCGATCCGGGCACCAGCCCCCGCAGGCTCCGGTTCTGCGCGTAGGCTAACAGCACGAAGGGGCTCACGAGGCACTTGCCCATGAGGTCTGTGATCGTCAGGCCGAACACCAGCACGTAGAAGACGGAGGGCGGAGGGCGCGGCGAGCGCGGCGGGCACGACCCCAGACCGGAGCGCGCCAGGAGTCCCAGGGCCAGCAGGTTGCCCACGAGGCCCGTGCTGAAGAGCACCCCGCTCATCGTCGCCGAATTGCCCTTTTCCACCGACGTGGCGTTCTGGCAGCGGTAAAACAGCGGCCTCATGACCGGCGGCGCGGCGAGCCGGAGCGGAGGCTGCGGGAGGACCGGGGCCGCGGGGGTCCGGTTGCAGAGAAGCCTCCTGGCCGCTCTGCGCGCGTCTCGGCCAGAGAGGTTGCGCCGCCGAGGAAGCTCGGCGGGCGGCGGGGTGTTTCCCATGGCAGGCGCCTCCTATTCAAACTCTCTGGTCACACCCCGCCCCTCGGGGCGGGTCGCGCGGCGGGGTGCGCAGCCGGCATTGGCTTTGCAGGACACTCTGGGTCCTGAGCAGAGAGACAGACCCTCAAAGCCCAGAGTCGGGGGACAAAAAGAAGTAGGTAGCCTCTCAGCGTCCAAGGCCAGTCCTTCTTGCGAGGCAAGAGAACGTACTGAAATGGAGGGGAAATTAAGCGGCAGCCACGAGGGCGGAGAGGGGTGAGAGGAAGTGGTGGTGGTAGGACTCTGAAGTTGAGCGCCGCTGGGGTGCTCAGAAAGCGCGACACTAGTTTTCTTTTATTTATTTAGTTTTAAAATTAATTAATTTATTTTACTTTACAATATTGTATTGGTTTTGCCATACATTGACTTGAATCCGTCATGAATGTTCATGTGTTCCCCATCCTAAATCCCCCCACCCACCTCCCTCCCCATCCCAAACCTCTGGGTCATCCCAGTGCACCAGCCCCGATCACCCTGTATCATGCATCAAACCTGAGTTCGTTTCACATATGATATTTTACATGTTTCAATGCCATTCTCCCATATCATCCCACCCTCACCCTGTCCCACAGAGTCCAAAAGACTGTTCAATACAGTGTCTCTTTTGCTATCTCTCATGCAGGGTTATCGTTACCTTCTTTCTAAATTCCATATATATGCGTTAGTATACTGTATTGGTGTTTTTCTTTCTGGCTTATTTCACTCTGTTTAATAGGCTCCAGTTTCATCCACCTCATTAGAACTGATTCAAATGTATTCTTTTTAATGGCTGAGTAATACTCCATTGTGTATATGTACCACAGCTTTCTTACCCATTCGTCTGCTGATGGGCATCTAGGTTGCTTCCATGTCCTGGCTATTATAAACAGTGCTGCGATGAATACTGGGGTACACGGCGACACTAGTTTTGCCCTTAGTGCTTTGAGTAGGGGAAAAGGTAACCAACCTTCACATGAACACCTATGCCCTGAAACAGGGTCTTATAGATCCTGAGAAAGGAACAATGAGCTTCACTCCCTAGGTGAGGAAACACCCCTTGGAAGGTCAAGTCACCTCTTAGGGTGACAGAGCTGGTAGTTGGTCGAGCTGTACCTGAAACCCGATCTGCTATTGAGAGAGTCTGTCTGTCTTGCTTCCATGGTTTGTCCTCTCAAGATTTCAGGGAAGTGGCTCCAGGGAAAACCGACAGATGTTGGGTGGCATGAATCACAGTGGCTGTGTAGACACGGTGAGAAGAGGATGCTTAAGAACGCTGATGATAACAGACCTGGGTTTAAGTCCTGGTTCTACTACTCATTGCCAGTGTGACCCTGAGAGACTTGCTTAACCTCTGGAGAAGTAACAATCTAATAGCTTGTTTGCTTCTTGGGAAACATAGGGATAAGGTGTGTAAAGTGCAGACACATAGGAAGTGCTGAGTATAGTACATTTATCAGGATTCTCCCCTGTTTTAGGGAGGCTGTTTTAGTAGCTAATGTTTAGCTGCAATCTTGAGCATGGGTTTTGAAACCAGAAAATAGGAGACTTAGTTTAGCGCTTTTTCACTCTGGTTTGTGACTGCTAGAAAACATTTCTTCTCTTCTGGCCTTTGACTTGGTTGCCTTGGAGAGGCAAAGGAGTTAAATTGTGGTAAGTGTGGTAATATCTTTAATTAATGCTTGATACCCTGTGAAAAGACTGATGCTGGGAGGGATTGGGGGCAGGAGGAGAAGGGGACCAATGAGGATGAGATGGCTGGATGGCATCACTGACTCGATGGACGTGAGTCTGAGTGAACTCCGGGAGTTGGTGACGGACAGGGAGGCCTGGCGTGCTGGGATTCATGGGGTCGCAAAGAGTCGGACACGATTGAGCGACTGAACTTAACTGAACCCTGTGAGAATGGAGAAGGAAATGGCAACCCACTCCAGTATTCTTGCCTGGAAAATCCCATGAACGAAAGAGCCTGGAGGGCTACAGTCCATGGGGTCACAAAGAGTCCAACATGACTGAGCCGCTAACACACACCATGTGAGAGAAACTGGCTTGAGTGTATAAATTTGAGTGGAATGATCAGGGCCCTATTACATAAACAAGTAAATTATGCCTTGGCTTGAAGAAACTAATTTTTAGGCTCAGTGCCTGTTCTGATGGACAGACTCAGAGAGAGAGTAAGACTATTGGGCTTAAGATGTAAAAGCCTTAAGGGTATCAGGAGAGGCTGCTTTCAGACTGAAAGCCTGGCCAGTAATTCAGGTCATGGGATGGAGATGAAGAGTCCACGCTTTGGAGTTAGATAGTTCTGAACTCCATCATTAGCTGTGTATCCTGGGAGTTATTTTACTCAATCTCTCTTGAATCTCATAAATAGGATATGGGACTTATGCTGACCTTGTAGGGTTATTGTGAAGCTGGGAAAACATAGGGCATTTGTCATAGAGTAATAAAAATACTGAGAGCTGACATTCATAGGCCCTTGTTTATATATGCGGAACCCTCTGTAATCCTTTCACATATATTCACTCAATTAATGGGTCTTCGAGGGCTTAGTTACTTTCTCCCTCTCCTTTCTACCACTCTCATGCCCACTTCCAGCCCCTAAAGAATAATGATGGATTTAGAAGAGCTCCATTTGCATTGATAAAGTGGAAGAAGTAGCAGTCTCAATAACCAAAGGGCATAAGAATCTGATGAATCTGAGGTCTGCTCTCTAGACAGAAACACACACACAGGCACAATTTATACCAATTTCAGTGTTTTCACAGTTGTGTAAAGTTTCACAATGCAGCCCAGAGGAAGCCCAATGGACTCTAGCTTAAGAATCTTCCTTTAATGATGTTGTATAGGGATGTTCTCTGAGGTGCCCCTATTCCTTTTTTTTTTTTCTTTTTGCAGTCTTATTTTTCTCTTCCAGCTGCCTTGACCTCTACAGCCCTTCTGATAATGTAAACACCCTTTTAGAAACTCTAAAGTGGGACTGAAGGGGCACTGTGGATCCTTGACATGATCTCTATATTTTACGCTTCAAAGGTTGATGGGGTTGAACGGGTATAATTCAGGAAACCACATGCTTCCTCCTGACCAATGTAGCTGGCCTTTACCACGGGGTTTCCGGCCTGTTCTGGCTGTTCCCTCTGGTTCATCCTGCCCTGTTTTCAGGCTTAACTTTGGAGTCTCCTGTCCCTCCTCCTAAGGAATCTTGTTTTACAGCTTCACTTTTCAGCACAGAAAAGAATCATTTGTTCATTCATCAAGTATTTTTTTGAGCTTTTACTTTGTGCCAGCTATGGGGGTGAGTTGTGTGGGCTTTGAGGAACATACAGCAAAGAGAGGCCAGTGACTGTCATGTGATTTTTACATGGTTACATTGATACATTTTTGTATCAGTTTTCAGAGTAACTAGGCTAAGTCATCTCCNTCCCCCCCCCCCCCCCCCCCAGCAAAAGAGAAACTTCTAATGAAAATATCTTGGGTCCAGTTACATAGTAAAGGTATCTTCATTATCTGCAGAGCTTTACCACCCTGCTTATTTGGGTTATAAGACAAATTTACTAGAAAAATATATATAGTATAATGCAAGCAGACACATCTAAATATATACTTGTATGATGATTTTGTAAATATAAGGACTGCATATGCTCATGGACAAGAACCAGAAGTTGACATAGGCACATAAAACATGAACTTAAACTTGAGAAGTGATGGTAGAAAATTTCTTTTTAGATTTATGATATGTTTAATACAGTATCTGTAATAATTATCTGAAAAGATTTTAAACAGAAAACAAGCATATGCTCATGACCAGATTTTCGGAAAGGAAGAGTAGGAAAAAGAGTAGTATTTCCTGGATCCATCCTGACTGTCCTTACCCATCCCTCACTCCCACTGAACTCTAAAGTGATATTTTGGGCTGGGAGATTGTGAAGAGCAGAGAATAGAGAGGAGGAAAGCTAAAGAGTAAAGAACAAACTCAACTAACAATTTTAGAGCATCTGCTGTGTGCTAGTGGCCACGCTGGACACTCTGCACATGCAGGGGTGAGGGGGTGGCATGTATATCAGTGTGGAAGTGAGGGAGGGAGGGGAGGGTCTTTGCAGTCATACTGTGTGAATTCACATCTCAGCTTTACCCTCTTGCACAGCATTGTACCCCTGAGCAACCTTCTAACTTTTCTAAACCTGTTTCCTTGTCTGTGAAAATGGATTGAGGAGGAGTCATTGTACTGAATTCAGTGAACACATATGGTAGTGTTGTGGCTTAAATAAAAATACTCTTCTTGAAGCTATCATTCTTAGCACTGGCTGTACATTATTTATTCTTTTTTAATTGACGTATAGTTGATTGACAGTATTTCAGGTATACAGCAAAGTGATTCAGTTAATAGGTTTATAAACCTGTAACCCATTTTGATATCTTTTGCTGCCAAAGCGAGTGATTAAATCCTCCAGAGATTCTGAGGAGTGGATGTGTGTGTCTTGGCTGACCTCAATGGACCTTCTATGTCCACGTTTAAATCACGATCAATGTCTCTGTATGTTTGGGTCTTGGAGAAAACGTATTCTGAGTTACGGCTTGGCTGTAGTTTCATCCCTAAAGATCAGAATGAAACATTTTGAAACATTTTGAAATGTTTTTGTCTGAGATGAGCTGGGAATAAACAAATAGTGGAATATACATTTGTTAACCCAGTTATAGGTTTGACAGTCCCCTGATTACTGAGATTTTCTAGCAGTTTGCTCGTGGTTCTAAGGAATATTGTTGATAGGTGTGGCTGGTTTGCTTCCGGTGACACAGATGCTGAGATGGAGGCTGGCACGTAGGATATTCATTAGGGAGTGCTTGGGGGATTAACACCTGTGAAAGAGAAGGAACTGAAGCAGGACTGGGTCGAGGGAGGAGTCAGGCTGTGATCCAGTCTCAGTAAAAGGCCTGAACCAACCTGACTGGAAGCTCAGAAGCTGAAAGGGGTCCTCAGAGTCGCCCCGAGCTGGGGAGCTAGGGCCTTATCACGTTGGGTAGGGTGGGCCAGACACAGGGGACCCAGGGAAGGGCACATGGCTTTGGGTGCAGCAACTCTTTTGAGACCTAGAGGGAGCTTCCCTGGTAGCTCAGAAGGTAAAGAATTTGTCTGCATTGCAGGAGACCTGGGTTCGATCCCTGGGTCAGGAAGATGCCCTGGAAAAGGGAATGACTACCCGCGCCAGTATTCTTGTCTGGAGAATTCCATGGACAGAAGAGCCTGGTGGGGTATAGTCCATGGGATTGCAAAGAGTTGGACGTGACTGAGTGATTAACACCTAACTAACACCTGGAGGGAGCTGACAGCCAAGGGCTGTGTACCAGTAGCTGGAGGAGTAAGCCCGTTAGTCTGGAGGGAGATCTGGGTGGTGCGTCAAAGCGTCCGCTACCTGGATGGTACTGGTGGGGATCTCAGCTGAGACCTGGAGGCAGTGGGCTTTTAGGCTTCACCCACACTTACCTCAGGTTTAATGAAGCCTCCCTAAACTTTTTTGTGATGTCCCAGGCAGGTTAGGCCAATGCCTAGGTTCCAGCATTCCAATACTATTTTTTTAATTCATACTTTTTTGTGTGTGATCTAGCTTTCCTCAGCATAGTCTTGGATTTTTCTTTCTTCAGATTCTTCCCAGAAGTCACCCTCATCCCCAAACCTAAGAAACCCATTCTCTTGGCCTCCCTGAAAGTCCCATTGCATTTACTGTATTACATTGTATTGTGTGTTGGCACATTAGGTTGTGAGTCTGTCATGAGCAACCAGGTCTTATTCAGCTTTCTCCCACATGTCCCAGCACACACTGCTAGGCATACAATAAATATTTACTAAATGAGCAAATAACCAACATAACTTTTATTTATTTATTTATTTTTGTCCTGAAAGACTGTCCTGAATCTGAAACAATTTTCGTCTTTTCTTCCAAGAAGCTAAGATATTCGTCTGTATTCAGCTGCCAAGCGGAAAGCCCAGGGTCAAACAAATTTAAGTTGTATGCATACGCAAGGCTGGGTCTCAAAATTATTTTGTATATCTGTCTGTGGAAGGAAGGCCCTGGAAGAAGACCTAAAGGAAATAATGGACACTGGATTTTTTTTTTTAATTGGAGATAGTTGCTTTACAAAGTTGTGTTAGTTTCTGCTGTACAGCAAAGTGAATCAGCTGTGTGTATCCATATATCCCCTCTGTTTTAGCCTTTCTTCCCATTTAGGTCACCGTGGAGCACTGAGTGAAGCTCCCTGTGCTCTACAGTAGGTTCTCATTAGTTACTTTTAACTGATGCTGTTCTGGGTGTTTGTTGCTGTGTGTGGGCCCCTTTTTGAGTTGCAGCACTGGCTTTCTCTGGTGGCAGTGAGCTGGGGCTACTCTTTAGTTGTGGTGTGTGAGCTTCTCATTGTGGTGGCTTTTCTTGTTGCAGAGCACGGGCTCTAGAGTGCACGTGGGCTCAGTTGTTGTGGCTCACGGGCTTAGCTGCTTTGTGGCATGTGGAATCTTGCTGGGCCAGGGATCAAATCTGTGTCCCCTGCATGGGCAGGCAGATTTTTAACCAATGAACCACCCAGGGGAGCCTGGGTAGTTATTTATTTTACACGTAGTCGTATATATATATGTCAATCTCAATCTCCCAAGAGACTGGCTTTTGAAATCCATTGTTTTTCTGTATTTGTGCTAATTTATATGAAAGATTGTTGTTGTTCAGTTGATCAGTTGTGTCCAGCCTTTTTTGACCCCATGAACTGCAGCATGCCAGCCTTCCCTGTCCTTCACCATCTCCTGGAGCTTGCTCAAACTCATGTCCATCGAGTTGGTGATGCCATCCAACCATCTCATCCTCTGCTGTCCCCTTCTCCTCCTGCCTTCAGTCTTTCCCAGCATCAGGGTCTTTTCCAGTGAGTCAGCTCTTCGCATCAGAGTATTGGAGTTTCAGCTTCAGCATCAGTCCTTCCAAAGAATATTCAGGATTGATTTCCTTTTGGGTTCACTGGTTGGATCTCCTTACAGTCCAAGGGACTCTCAAGAGTCTTCTCCAATAGTTCAAAAGCATCAGTTCTTCTGCACTCAGTCTTCTTTACAGTCCAGCTCTCACATCAATACATGACTACTGGAAAAACCATAGCTTTGACTATATGAACCTTTGTTGGCAAATGTCTGCTTTTTAATACACTGTCTAGGTTTGTCATAGCTTTCCTTCCAAGGAGCAAACATCTTTTAGTTCCATGACTGCAGTCACCATCTGGAGTGATTTTGGAGCCCAAGAAAGTAAAGTCTGTCACTATTTCCATTGTTTCCCCATCTATTTGCCATGAAGTGATGGGACTGGATGCCATGATCTTAGTTATTTTATTATTATTATTTTTTTTGATCTTAGTGTTTTGAATGTTGAGTTTTAAGTCAGCTTTTTCACTTTCCTCTTTTACCTTCACCAAGAGGCTCTTTGGTTCCTCTTTGCTTTCTGCCATAAGGGTGGTGTCATATGCATATCTGGAGTTATTGATATTTCTCCTGGCAATCTTGATTCCAGCTTGTGCTTCACCCAGCCTGGCATTTCACGTGATGTACTCTGCATATAAGTTAAACAAGCAGGGTGACAGTATACAGCCTTGATGTACTCCTTTCCCAATTTGGAACCAGTCCATTGTTCCATGTTCTGTTCTAACTGTTGCTTCTTGACCTGCATACAGGTTTCTCAGGAGGCAGGTAAACACATGGGTAAATCTAAATAAATATATCCTATACAAAACAACAATCATAAAGCCTTGTGTAGTTTAAATATATATAGAATTAAATGAATGATGACAATAGCACAGGAGGCATGGGGATAAATGGAGTTAAAATGTTTTAAGGTTTTAGCCTTATCTAGGAAGTGGTAAAAGTATTAATATATATACTATAGAATGATAAGTCAACAATGCATGTCAGAGTCTCTAGAGAAACTCTCTAGAGGAACATACTCTCTAGTTAAATAACAGTAAAAACCTATATAATTAATAAAGAAGAAAATGCACCAACATAAAATATTCATCTATTTCAAAAGAAGGGAAAAAAGAAAAAACATAAAATATAAAAAACTAATAGTGAGATGGTAGATACAAACTCAAATGTATCATCAATAATATTAAGTGTAAGTGAATTAAAGTCTCTGCAGACTTTTAATTTTGAAAACCATTAAGCTGCTCCTCACTGGTTAGAAGCACATAGAACATAGTAGGTACAATGAAACTAAGAAAGTTAGCAATTTATGCATCATTTAAAAGTAAGTAAAATTATTTTTTCAAACTACAGACATCTCTTCTGCCTCTTGTTTTTCCAAATGAGATCTCCCATGTTTTGAAACATAAAATGGCAGTGAGGAGATAAGAGTGAATGAAAGGAAAACTAAACCAAAAAAGGGAAAGGACTTACATACAGCTCTTAAAAAACTGACTTCTATTGCCTTTGTGAAAGGCTGGTGGTTAAATATTGAATAAAAACCAGGTAACTCATACTTTCAAGATATTAAAAAAGAAAGATGTTAGCACATCAATTCATGCCAATTAAATGAACATTAGTATGGCTTTTGAATGTAGGTTCTGGGACTCATGGCTAGATAGAGGCCATTTGGGAGCAATGTTTATTGCAAGTCTCTCAAACTTGGACTCCTGTTCACATGCCCAAAGATTAATAAGTTTGTAAGAACTTTTAATGTTACACTTTTATTTAAATAATTTAAAACATTTGTGTAAGTCTGTTCTGTATAGTCAACATGACCTAGTACTGTTCCCTTGTTTCTGTTCATAATCACATGGTACCAAGGCCTTATGATGTCATAGCACAGTGTAAAAAGAAATGTTTCACACTTACTACAATAAACAAAAACTGTGGAAGAATCACTTTACCACGTGGCACATAATGATATAGACCTGCAGAACCCAATAGAAACTTCAAGTCGACAGTCAATTCCATATTCATATTTTCAATGGATGTTTTTTGTAGATCTACCCACTTTGCAAATTCCATCAGCATCAAATGCAGTAGTACAAACCCCCAATGAAGACTTCTCTGTTAAATTTGTATTTTGGGGTACATACAAGCAAATGAGCCATCAAAATCATAGATCTGGGGCTTAAAATGGGTTCACTATAAAAAGGAAAAATAACAAAACATGAACGATGATAGTGATTCATCACCTTGAAGCCCAAGTTGTAGAGAACCATAACTGGGCTCCCTTCGCTATGGCCCAAATGAGAGCTGGGCATTAGCCATGAGAATGTCCCAAACAAGTAACTACAAGGACTCATGCCTTGGGTATCTTGACAAAAGGGAACCTTGATGCTCTAGGGAAGAGCAACAGCAACTGACAGGAGCGTGCCCAGACTCTCTGGGTCCTTAGGAGATGAAGAAGGGTGGAACCTTGCTGACCCTGAGAGAATAAGAAAACCAAGAAACAAAAATGTTTCCTTCTGGGAGATGCCTGCTATAAAACAGCAACAAACTGTTTAAGGTATGTAGGTAAACTGGGTCTCTATGACCAGCTCCAAGAGCTGAGCTCTAAACCTAAGGAGCCAAGCTTTAGTGGAGAAGAACAACTAAAACAGGCTCCTACACACCAGAGGCACAGAAGGGGAATGGTGATCGTTTGAAACAGCAACAATAGCAAAAATAACACCACTTAAGGAGATTTGAGTCTAGCTCAAAATTTTTTTCCTAAAACTAAAAACATGGGTGTCAAACACAACTTAGTAGATGAAATGAACAAGTTGCTTTCTTTTGAGACAGAGATGCTTTCTTTGGCTGTTTGGTTGTTTATTCAAAAGTTCAGCTCCTTTTGTGTATTATGGTTGGAATGGTTTATAGCCTCTTTCTGGACCCCATCGTGGCCTGAGAGATTTGGGGTTTGGACCTTAACAATTCTCTGTGTCTACCCAGGTATATTTTTCAAACTCCTTACACTGTTCCCAGGATTTAGAAAACTTGACATGCCCCTGAAAACTTCCCGGCAGCCTTGCATTGGCACACTGCTCCTCAGGCAGCTCAGCTGTCTCCCCACTGTGGGGTCAGGAATGCAGGTGCAAGACCCTTGGAGGGCTTTGCTTGAGGTTCTTTTACTTTTCCAGGGCTGCATTCCCAAGGCCTCTTCCCGGGCTCTGCAGGTACTTCACCTCCCTTTTCTCTTCACAACTTTTCCATTAGGATTAATAGTACTTAATATTAATGACTTGCCATCTACATATATGTGACCCAAAAATCTAGAGTTCTAGAATTTATGTTTGTGGTTTTTATATATTCCAGTTCTTTTGTGAAGTTCTATATCCTATCATGTATTTTTACTGAACATTTTAATTGCAGTTATTTTAAAGTCCATGGCAGATCATTCTAATATCTGAGTTGTCTGTAAGTATATTTCTATTGTCTACTTTTTCTCTTGGTACTGCCTGATCATTTTTTAATTGAATGCTGAACATTGTGTAAACATTCTGTAGAAGCTTTAATGAAGTTATCTTTCTCCAGGGAGGGTTCACTTATCTTTTAGAAGATAACTAGAGTGAGGGCAAATGACTTTAATCCATCAGGGACTCAGGCTTCTCTGGTGGCTCAGTGGTAAAAAATCTCCCTGCTAATTCAGGAGACATGGGATTGATCCCTGGAGGAGGAATTGGGAAAATCCCCTGGGGGAGGAAATGGACACGGACAGAGGAACCTGGTGGGTTATAGTCCATGGGGTCACCAAAGAGTCAGACACAACTAAACAACAACAATAACAATCAGAGACTAAGCTGACTTGAGGCTGAGTGCAAGTCTTTGTAAAGCATCCTAGGCTGAGGGAGTGAATGGGGCTGAAATCTAGCTTGTAACTCTGCTCCCTAAGCCATGATTCCCATTGTGATCTGCATATGCCCAGAGAAACGTATGTTCTATTCAATTCATACAAAAGTATACATATGGGCCAAGTAGTTGCCCATTTTCAGCTCTTCTCATTGCTGTCACATTCAAGGAAAATGGGAATGGAAATGAATCTTTCAATGAGGTCTTCCAGTGAGATCTTCTGTGGCAACCTCAGTTAACAGCTATGGTCTTCCAAAACTTGTTCTGAAATTCCAAGAAATTTATAAGACTAACTGAAAAGAAAAGCACCAGCCCATTAAAAGAGAACACGAGTAGCATCATGATATATAAATCTACATTTTAATAATTTTGTAAGACATTGTCCTGAGGTGGTTGCTGCTGCTGCTAAGTCACTTCAGTCGTGTCTGACTCTGTGCGACCCCATAGATGGCAGCCCACCAGGCTCCCCCATCCCTGGGATTCTCCAGGCAAGAACACTGGAGTGGGTTGCCATTTCCTTCTCCGTGCATGAAAGTGAAAAGTGAAAGTGAAGTCACTCAGTCGTGACTCTTAGCTACCCCATGGACTGCAGCCTACCAGGCTCCTCTGCCCATGGGATTTTCCAGGCAAGAGTACTGGAGTGGGGTGCCATTGCCTTCTCTGCCTGAGGTGGTTAGATGTCTAATTAATTCCAAGCAGTACTGAATGGCAAGTGTCAAGACAAAGGGGCCAGGATACAGAAGAGATGCTCTCTGAAGAGTGACAGGCAAATTTTCTCCAAAATCCCACAGGTATGTTTAGTGGACATTTATAAGCCTTCTTGATTTCAAGATGATGGGAACAAAGAGAGTAGTAGTTGTTGTTGTTTAGTTGCTAAATCATGTCTGACTCTTTGCAACCCCATGAAATGCAGCATGCCAGGCTTCCCTGTCCTTCACTATATCCTGAGTTTGCTCAGATTCATGTTCATTGAGTTGGTAATGCTCTCTCATCTTCTGCCACCCCCTTTTCCTTTTGCCTTCAGTCTTTCCCAGCATCAGGGTCTTTTCCAATGAGTCAGCTCTTAGCATCACATGGTTAGAGTATTGGCACTTCAGCTTCAGGATCAGTCTTTCCAATGAATATTCAGGGTTGGTTTCCTTTAGGATTGACTGGTTTGATCTCCTTGCAGTCCAAAGGGTTCTCAAGAGTCTTGTCTAGCACCAGAGTTCGAAAGCATCAGTTCTTCGGCCCTCAGCCTTTTTTATGGTCCAACTCTCACATCCATACATGACTCCTAGAAAAACCATAGCTTTAACTATACAGACCTTTGTTGGCAAAATGTTGTCTTTGCTTTTTAACACACCGTCTAGGTTTGTCATAGCTTTCCTTCCAAGGAGCAAGCATCTTTTAATTTCATGGCTTCAGTCACCATCCACAGTGATTTTTGAGCCCAAGAAAATAAAATCTGCCACTATTTGCACTTTTCCCCCATCTATTTGCCATGAAGTGACGGGACCAGAATCCATGATCTTAGTTTTCTGAATGTTGAGTTTTAAGCTAGCTTTTTCACTCTCCTCTTTCTCCCTCATTAAGAGGCTCCTTAGTTCCTCTTTGCTTTCTACCATTAGAGTGGTATCATTGGCATATCTGAGGTTGTTGATATTTCTCCCGGAAGTCTTGATTCCAGCTTGTGCTTCTTCCACTCTGGCATTTCACATGATGTGCTCTGCGTAGAAGTTAAATAAGCAGGGTGACAAGAGTAGAAGCCCCAGTGAATAGCTAGAATCTCTGCCAAAGATAGAAACCAGACTGCCTCATCATATAGGGTCCCTCCAGAGTGACCCACAATAGATATACACTTGTTCAAAATACTTCTTCACTTAGTTAAATCACTTTATTTACGGACATTAGGCCCCAAACAACAAAAATATTTAGAAGTAAATCTTGGAGTTTGTTTTGACTAAAGGAAGTACCACTTCGTTGGATTCCAAACAACTTTGCAGTTGGGCTTCTCTAATGGCTCAGTGGGTAAAGAATCAGTCTGTGGGAGACACAGGAAACTCAAGTGTGATCCCTGGGTCAGGAAGATCCCCTGGAGAAGGAAATGGAAACCCACTCCAGTATTCTTGCTTGAAAAATCCCATGGACAGAGGAGCCTGATGGGCTACAGTCTAGAATTTCGCAGAGTTAGACATGACTAAGCACAGCACAACTTGGCAATTACATCATATTTTCCATGAATTAGTAAATTATGACAAATGATATGAAACAGAGAAAGATGCTGTAGCCTCTATTGTAAGACAGCATATTAAAAAGCAGAGATACTACCTTGCCAACAAAGGTCCATGCTATGGTTTTTCCAGTAGTCATGTATGGATATGAGAGTTGGACTATAGAGAAAGCTGAGTGCGGAAGAACTGTGGTGTTGGAGAAAACTCTTGAGAGTCCCTTGGACTGCAAGGAGATCAAACCAGTACATTCTAAAGGAAATCAGTCCTGAATATTCATTGGAAGGACTGATGCTGAAGCTGAAACTCCAATACTTTGGCCACCTGATGTGAAGAACTGACTCCTTGGAAAAGACCCTGATGCTGGGAAAGAATGAAGGCAGGAGGAGAAGGGGATGACAGAAGATGAGATGGTTGGATGGCATCACCAACTCAATGGACATGAGTTTGAGCATCCAGGAATTGGCAATGGACAGGGAAGCCTGTCGTGCTACAGTCCATGGGGTTGCAGAGTTGGATGTGACTGAGCTACTGAACTGAGCTGATAGATAGCTTCTAGCACATTTATGATAGTTCACACCATTTAGAGTCATTTATGAACTTCCAATTAGAGATACCTAAATATGAAAGAAAGAAATCTGGGGAAAAAGTATCTTTTATGATCTTACCTTCTTCCTTAATGTATGTGTCTGTATACTGTCCGGAGATCTTGCCCTATGCCCTGTTTCATTGTATCTGGATATTCCCCTATGACTAAAGGCACTGTAAGTAGGAAAGTATGTGCTCCTTCACATTAGGGCTCTTCTGGTCTTCTTTCCTGTTACCCAACTGTGACCTGTGGGTCTGGCCTCTGAAATGGGAAAGGAAGAACCCTAGGGGCAGACAGCATGGCCCTCCAGTTGTTCTGGCTAAAGAACGCTGCATGGTGTGGGCGTGCTCAGTCCAAGTCTTCATGACCCTTGGGACCATAGCCCACCAGGCTCCTCTGTCCATGGGATTTTCCAGGCAAGAATCCTGGGGTGGGGTGCCATTTCCTCTTCCAGGGGATCTTCTTGACCCAGAGATTCAACCTGCGTCTCCTGCATTGGCAGGCGGATTCTTTACCACTGAGCCACGTGGGAAGCCCAATCTAAAGTATAGTATATGGTAAAGGCTACACCCTTCATCCATCAGGGTCCAAGATTTTAGAAATTTAGAGACATTTCCCCCTCAGAACTATAAGCTCTAACATGAATTTCAAAATCCTCAGTACAAACTGAAAAACCAAGTCTTACTTTCTTTGTTTCTTGGCTGTCTTGTTACAAGCCCTCGCCTAGGGGCTTCCCAGGTGGTGCTAGGGGTAAAGAAGCTGCCTGCTACTGCAGGAGATGTAAGAGATGTGGATTCGGTCCTTAGGTGGGGAAGATCCCCTGGAGGAGGAAATGGCAACCTACTCCAGAAGTCTTGCCTGGAGCATCCCATGGACAGAGGAGCCTGGCTGGTTACAGCCATAGGGTCACACAGAGGCAGAAGGGACTTAGCACACAAGCAAGGCAAAGATAGAAAACCCTTCCTGTTTGTCCTGAGGGATGGGCCAAATGTACAAGACTTCGGAAGAACTATGACACCATGAGGTGTCATAACAATTAAAAATATTTTTTCACAGTGAATACCCTTCATAATCTGACCAGGCCTACTTTTGGAAAAAACCTTATCATTTATTCTCTGCCTTACTCTACCCGCTTTCCCAGCCCCCTGCCTGCTGGCTCACTCACCATTTATCCTGTGATCCAGCTGTTTAGGACAACTTTTCGTTTCCTGAGCATGCTCTGCACTATCATGCCTCTGTTCTTTGCTCATGCTGACACTGCCTAGAATGTTCTTTCATCCTCTTACTCTCTCTGCTGCTGAAAGCTTACAATTCTTTAAGGTTCAGCTAGTGACTTCCTTGGGCTTCCCTGGGGGCTCACTGGTAAAGAACTTGCCTGCCAATACAGGAGATGTGGGTTCAGTCCCTGGATTGAGAAGATCCCCTGGATGAGGAAATGGCAACCCACTCTAGTATTTCTTGCCTGGGAAATCCTGTGGACCAAGGGGCTTGGTGGGCTACAGTTCATGGGGTCACAAAGAGTCTGACATAACTTAGTGACTAAACAACGAGCTTCTCCCTTGGAGAAGCCTTCTGGCCTGTGCCTTGTCCCGGATTCTTCCTCTATGCTTTACCAACAGGTAGTTCCTACTATTATAAAAAGGCATTTTTCATATCACTTATGGCCAACCCAGCATCTGTGGGTCTTTCCTGTACAGATGAGCCCCTAGAGAGATGGAACATTGTTCTCGGCATCTTTGAACTCCTAGTGCTTAGCACATGGAAAGCATTGTATAAATGGAAAGTATTTGAATAAATGAAAGAATGAATGGGAAAAAAGCAGAAAAGTCTGAAGGAGGAACAAATTTGGATGAAGGGATGGCAATAATGGATTTGATTTTAGATACATTAAATTTGAGGATACCAGTGGGACATCCAAGTCAAGCTTCCCCATCATATAAGTTATCCCTAGTATCCCTCCTGGATTCACAGTGGCTGCTCCACGTGTCTTCAGGTTATGCTAATTGGACCCATTCAAGGTTGGAACTGTATCAGTTAGGTTCTGGCAAGAAAGAGACATCATCCTTAAGTGGGAGAATTGAAGAGAGTTAATGGACTGATTACAAACTGAGGAAAGTACCTGGGGTGTTGAAGCACATACTAACAGTATATTTCTTCATCTTGAAAAGGCAAGGAGTGATTACTGGAATTTACCAGAGTGGAGCTGGGGTTGCGGTTGTAGCTGGAACTGTAGGAAAAGCTGCTGGAGGGAAGCTGTGGTCTTTCGTGGAGGAATCTAGCCATTGCCAGCCTGCAGCCACATGGGGGGAGCTGAAGGAATAAATATCCTGCCTTCTCTTTCCTATGTAAGGGCTTCCAAGGTAGCTCAGACGGTAAAGAATCTGCCCACAGTGTGAGAGACCTGGGTTTAATCCCTGGGTCAGGAAGATCCCCTGGAGAAGGGAATGGCAACCCAATCCAGTATTCTTGCCTGGAGAATTCTATGAAACAGAGGAGTCTGGAGGAGTCCATCGGGTTGCAGAGAGTTGGACATGACTGAGTGACTAACACACACACATACTCTTTCCTACTTACCCCCAAACTCCTTCCCATTGGCCTAACCCAACTGGAAATCAGTGGACAGGGGATCATGTTTACTATCCATGGAGTGACCTCTAGATAGTAGACAGGACCCCTTCTAGGGGCTGAAACAGGTAGAAAGGTATGGAGAGTGGATCTGGAGGGCAACCTAAGATCACCTGGTACAGAGGCTCTCTAAATCAAGCCAGCACCACAGTTTGCAGTCTTCAGCAGAGCTACCCTCTTGAGCACATGCCATTAGAGATTCCAGGGCTCATGCTGGATAGACAAGGTGATGAGCTACAAAGCAGGGATCTCAAGGGAGTAACTGTAATTGAGTATGGTAGCTAGAAGTCAGAGCTGGCTAGCGAAGCAATACCAAGCCTAAGTCTATGGAGCGAGACCAATAGAGGAATGAGCGAAGGAGTCAGAAGGAGAGCAGGAAGAAGCAGGATGTAGACGGCTGGAGTGATGGGGCTGTGTGGTTCAGGAAAGGAGAACAAAGGAGGTGCATTGTTACAGGTGAGCTCTTACTTGAGCAAGCAACACAGCGGAGTA
The DNA here is from genome assembly GCA_006410935.1 of Redunca redunca. Lineage (NCBI taxonomy): Eukaryota > Metazoa > Chordata > Mammalia > Artiodactyla > Bovidae > Redunca > Redunca redunca. The sequence goes on along the minus strand of SJYQ01010010.1, from coordinate 100,777 downwards.
AAGAGAGATGGCAGTCTCTTCCATTAATTTTACCAGGCCAGCCCCCACATAACTTTTGTTGTCTTTGCATTGATTATTTCCAATTGTGACCACAGTTCTTAAGCTCTGCCTTCAGCCCAGCTTACCTCTCTCAGCACTGGAGCTGCCTCCTACTTCACTAGGGTGATTGAAGTCATCAGAAGTAGGTTTGCTCAACTTCTACTTACTGCCTCACTTCCTGTCTTCACTTCCTTTTCTTTACTCCTCTATGTGGCTCTCTGAGCCTTCTCCTGTATCCTCGATCTCTTCATCTCCCCCATTCTCCAAAAGGAAGTTGACACTTCAGTTGTCTTCTCTCTCTCTAACATTTTCCACTAGCTTTCTTTCACACAAATTAGCCTGAGAAAACAAAAATCACAGACTGATCACCATTTTCCAGCTACTGTCCTCTCACTCCTTATCTTGGGTACAAACACCCTAGAAAAATTAGCTCATGGTCACTGCCTCCCAATTCTACCATTTACTCCCTCTTCTCTGTGTTTTGACTCCTTTGACTTGGCTCAGCTGAACATGAAGTCTCCAAGGGCCAACTAATCAGCCCCTCAAAAATTTTTTCTACATCTGGAGTTATGAATTGTTTGAGAGATTTTAATTGTAAACAACCCTTGCCTTCTTGAAACTCCTTCCTTCACATCCATGACCCAGTGTTCTCCTGGACCTCTTCCCTCTTCTTCCAAAGTCCCTGTGCCTTCCCCAGCAGTGTTGGGCAGGGTGGAGCTCTGGAATTAGACTTCCTGGGTCCACATCCTAGCTCATCCACTTCCTATTTGTGCAGTGTTGGACAAGGCATTGGATCTTGTTGAACCTTGGTTTCCTTGTCTGATAAACAAAAGTGAGATTGGTAGCTGCCCTTTTGGGTGGTGTGAGAATTCAATGGCATGATGAACATGAAGCACTTTGCAGGCTGCCTGGCTTGTAATAAGTGCTGCATTAGCTGTCAGGATTTTTATCTCTCCCCTCTTATCTCTGATATATTTTCTTCCATCAGCTGTACCTATACATCATTTCTTGAACTTTCTTTGTGCTTGCCTGCTTTTTGCTCACATCATTGTACCTTCCAGGAAGGTTCCCCTTTCAACTTCATTTATTGAAATCCATCTCCTTCTTTAAGACCCACTTAATGCCACCTTCTCTCTGAAGCTCTCCTGGGTCACTCAAAGCAAAGCTTATTTATCCTCCAGTGAAAGCTTATAATCTTTTGTTCATCCTCTGGCATATTTTGCCTTGTATTGTAATTATTTAATTACATAATTTACCTTATTTATTTTCAATTTTTTGATTGCAAAGGGATAACCAGTAGGTGTTGAGTAGTAGGTGGTCCTGAATACATTAATATGGGGCCATGTATCCTAATCCAGTGAGGAAAGCATTACATTAGATTCAGTGGAAATATAAAGAATATAGACGATCTCGAGGGAATACTGAACAGAGTTCACTTAGGTGATTCTGAAATAAGATGACATGGGAAAAGCAAAAGAATGAGCACATGAATTCTTCATTCGTTTTTAATAAATACAAAACACTGGGGAAATATGTAGAAAACTGGAGGTTAAACCTCAGAAGAGCTTTTTGATTTTAACACACATAAGAATGAAGTGCTGAGTCAAAGTTGTTTAGAAATTAATCAAGTGAAAAAGAAAAGTTTATATATTCCATGCCTGTTCTCAGGAATTCAGAAAATAACTGAGAGAGTTTAAATTTGGCTGAATATGAGAGAAGGAAAGAGATAATAGAATAGATCTTGCACACTGTGGGTCTTTGTTAAATATGAGTGAACAAATGAATTAAGAAATGTAGCCATCGAAGTAAAATCTTACTGCTTTAAAATCACCATATTCAACAAGAGTAAATTGAATTTGATTGATTTGGCTGTGTGATTTTGACAGTGAGCTCTTTTCACTCTGTAAATATTTGTCACTGATGCGGATTTTCTCATTAATGTTCCCTCTTGCCTTGGATCCTTTCAAGATACTGCTGTGATGGACCTAGAGATGATCATACTAAGTAAGTCAGACAAAGACAAATATCATATGGTATCACTTATATGTGGAGTCTAAAAGAAATGATACAAGTGAACGTATTTACAAAACAGAAATAGATTCAAACATAGAAAACAAACTGATGGTTATTGAAGGGGAAAGAATGGTGCGGGGAGTGGGGATTAACACACACAATTATATATAAAATAGATAAACAATAGGGACCTACAGTATATCACAGGGAACTGTATTCATCATCCTTTAATAACCTAAATGGAAAAGAATCTGAAAAAGAATATACATATATTTGTAAATAGCTGAATCACTTTGCTGTGTACCTGAAACTCACACAACCTTGTCAATTAGCTATGCTTCAATTAAAAAAAAATACTGCCATAGTTTTCTTCCTATTTCTCTGGTTACACATTCTCAGTATCTCTTCTTCAGCATTCCTTTCTTCAAGTATGTCTTCTCATTTTGCTCTCTATATCCTTTCTACATGATCCATCTATCCACGCCCATGGTTTCAAGTCTCTTTCATATACTGATAACTCTCAGATATGCATTTCCAGGCTCCAGAAGCACATATCCCACATATCTCCACCAGTGTGGAGTTGTCACATTTCACTCATCAGTACTGAGCTGAACTCATTGACTTTTGCCACCCAGCCTGAGACAGAGGCACATGAGCCTGTTAGCTAGTGGTGAGCCTTCATGTCACCCTTTCAGTATTGACTGATTGATTGTACAATTTATAACATATTAGTTTCAGTGTATAGCCTAATGATTCATGTAGATTGCAAAACGACCACCACAATAAATCTAGTTAACCTCCTCAAGCTTTATTTAGAATAGAGGCTGAGAGCTTTTGAAAGGAAGGATAGAAAAAAATCGGTAGTGTTTCAGAGCTCCAGCTTCTATTTCCCTGGCCAAATCTGCTTGGTCCCAAACTTGGATATCCCATTAAGAAAAGCAAAAGCCCTGTGGCTAATCAGAACCTTCCTCCTTAGGAGTCGGTCCAGTGAGTTGCCATCTTTATTAGAATGTTCCATCACAGGGAGAGGGGTTTCAAGTGGCTTTTCTGAATATTCTGTACAACTACATGTGGTAATCTGTTCCATAGAGGTTCTGACCATAGTTTCCTCCTACTTGTATTTCCGGTGATATTTAGGGATATAGGTAATTTCTCCTGGAAGCTTCCCGAATAGTATGGTTCTGCCCTAACTCAAGGTTCACTTCCTATAGAGTTAGCAATCTAAGTAAATGATATCACATTACATATTTCCCCAAGCTGGAACACCAGATATCATCTTTATTTGCTCTTTCTCTTACTCAACCACCACGTCAGATCTGTTGCTTATTTTCTAAAATTAGCCCACTTTCTTATTTCAAATAGTTTATCCATTGAGTCTCTTGAATTCTTGCACAAGAGTGATACCATCTGTGTGTAATGATAGTTTTATTTCTTTCCTTCCAATCAGCGTGCCTTTTCATCTTTCCATTGGACTGCCAGTAAAATGTTAAATGGAAACAGTGATAGCAAGCATCTTGGTCTTATTTCCTTTTTGAAAGGAAATATTTCTAATGATTCATCATTAAGTATAATGTTTTCTCTAGATTTTTGGTGGATACTCTTATTATATTAAGAAAATGCCCATGTATTTCTAGCCTGCTAAGGGATTTTCTTAAAAGGCTATACATCTTTTATCAAATGTTTTTTCTATATATTTGAGATGATCATAATTTTGGACTCACACAGATCAGAAAGAATCAAGCTTCTCTATTCACTTGGAGGTTGGTCTAGATTTTTATTTTCCCCTATTGCTCTTGTCTAGGTTTAGTATCAAGCATTTACTTGCCTCTTAACAAGAGATGGGTGAGTTGACCCCCTTTTTTTGACTCATTGGAACAGTTTGTAAAAGCTTGAGATTGTGTGTTTCTTAACATTTTGCTGGAACTCATGTATAAGACTGACTAGACCTAATGTTTATTTCTTTTCTGTTTTTTTTGGAAGGTAGATTTTAGTTTCTTGAATAGCTCTAGGCCTATTCAGGGTTCTTCTTGAGTCTGCTTTGACTAGTTTTTATAGGAATTGTTACCAAATCCAAGCTTTCACATTTACAAACATAAAAAAATTTTAATGTCTTTCTGTCTCTGAATGTGGTATAATTTACTTCTTTAACTGCTCAGTAATTCTTCAATAGTGTATAGGTAATAAAAGACATGTAAAGACTAAGGAAATGTCAGAGATTGGAGGAGACTGAGGAAAAATAGCCACTAAATGTAATTTGGTACCTGGATAAGATCCTGGAACAGAAAAAGACCACTAGTGGATAAATGGGTGAGATTTGAATAAAGTTTGCAGTTTAGTTAATAATATTGTACCAATGTTAATTTCTTAGTTTCGATAATTGTACCATGCTTATGTAACATGAGGAGAAGTTTAGTGGAAGAACTCTTCTTTTTTTTCAACTTTTCTGTAGGTCTAAAATTGGTTTAAAGTAAAAAGTTAGAAAAAAAGATAATTCTGGTAGTGTGTAGAAAATAGACTGGGCGTGGGGGCAGGCTGGACACAGGAAAGATAAGTAGCAGTTCAGGAAAGGTGGTTTGGAAGCGTAAAGATGAGAAGTGGTTGATTAATTTTAAAACGACCATGTCTGTACCTCTGTCTTATTTTTGAGTCCTAATATTTATTTTACTATCTCCCTTTTTAACTTAATGAATCTTACTAAAGTTATATTGACTTTAGTAGTCTTCTCGAGGAACTAAATTTTGAAAAAATTCTTTAAAATTTTTTCTTTCTTTACTATTACATTCATTTTTATTATTTTCTTAATAAATATTTATTGTGCTCTTAGTATATACCAGGCATTTTCTAAGCACTGTAAATAAATCAGTGAACAAAAGTGATCAAATCCATGAAGTCTTAAAGTCAAAGGTGCCCAGCAGCAGTACCTACTGAGAGGGCAGTGGTACATCTGGGACCAAGACCAGGAAGAACCAGAGGGCACGAATAAACTGTATGAGCAGATAGTCCAGAGCCCCAGGTCACCCTGACAGGTGCATGGGTGCTCCTCCCCCAGCTCATACTTGCAGCCATATGGAGAGATCCTTGTGACCATGCAGTGGTGGGCATAATCCCAGGTTGGTTTACAAATGAGTTGGCTGGGAATATCACGCAAATGGAAAATTATAGCCACATTTGTCAGTGACCTTGAAAGACTTCAGAGGGTGCAGATCTTCCCAATGGATGGAATCTGAGAGGTGTACCTGGTCATCTACTTTGTGCTGAAGTGGCCTGAGGTGAGGATGCACAGATTCCTGGGCAATGGCCAATGGCTTGGCTGTCTGGACAAGAAATGTACTGGAAAATCAGACACAAGGAAATCTGGTATAGAGATGAATGGATGGACTGGTGGGAGTGGGCATGAAGTGTAATGATCTTTGTGTCCCTTGTAATGCCCATTAGAAAGGATCCCTCATGGGAGAGACTCTGAACAACCAAGTAGACAGATTGACTCAGCCAGTTGTCAATCAGCCAGTTGCAGGCAGCCTTCATCATCAGCTACCTCAGAGCTGGTCTTATGGGCCCACGACTGGAGTGGTCCACAGTGATCGAGATGAGGGCTACTGACCTGATTTAGCAACTGTGGCCTCTGAAAGTCTGACTTGTTAGCAATAGAGACCAGTGCTGAGCACCTGGATATGGTACTATTCCCTGAAAAGATTAATCAGCCACCTGGTGCTAGTCAGTTACATTTGGCTCCCTTCATCCTGGATCAGTGATTGGTTTTCACAGGGATAGGTGCTTATTTTGGGCATGCTTTTTGCCTTTCCTGCCCATAGAGCAAGCCTTAGCCAGCGCCCTTATTTGGGGGCTTATAGAATGTTCAGTCCATGGGCACAGGATCCTACACAGCACAGGGTACTCATATCACAGTAAAGAACAGATGGGAGTGAACTCATGCCCATGGGAACCATTGGTTGCATCACTAGCCACATGCCCCAGAAGAAGCAGGTCTCAGAGAGTTCTGAAACAGTCTTCCAAAGGCACAGCTGAAGCCCCAGCCCAGCTCGGACACAATACTGAGAGACTGGGGTGTTATCTTTTAGGATGCAACATATGTCAGAGACTTCTGTATGGCCCCGGGTCCCCAGGTGAAATAATATATGGATTGGAGAACTGAGGAGTGGAAGCATGAGGGGTCCCCTCCCCACCTCCCCGCCCACTTCCATCACTCCTGATGATCCACTGGGAGGTGTTGTCCTTCCTGACCCTGCAACTCTCAAATTGGCAGGGTTAGAAATCCTGGTCCTTCAAAGAGGCTCATCTTTACCAGGGGACTATAGCCCTTTGGATTTCTTGTCAAGTAGGCAAGAAGAGGTACCTCTGTCTCACCAGGAAGTAGAGCTGCTGTTATAAACGGGGCAGAAGGAACACACGTGGAGCTAGGTGATCCACTAGGGAGCCTCTGGGTGATCTCCGGCTGCTTGTAACTGCAAATGGACACATGCCCAAGCTGAGAAGATGCCTCAGCAATGAAGGTTTAGGTCACACCACCAGGGAAGCCACCTAGACCTGCTAGGGTGATAGCTGAGCATGAGGGAAATTTAGACTAATTGTGGAGGAGGGAGATATGCCCTGGTAGCTACCCCATCAATTCCCCCTCCTCTAAGCCTTCCCTTAAGACTAGAAGCCATGGGAACCATGGGAGAACTGCTGCCGAAACTTACCTTGAAAAATAGATCTATGCAGGTGAAGTGGTGGACTGTGGCTGCTGTGGGCATGGACCACTCAGATCTTCTGCTGAGGGGAGTATGGCTGCCTGACAACCCCTCTGTACCCACCACTAGGTTCACACGGAAGCCTTGTGTCCTCTGGGTTCTTCCAGCTATGATGGAGCACAGCTGGGTACTAGTGCTGACTCATTCTTGAAGGTCATGGGATGCCTCTAATGGGAAATTTTGGCTCAAGGACTTCGCATCAACCTAGTCAAACTTTTGGGAACTGAGCTGCAGTTTGAGACTCTTCCTACCCAAACCTCCTTCTTTCCTCCTCTCTTTTCACAGGTATCATCATGATCGGAAGCCTCTCTCAGCCTACTCCTGCTTCCTTTATGCTTCACAACAACATATGAATCTCTTGCACATATCATCCCATCTTGGCATCTGCTTCTTGGAGGACCGTGAGTAACACTTGATATTTAAGGCCTTGAGACTGGGGGAGGTGCTCAAGGTTGTGAGTGCAGATAGAAATGAGAAGGGAACTGAGGTCTGGGGGCTCTCCAGCATTGAGTGAAGGAGAAGAGAAAATTAACAGCAGAGACCAAGAAGGGGTGGCTAGCAAAGTAGCCAAGAGAATGTGGTGTTCTTGAAACCAAGTAAAGACAGTGTATCTGAGAAAAGGAATAATTGACTATGTCAGGGATGCTGCCTGGTTGTGTAAACTAGGGGTCATGGGTTTAGCAAGATTAAACTCACAGTGACTTTGACAAGAGCAATTTTAGTGGAGGGTGTGGATGAGGCCTGATTGGTGTGTGTTTAAGAGAGAATATGAAAACCATTTCAAGTTTTAATACCTGGGATTTTTCAGGAGTGCTAACTAGAACAACTTTATTGAGGAGATGTGTTGCAAAGAGAAACCGGGAAATGGGGCAGTAGCTGGCCAGGGAACTGATATCAACGAAAGGATTTTTAAAGATGCTCGAGATAATGGCATATTAGTATGCTGATAGCAGGCTGACCCAGTAAGGATAAAAAAAAAATTATTGACATAAGCAGAAAGTGAAGGACTGTTGAAATGGAGTGCTGGTGACTCTGTGAGAAAGGATGAGGTCACTGAAGGGGGAAACTCTTTAAAGAGAATTCACTCCAACTCCCTGCTCCTTCCAGGCCCACGCCTTGCTTGAGGTCAGTTACCCTTGAGTCCCTGAAATAAAACAGAATTTCCCATCCTTTCAGGGAATTTCACAGAGAATTTCTTAGCACTCGAATTTTTAGTTCCCTCTTTGCGTTTGGTATCTAGAGATTTCACATAGCCTTTCGTGGTTTTTGACTATACTTCTAAGCTTATTTTAAAACTTTAACCCGTTTTGTGTTTTTGTATCTGGAGTTTTTTCTGGCTATCTCAGTTTACTCTCAGTGGAAGTGGGAGTCTCCTGCAGGGATTTTTTTCCCAAGTGCAGATCTTGTTAGGGTACTTCTTTGATGGTTTACAGTTATAGGAATAAGATCCAGGCTTCTCGTGATGATGTGTAAAACCTGTTTCTTTCTTGTCTGGCTCCTAGCTGTCCATCTCTTCCAGTCTCAGGCGACACGAATAGGTCCTAAGACTCACCATGCTTTCTAGTGCCACCTTGTCTTTGTATATGTTACTCTGTTCCCTATAAAGGCATCCCTTCTCCATAAGTCTGAAGCTTGCTCACCCTGTAAGACCCATTTTGGGAGCTGATGCCTAAGACCAATCTATCCTACTCACCTCATCCCCAAGAGTAGTTTGAATGCCTATCTCGTGTGCTTCCACACTCAAAGCTCGGGGAATGCTTTTTGCCCTGAGTATCATTGCCTATTTGCGTGTTGGTTTCCTCTGTCTGGTTGGCTCCTGGCTGCCTCTAGCATTTCCAGTGCTTCTACATCCTAGGCATACTGTACCTTGGTAAATGTTGAGTGCTCTTCCCTGGTGGCTTAGGTGGTAAAGAATCCATCTGCAATGCAGGAGATGCAGGTTCGCTCCCTGGGTCAGGGAGATTCCCTGGAGAAGGGAGTGATTACCTACTCCAGTATTCTTGCCTGGAGAATTCCATGGACAGAGGAGCCTGGAAGGCTATAGTCCATGGGATTGCAAAGAGTCAGACATTACTGAGTGACTAACACACAGAAGTTTTCTGTATGAGTCACAGAAGTCTCAAAATTTCTTCTGGATAGGGAAATATATCTCAATAATATTTTTTATAAAATATATTTTGTTGATTGTTAAAGCCTTTATATAGCATTGGCACAACTCAGATAAATAAAGACTGTTAGAATTTCAAATCTAGAGAGAATCTAGATATTCTTGTTCAGTCATTCAGTCGTGTGCAACACTTTGCGACCCCACAGACTGCAGCATGCCAGACTTCCCTGTCCTTCACCATCTCCCAGAGTTTGCTCAAACTCTTGTCCGCTGAGTTGATGATGCCATCCAGTCATCTCATCCTCCATTACCCCCTTCTCCTGCCCTCAATCTTTCCTAGAATTAGGGTCAAGTGGACAAAGTATTGAAGCTTCAGCTTTAGCATCAGTCCTTCTAGATTGACTAGTTTGATCTCCTTGCTGTCAAAGGGACTCTCAAGAGTCTTCTCCAGCACCACAGCTCAAAAGCATTGATTTTTCTGCATTCAACCTTCTTTATGGTCCAACTCTCACGTCCATACATGTGCTTGTGCTTAGTTGCTCAGTTGTGTCCAACTTTTTGCAACCCCATGAACTATAGCCTGCCGGGCTCCTCTGTCCCGGGAAGAATACTAGAGTGATTTGCCGTGCCCTCCTCCAGAGGATCTTCCCAATCCAGGGATGGAATCCAGGTCTCCTGCATTGTAGGTGGATTCTTTACTGAGCCAGCAGGGAAGCCCAAGAATACCATAGCTTTGTCAATATGGACCTTTGTTGGTAAACTGATGTTTCTGCTTTTTAGTATACTGTCTAGTTTTGTCATAGTTTTTCTTTCAAGGAGCAAGCATCTTTTAATTTCATGGGTGCAGTCACCATCTGCAGTGAGTTTGGAGCCCAAGAAAATAGTCTGTCACTGTTTCCATTGTTTCCCCATCTATCTACCATGAAGTGATGGGACCAGATGCCATGATCTTACTTTTTTGAATGTTGAGTTTTAAGTTAGCTTTTTCACTCTTCTTTCACCTTCATTAAGAGGCTGTTTAGTTCCTCTTCGCTTTCTGCCATAAGGCGGTGTTATCTGCATATATGAGGTTATCGATATTTCTCCCAGCAGTCTTGATTCCAGCTTGTGCTCCATCCAGCCTGGCATGATGTACTCTGCGTAGAAGTTAAATAAGCAGGGTGACAATATACAGCTTTGACATACTCCTTTCCCAATTTGGAACCAGTTCATTGTTTCATGTCTAGTTCCAACTGTTGCTTCTTGACCTGCATACAGGTTTCTCAGGAGGCAGGTAAGGTGGTCTGGTATTCTCATCTCTTTCAGAATTTTCCACAGTTTGTTGTGATCCACACAGTCAAGGGCTTTAATGTAGTCAGTGAAGCAGAAGTAGATGTTTTTCTGAAATTCCCTTGCTTTTTCTATGATCCAACGAATGTTGGCAATTGGATCGAAATTCTTTGAGATTACTTAACTCATCTCCTTTATTCCCTGCATTAAAAAAAAAAATGTATCTTTCTTTGTACCAATTTCTGTGTCTATCTACAGTGTATGAGAATGCCTCTTTCTGCTCACACTTTCTTCCTAGACTAGGTATTTTCAGTGTCTTATATCTTTGATAGTAAATTGGGTGTATTGTATATGTTTATTGGCAATTTATCTTTCTTCATTTCCAAAATGTCTGTTTATATCCTTCTTTCAGTTTTAATAGGGATGCTGATATTTTTCATATTTATTTGTAAGTGCCTTTTATAACTAAAGATATTAACCCTTTGTTTCTCATATATACTATAAGAGTTTTTCTAGATTTGTTAACCTTCCTTAGAGTGTCTTCTTCTGTACCAGTGGTCAAATGTGTCAGTTTTCCTTTTTGGTTTCCAAACTTGATGCCATTCTAGGGATTACCTTCTTCACCCAGATCATAACAGAAAAGATTATAAAACTGTTCTATCCCTAAGAAAACCACAATTGAAAAAGACACATGTACCTCAGTGTTATTAACTGCAGCACTATTTAGAATAGCCAGGGCTTCCCTGGTAACTCAGCTGGTAAAGAATCTGTCTGCAATGCATGACACCTCAGTTTGATTCCCAGGTCAGGAAGATCCCCTGGAGAAAGGAACAGCTACCCACTTCATATTCTTGCCTGGAGAATTCCATGGACAGAGGAGCCTGGCAGGCTATAGTCCATGGAGTTGTAGAGTCAGGCATGACTGAGCAACTTTCACTTTTTTTCACTTCAGAATAACCAGGACACGGACTCAACCTAGATGTCCGTCAACAGATGAACGGATAAAGAAGTTGTAGTACATATATACAATGGAACATTACTCGATCATGAAAAGGAACAAATCTGAGTCAGTTCTAGTGAGGTGGATGAACCTAGAGCCTGTTAATACACAGTGAAGTAAATCGGAAAGAGAAAAACAAATATTGTATATTAACACATATATACGGAATCCAGAAAAATGGTAGTGATGAATCTATGGGCAGGGCAGGAATAGAGACTCAGACGTAGAGAACAGACTTATGGACACAGGGAGAGAAGCACTGAAATATGTACATTACCATATGCAAAACAGACAGCTAATAGGAAGTATGGTGTAACACAAGGAGCTTACCCTGTGCTCTGTGACAACCTAGAGGGGTGGAATGTGGTAGGAGGTGGGCGGGAGGCTCAAGAGGGAAGGAATATATGTATACCAATCCACTCCAGTATTCTTGCCTGGAAAATCCCATGGACAGAGGAGCCTGGTAGGCTAAAGTCCATGGGGTCGCAAAGAGTCGGACACGACTGAGCGACTTCACATAGCTGATTCATGTTGATGTATGGCAGAAACCAACACAACTTTGTAGGGCAATTATCCTCCAATTAAAAATAAATAAATTAAAAAAATAAATTAAAAAACTGTTCTATATTTAACATAGTGTGCTGAGTGGCTCAGCTGTGTCCAACTCTTTGTGACCCCATGGACTGTAGCCTGCAAGTTTCCTCTGTCCATGAGATTTCTGAGGCAAGAATACTGGAGTGGTTGTCATACCCTACTCCAGGGGATCTTCCTGACTCAGGGATCAAACTTGCATCTCTTGTGTCTCCTGTATTGGCAGGAAGATTTTTTACCATTGTGCCACCTGGGAAGCGCCATTTAACAGTACATTTTATTGTTATTTTTTACATCTCAGATTTTAGTCCACCTAACTTTTTTCTTAATGTGAGAAAATAATCTCAGTTTATTTGCCCTCACATTTTTAATCGAATTGCTCCACTGCTGTTTCTACAGTTTTATATGTTACTAATTCAAAGTGAAGGCACTGGTGTATTTTCATTAAGAGCACAGAGAGGAGGGCAGAGAGGTCTGGATCTCCTTGCTGAGCGCTAGCTCTGCCTATTCTCTGATGTTGTGAGGTTTAATGGAGATGGTTTATATGACATACTGGCACCAAAGAGAAATGTACTGTCATTGGGCACCTTTATGACTTAGTAGTAGTAGCATTAATTGATTTTTTCTTCTCTGGACTCTATTTTATTCCGTTGATCTGTTCATCTATACCTGTCTCAGGATAGTACTGCTTTAATTTCCTGCAGTGTGATCAAATATTTTATTGTCTATTAGGCAAAATCCCTTGTGTGGGTTTTAACTTCTTGTAAATAATATGAAACATCTTTTCTTATTGCACATATAACAGTACCTTTCATTGCTCCTTTTCCTTGTCCTTAGTTATTATAAAAGCATCTCAATATTTTTTAGGGTTTAGTATTTTAGTATTCAGAATGTAATTCTAATTCAGAAGTTTAGGAAAAGATGGCAAACAATGGATGTCATAAGAAAAAGTTGAATAGTTTAGGGTTATTTGGATTGACTTGTATCAAGGCTATGGTTTTTCCAGTGGTCATGTATGGATGTGAGAGTTGGACTGTGAAGAAGGCTGAACACCGAAACATTGATGCTTTTGAACTGTAGTGTTGGGGAAGACTCTTGAGAGTCCCTTGGACTGCAAGGAGATCCAACCAATCCATTCTAAAGGAGATCAGCTCTGGGTGTTCTTTGGAAGGAATGATGCTAAAGCTGAAACTCCAGTACTTTGGCTACCTCATGCGAAGAGTTGACTCATTGGAAAAGACTCTGATGCTGGGAGGGATTGGGGGCAGGAGGAAAAGGGGACGACAGAGGGTGAGATGGCTGGATGGTATCACTGACTCGATGGCCATAAGTTTGAGTGAACTCTGGGAGTTGGTGATGGAGGCCTGGCATGCTGCAATTCATGCGGTTGCAGAGTCGGGTATGACTGAGTGACTGAACTGACTGACTAACTGATGTATCATGAAGAAGAAATTAACTTGTTATGTTCCATTGCTTCTGAGAACCAAATGAGGAAATAGGTTTAAATTGCAACATGGGTTTTGGTTAAACAAAAGCAAAAAATTTTTCTTAAAAAAAAAAGTAAGTCTAATTAGGGAGTGAAGCATACTTCCAAAGAAAATGTTAAACAATATTCTGAGGTTTTCTGATTCTTTCTTATATCTTTGTACATGCGTGGCCTGTGGAAGGGAAAGGAGCATCTCTCTGTTGATTGTTTAAGGGGCTTTCTAACTTTAGGATTCCATGAATGTTAACCTTTAATGCAAGCTAACCTGCATTTTGGGGACTTTACATGCATGTCAGGAACCAAAATGCCATCATCCTCATCAGAGAGGAGTCTAGTTTAATAATAGTTTTGCACAATAATATACAAGTCTTAAAAGCACTTGTTTTTCTTTATTTTAATCAGTTTCTCTTGACTTGTCATTAGTATTTCGAGCATATGAATGAGTCATTATCTCTTAAAACATGCCTCTTCCTTTGTTTACTTTTTGCACATATGCCTCGAGACAGGGAGCAGCAGGAAATGGCCCGTTACTGGCCACTATCAAATAGTGATCTGCAATTTCTTTTGCTGCATGGTTTATTGTTTTTTAATTCATACATCCACTCACTTTATTAATGTTTTTCCACACCTAACGCTCGTTTCTGATGCTGCTTTACATTTGAGAAAATTCTCAAAATATCACAAGTGAGCTGGAAACAGAGGAATAATGGAGACTTAGGGCACTACAGTTCCCAGCAAGGTCTTAACTTTCTTGTAACTTTGTTGCTTTGGATTAACATCAATCAACCAAATGTTTCTGGGGTTACTCTTACAGTGGGTGTTGTGAGATTCAAAAGAAATATTTATTTATTTCATTATTCATTCAATAGTTAGCAAATATTGAGAGCCCCAGATAGATGCTGGAATCTACTGGAAAGAAACTACACCCAAAGTTTTCAGTCTAGCCAGGTTTGCAGACATAAATGTTATGAGTGCTATAAAAAAAGAAGAGGGATCAAATTTATTTATTCAACCTGCATCTCTTGACCCTCCTTCTTGCTTTGTGCAAAGCATAAGTGTTACATAAATTGGGAAATGGATCAACAGAGGCTTCCTTTAAGGAGTTGAGTGCCAGCTAAAAATATAGGGACTTTCAGAAGTCATAGGTAAATGAGTTGCCCTTGTGGTGCATGAGCCAGATAATCACCGAGGCACTGGCAGAAATTTCCCTCCTGTCTTCCTACTACCTGCCACCCTGAGAGCCACACAGCACATGGACTGCCATTTCCAGGGAGGCAGCAGGGCAGCTGCAGAAGCCACCCCAAGCTGGCAGGTGGAGAGGTCAGTAGAAGGACCTGAAGTGTCAGTGGAGGGGAAAGGAAGCAGAAAGAGATATCTTCCCAGCCAGGGAAGGTTCTGAACAGGCCCAGGTGAGGGACAAGTATAGGTTTCTACAGCCATGTTCTTCCCCTGTGCTCTGAAAATGGGAGTTTCACATCCTTTCCAACTTATGCCTAAATCCTAAATCACACCAAGAACCATGCCTTCCCTCCCCTCACCCAACCATTCATTCAATCAGCCATCAAATCGTTTTGCCAAAACTTCACATTTCTCATTGACTGGTCTTTCTCATAGAGCTCTTCCTCCATTTTTCCCCCCTTCTGGGTGGTCTTCAACCTTGGATACATATTGGAATTATCTGGGGAGTACTTGACGCTTGACTTCCATCCCAGAGATTCTGATTTAAATGGTCTGAAATATGGCCTGGGTATCATGATTTTTAAAAGCTCTCCAAGTAATTCTAATGTACTTACAAGATTTAGACTCATTAGTCTTAAAAATAATGTGATCAATGTTCCATCTAATTCATTAAAGGAAAGAGAGAACTGCTAATCATGTTCATCTGTTTGTCAAGAAAAAAATCACAAACTTGAATTAGAACCATAGGATTTTAAATAGATATTTGTTTAGGATTGTTGTCTATAAAGAGTTTCCAGGGAAGAAGATGAAGATGGCAGTGGCCAGGGAATGGTCCTGTGAGACTGAGGGATATAGAGGGCAGGGTGAAATATGGTGTCTTTGGGAGCATGGACAGCTCCTACATCATGAAGGACATGCTCCCAGGGCTCTATCCCAAGACCCTAGAAGAACAAGTAGCTATAGCCAAGAAGAACAACATGCAGGTGGAAGATGAGGAGCCCTGGCTGGACTATGGCATGGGATATGGTGACTACCTGAAGTTCCCTGACAGTTCAAAGCAGGAGAGGGATCCATGGCGTGACTGGGACCACCCAGACCTGATGTTGAACTGGGGTGAACCAAGGCTCTGGGACCTGGGTGTGTATATCAGAAAACGTATGGATGTGTCCTCCATGCCTGTTTCTTGGAATCTCTCATGTAAGCAGCTCCGCAGCCTTCATGACATTCATGTTTTGGGTGTGGGGAGAATTATGCCACTCACCTGCCCACGGGTGGAACCAAAGCTGCGTCCTTATACTGATCGGCAACTGGAAGCGGTCTGCAATCCCACCACAGAGATGGAGCTGGTGGTTCATTGTGAGATCTGGGGAGGCTCTGTTCCCCTTAAGTGGCTCTCTTATCCCTGGAGATTGAACCTTAATAAAATTCCTAATGAAACTTAGTGCTGTGGAAGTAAAAAAGAAACAGAAAGAAAAAAGAGGTTCTACTTCAGTGTGGAGTTGTAGAAGCAAGTCCAGAAGGAGGCAGTATGGGAATACTGTGGTGGCATCATGGACTGAGTATTTGTGTCCCCTTGAATTCATACATTGAAATTCTAACTCCCAATGTAATGGGAAAAGGAGGTGGGGCCTTTGGGAGGTAACCAGGTCATGAGGGTGTAGGTCTAATTCATGGGACTAGTGAGAGACCCCAGAGAGCTCTCTCTCTTTCTGCCCTGTGAAGACACAATGAGAAGATGGCAGTATGCAACCTGGAAGAGGACCTTCTGTAT
This sequence comes from Redunca redunca, assembly GCA_006410935.1. Classification (NCBI taxonomy): domain Eukaryota; kingdom Metazoa; phylum Chordata; class Mammalia; order Artiodactyla; family Bovidae; genus Redunca; species Redunca redunca. The sequence continues at coordinate 84,571 of SJYQ01010010.1, read as the reverse complement.
CCATTTGATTTTAGTATCTCCTTATTGTTTAAGCCACCTGGTCTATAACACTTCTGTTTTAGCAGTTCAAGCTAAGACACGTTATGGCAGTTAATCAAGGAAGTTAGCATAAGGGAAGGTGAGGAGTTGTAAGCAAGCATTATCATGTTGGATTTATCAGGAGCCCAGGCTTTTCTAAGAAATTTTATACAATTTAATCAGTTCATTTGGGCATGTGGACAAAGGATAGCTTAATGCACTGAACAGTGACAGATAGTTCTAAGAGGAGTTGATTGCCTTCTTCAGATATCCAAAGGATTGTGTCATAGAATGAAAATTAGATTCTTTGGAGCCAGAAAAAAGAATGAGGGTCAAAAAGCCAGTGCTTCATGGAAACATATATTCGTTCAATATAACAGGAACACTGTTGTTTTTTTAAAATGCTGCCAAGTAGTGAAGTGGGCAGCCTCAATGGGTAGAGAGATTCTTGACTCAGGAAATATTAAATCAAAGACTGCAAAATCTTTTATTGGTTATTCTTTTTGTGAGAGATGGGTATATTTGAGAGAGATGGTGGGAAGAGGCATGGTATCCACAAGTCATTGTGATGTAAATGCTCATGTTTAAACATGCACATTTGTGTAACACACATGTATAGAACTTAGACTTTTCTTTATTAACAAAAAAAATAAACCTTGAAATGAGAAAAGAAAATGCAGCCAAGGTTGAGGCCTGGATCCCATGGCAATCAAGGCCTGTCTAAGTCTTTATTCTCATCTCCATTTCTTACACTGCTCACTGCCACTTAGAAAAAGTGGCCTAGGATAGGGTCAGCAATCTGCCATGTACATACAGAGGAGGGGCTTGGGTCAGCCATCAAAAGACTGAGGCAGAGTGCCGTGTGGACTTGATACTCTCTGACCTTTCTGTTCTCCCGCTTCACATGAACCCTGTTCTTTGACCCTCAGGTCTCTAAACTATCATGGTGCCTCTCTGTTGTGCACACCTGACCCCTGCCTTCGAGGTGTCTGCTGCAGAATGCCATCCTAATGCTCTCATGTCCGTTATTCTGTCCTTTCCTCTCCAACCTCCTTTCTACAGATTCCCTCCCAAACTTTCCCATCTGTTTAATCCCCAAATATAACAATCTGAGACATTTATGTTAGTGTTTTGAATTGGCTCACCTATCCTTGGGAATCAAGAAAGTAAGTGGAGGTGCTCTGGGATATATGTGGTGGATTTGGAGGGTAGGGGTTGGTGTGTGGACCTGCAGAGAACTTTTTTCTTGTCCTCAGTTCTAGCGCCAGGCAATCTGGAAGCCTATTTGCAAGACTGCCAGATTTTGATTTAATTTATGGGTACAGAAATGAAAAGTGTTACCCTTCTTAGCCAGGTATTTCTTTCTTTTATAAAACTGGGCAAGTTATAGACATTGTCCCTGTAATAATTTCTATGCACAATAACTACAGAAACATTTCTCATATAAAGTTCAGTTTTAGCGTGGAAGAGAAAGTAAGTATGGCACATTTCCAAAGTACCAGAAGGAATATTTGCAGGAAGGACATCATCTGTTTCTTGTAATGAACACTCACCCGTACAACACCCAGGGGCCTTAGGGTTTCTCTAAGAATTTTATTTCAGTTCAGTTCAGTTCAGTTGCTCAGTCGTGTCCAACTCTTTGCGACCCCATGAATTGCAGCACGCCAGGCCTCCCTGTCCATCACCAACTCCTGGAGTTTACTCAGACTCACGTCCATCAAGTCAGTGATGCCATCCAGCCATCTCATCCTCTGTCGTCCCCCTCTCCTCCTGCCCCCAATCCCTCCCAGCATCAGAGTCTTTTCTAATGAGTCAACTCTTCGCATGAGGTGGCCAAAGTACTGGAGTTTCAGCTTTAGCATCATTCTTTCCAAAGAAATCCCAGGGCTGATCTCCTTCAGAATGGATTGGTTGGATCTCCTTGCAGTTCAGAGGCTCTCAAGAGTCTTCTCCAACACCACAGTTCAAAAGCATCAATTCTTCTGCGCTCAGCTTTCTTCACAGTCCAACTCTCACATCCATACATGACCACAGGAAAAACCATAGCCTTGACTAGACGGACCTTAGTCGGCAAAGTAATATCTCTGCTTTTGAGTATGCTATGTAGGTTGGTCATAACTTTTCTTCCAAGGAGTAAGCGTCTTTTAATTTCATGGCTGCAGTCACCATCTGCAGTGATTTCAGTAGTGTGTTGTAAAAGAATAAAACTAGGAGCTTCTTTTTCTTGAAGTAAAAATAGCAAGATTTCCTTCTGTCTGGGAAGACTTTTTTTTGGTCTGGGAAGGTTTAAAAACTTTTTTCCTGGTTTTTATTTTTATTGCATCTATTTATTTAATGGGTGAACTCAGAGGTTAAAGCATCTGCCTGGAATGTGGGAGACCCAGGTTTGATCCCCGCCTGGGAAGATCCCCTGGAGAAGGAAATGGCAACCCACTCCAGTACTCTTGCCTGGAGAATCCCATGGAGGGAGAAGCCTGGTAGGCTACAGTCCATGGGGTTGCAAAGAGTCAGACACGACTGAGCGACTTCACTTTCACTTTCACTTTTCATCTTTATTCCTAGGTGGCATAGTGGTAAAGAATCTGCCTGCCAATGCAGGAGAATCAAGAGACTCAGGTTTGATACCTGGGTCAGTCAGGAAGATCCCCTGGAGGAGGGCATACTGACCCACTCCAGTATTCTTGCCTGGAGAATCCCATGGATAGAGGAGCCTGGCAGGCTACAGTCCATAGGGTTACAAAGAGTTGGACATGACTTGGCAGCTGAATAACAACTTTATTTGGAAAGGGGAGAAAGGGAATTCCGGGTCATCACCTGCCCCACCCTGCTCCATGATCTAAACATGCTGTCCCCAATCCCTCTTTCTTTCTTGGGTGAGGGGAGAGAACCAGGTGGGCATGGGCATTGGGAAGTAGCAGAGGATGAGTGAAGGAGGGGGAGTCATGGGGACTCCAGTGCAGCAGGGTCAGCTAACATTATGGTTGCATGCAGTGCCAGGGTAGGAGGTGGGGTGTTCCAGGAGGGGCTCACAGGAGGATGTCAATTACATGTGTGTGAGTCCAGGAATTGCAGCCAGTGTTGACCTGCTAGACATTTTGCTCCCTTCTAACCTGGCCTCCCATGTACTTCTAGAGTGCAGCTTGCCTTATCTGTGGCCTGAGGAGGTATTCACCCTTTCAGGCTGCAAGGGGAGAGGAGGGAGACCAAGAGTCAAGGGTAGGAGCCAAGTTGGGGATGGCGCATTGGCAGGGCGAGGGCCCCAATAGGTGCTACCATAAATACTAGCAGACTTTAGCCAGTCCTGAGCATGGGACAACAGACTGGTTCCAAATAGGAAAAAGAGTACGTCAAGGCTGTATATTGTCACCCTGCTTATTTAACTTATATGCAGAGTACCTCATGAGAAACACTGGGCTTGAGGAAGCACAGGCTGTGATCAAGATTGCTGGGAGAAATATCAATAACCTCAGATATGCAGAAGACACCACCCTTAGGGCAGAAAGTGAAGAAGAACTAAAGAGCCTCTTGATGAAAGTGAAAGAGGAGAGTGAAAAAGTTGGCTTAAAGCTCAACATTCAGAAAACTAAGATCATGGCCTCTGGTCCCATCACTTCATGGGAAATAGATGGGGAAACAGTGGAAACAGTATTTTTGGGGCCTCCAAAATCACTGCAGATGGTGACTGCAGCCATGAAATTAAAAGACACCTACTCCTTGGAAGGAAAGTTATGACCAACCTAGACAGCATATTAAAAAGCAAAGACATTACTTTGCCAACAAAGATCCGTCTAGTCAAGGCTATGGTTTTTCCAGTGGTCATGTATGGATGTGAGAGTTGGACTGTGAAGAAAGCTGGGTGCCAAAGAATTGATGCTTTTGAAGTGTGGTGTTGGAGAAGACTCTTGAGTCCCTTGAACTGCAAGGAGATCCAACCAGTCCATCCTAAAGGAGATCAGTCTTGGGTGTTCATTGGAGGGACTGATTTTGAAGTTGAAACTCCAATACTTTGGCTACCTCATGTGAAGAGCTGACTCATTAGAAAAGACCCTGATCCTGGGGAAGATTGAGAGCAGGAGGAGAAGGGGATGACAGAGGATGAGATGGTTGGATGGAATCACCGACTCAATGGACATGGGTTTGGGTGGACTCCAGGAGATGGTGATGGACAGGGAAGTCTGGTATGCTGCAGTTCATGGGGTCGCAAAGAGTTGGACACAACTGAGCAACTGAACTGAACCGAATGAGCATACCATGTCTTATGATGAACCTGGCTCTTTCTCCGTGTCTGTCTCCCTTTTGTCCCCTCCCCTCCACATCTCAGTTGCCCACTCTCTGACTTCTCACCTGCCATCATCCTTCTGGTGGGTACCACCATCATGCCCATTATTGTCTTCCTTGGAGAGGTGAGCCAGGGAACACAGACAGGTAAGAAGAGGCCAGTGCCTGTGCTAAGTCCCAGCAGTGAAGGGGCTATAGCTTCCCCAGGTGGTGGCATCAGGGCAGGGTGAGAGCCTGCAGCTGGGAAGCTGGTGGGCTTGGAGTTTCTGTCAGATGATGGAGTTCATCTCAGGAACTGTAACCTGCTTATTAGCCCACTGGATGTTTCCTAAGAACTGCTGCTACTGCTCTGGGGAAAGGTAGGGTGGGTCCTGGCACTTATCCCATTCAGCCCCTTGAAGATTTCAGCTTGTTTATCCATCTTGATGTGAAAGCTGCAGGATATTTCGTGTGCTTAGTTCCTCAGTCATGTTCAACTCTTTTGTGACTCCATGGACTGTAGCCCACCAGGCTCCTCTGTCCATGGGATTCTCCAGTCAAGAATAGTGGAGTGGGCAGTCATTCCCTTCTCCAGGGGATCTTCCCGACCCAGGGACTGAACCCACATCTCCTACATTGGCAGGAGGAGTCTTCACCACTGACGCACCTGGGAGGCCCTAGGATATTTTGCAGTACATCACATAATGATGCTGGGTCTCTGGCTTCTTGCTGGCCAGCTTGTCATATTTGAGTTTCAGACTACGGTACTGAGCCTGTAGCAGCTGAAACTCATCTTTGATGAGGTCGCAGGGGTCTGAGGTGGTGAATTTGAGTTGCTGGAGTGGGTGTGACCAGCCGGAATGCCTGCTTTGTGCTGACATCTTGTTAAGTCATGGCAGGGGTGCACCCAGGCTCCAGCTGCTCAGGGAAACCTTGCCTCTGTCTCCGCAGCACAGATCCACAGCTCCCAGGGCCTTCACTGCAGCCTCCTGTGCCTAGCCTCGCCTGCTTCCTGCTTTCTGTCTTTTTACATGCCTTATCTGAATTTTGTAAATCAGACTTCCCCTCCCCTAAGAGCAGAAATGTGGGTAAGAATAGCAAACATCTGAGAAAGTGAGCTGCAACAGATTTTATTTCCCCTTGCCCTAATAAGGACTAGCAGTCTAACATAAGTTACATTTTTTTTCTCAACACTCTCAACCTCACCTCTAGAAATTTCATCTATGAAATTTTGCCTGGTTGATAGCTGGAAGAGTAATATCTTTCCCCCACTCCCCGCCAACTAGCTCTCTCTCCCAATCTGACCTCACTTTTGCCTTCACAGGCATTTCCCACAAATTTGAAAGGGGACTTATAGTGAGACGACAATGTCCCCAGATCACATTCTTTGAGGAGCATGGCTCCCAGAAACAGTTACCACCTGAAGCTGTGTGTTTTTCTGTGTTCCTGGTTGGCCAGGCTGCAGAGGCTAGGAAGATGACCCACTGGCATAGACGTAGGTAGGTTCACTCCTGATTATGTAGAATAGAGCAGAGCTGTCTAACATTCACATATTTATGAATCACTGGGGATCTTGTTCAAATATAGATTCTAATCCAGTAAGCTTCTGGGATAGGGGCCAAGAGCCTACATTTTGATATGTTTTGTCGGGGAGACGCGAGCTCTATGTCCTTCTACTCGGGTCATCTTGGGCTCCTCCCCCTAGAGCGTGCAGTTCTAACATGCTCTCAGCAATGCAGGTGCTGCTACCCTGTGGCACAGCACACCTCTCCTTGACCTCCTCTTCTACTACCTTCTCATCAGAGAATTTTAGAACTGGAGGGAATCTTGAACATCTTGTTTCAGTTCAGTTCAGTTGCTCAGTCGTGTCCTACTCTTTGCGACCCCATGAGTCGCAGCATGGGGTGATGGACCTCCCTGTTCATCACCAACTCCCAGAGTTCACGTCCCCTTCTCCTCCTGCCCCCAATCCCTCCCAGCATCAGAGTCTTTTCCAATGAGTCAACTCTTTGCATGAGGCGGCCAAAGAACTGGAGTTTCAGCTTTAGCATCATTCCCTCCAAAGAAAGCCCAGGGCTGATCTCCTTCAGAATGGACTGGTTGGATCTCCTTGCAGTCCAAGGGACTCTCAAGAGTCTTCTCCAACGCCACACTTCAAAAGCATCAATTCTGGGAAAAAAAAAAAAAAGCATCAATTCTTCGGCACTCAGCTTTCTTCACAGTCCAACTCTCACATCCATACATGACCACTGGAAAAACCATAGCCTTGACTAGACGGACCTTTGTTGGCAAAGTAATGTCTCTGCTTTTCAATTGCTATCTAGGTTGGTCATACTTTTTCTTCCAAGGAGTAAGCGTCTTTTAATTTCATGGCTGCAGTCACCATCTGCAGTGATTTCGGAGCCCCCCAAAATAAAGTCTGACACTGTTTCCACTGTTCCCATCTATTTCCCATGAAGTGATGGGACCGGATGCCATGATCTTCATTTTCTGAATGTTGAGCTTTAAGCCAACTTTTTCACTCTCCTCTTTCACTTTCATCAAGAGGCTTTTTAGTTCCTCTTCACTTTCTGCCATAAGGGTGGTGTCATCTGCATATCTGAGGTTATTGATATTTCTCCCAGCAATCTTGATTCCAGCTTGTGTTTCTTCCAGTCCAGCATTTCTCATGATGTACTCTGCATATAAGTTAAATAAGCAGGGTGACCATATACAGCCTTGACGTACTCCTTTTCCTATTTGGAACCAGTCTGTTGTTCCATGGAGAAGCTCTATACAGTCAACAAAAACAAGACCAGGAGCTGACTGTGGCTCAGCTCATGAACTCCTTATTGCCAAATTCAGACTTAAATTGAAGTAGGGAAAATCACTAGACCATTCATGTATGACCTAAATCAAATCCCTTATGATTATACAGTGGAAGTGAGAAATAGATTTAAGAGACTAGATCTGATAGATAGAGTGCTTGATGAACTATGGAATGAGGTTTGTGACACTGTACAGGAGACAGGGATCAAGACCATCCCCATGGACAAGAAATGCAAAAAAGCAAAATGGCTGTCTGGGGAGGCCTTACAAATAGCTGTGAAAAGAAAAAAAGCAAAAAGCAAAGGAGAAAAGGAAAGATATAAGCATCTGAATGCAGAGTTCCAAAGAATAGCAAGAAGAGATAAGAAAGCCTTCCTCAGCAATCAATGCAAAGAAATAGAGGAAAAGAACAGAATGGGAAAGATCTCTTCAAGAAAATTAGAGATACTAAGGGAACATTTCATGCAAAGATGGGTTCGATAAAGGACAGAAATGGTATGGACCTAACAGAAGCAGAAGATATTAAGAAGAGGTGGCAAGAATACACAGAAGAACTACAAAAATGATCTTCACGATCCAGATAATCACGATGGTGTGATCACTCACCTAGAGCCAGATATCCTGGAATGTGAAGTCAAGTAGGCCTTAGAAAACATCATTACGAACATCTTGTTTAGTCAACCCTAAAATACTGGCCTCTGGAGTGGCCTCATCTGAACCACTGGGAGAACTTTAAAAACTTAGACTCCCAGAGATTCTGATTCAGTTCCAGGCATCAGTGTTCTATCAAAGCTTCCTAGATCAACTGGAGGAGAAAAAAAGGCTTTGAACTATTAACTGTATCCTTTTATAAATAAGGAAACAGGTTGTGGGGTGATTACATGGCTTGTCCAATAAGACCCAGTTAGTGACAGCATTGGGACCAGAACTAGAGACCCTTTTAGCCCATCACTCTGTTATTTCCTTTTTGGCTGCCCAAGGCAGTTGCTTGTGCTAACAAAGGAAAGCAACTTTCCACTTCTGAGTAAATGATTCTTAAGTGTGAAATAAAAGCAAGGTTCAGTGTGGTTTACTGGGNTGGACCTAACAGAAGCAGAAGATATTAAGAAGAGGTGGCAAGAATACACAGAAGAACTACAAAAATGATCTTCACGACCCAGATAATCACGATGGTGTGATCACTCACCTAGAGCCAGATATCCTGGAATGTGAAGTCAAGTGGGCCTGAGAAACCATCATTACGAACATCTTGTTTAGTCAACCCTAAAATACTGGCCTCTGGAGTGGCCTCATCTGAACCACTGGGAGAACTTTAAAAACTTAGACTCCCAGAGATTCAGTTCCAGGCATCAGTGTTCTATCAAAGCTTCCTAGATCAACTGGAGGAGAAAAAAAGGCTTTGAACTATTAACTGTATCCTTTTATAAATAAGGAAACAGGTTGTTGGGTGATTACATGGCTTGTCCAATAAGACCCAGTTAGTGACAGCACTGGGACCAGAACTAGAGACCCTTTTAGCCCATCACTCTGTTATTTCCTTTTTGGCTGCCCAAGGCAGTTGCTTGTGCTAACAAAGGAAAGCAACTTTCCACTTCTGAGTAAATGATTCTTAAGTGTGAAATAAAAGCAAGGTTCAGTGTGGTTTACTGGGGTGCCATTTCACCCAGAACATTTTCCTCTGCTGGAAGCAAGCCCAAAGAAGTCTAATGGGCATTTGTTTCCATCCTACTCTGGAAGGAAGTTGCATGGACAAGTGCACTGTAGAAATGGAAATGGTTCACATCGTATTCCCCTGGGAGATAATTTCATACTTTAAAAGGTTTTTGTTCCTAGGCGTTTTTGACACCCAATGAAAATATCACTGTTTTCAGTGGTTTCAATGTAATCAGCAATCTTAAAATTGACATTGTAATCCTTTCTTCTTAGAACTTAAAGCTTTCTTGTTTATTTTCATCTCAGGTGCTATAGCTCCTGGATTGGGTTGCCTTTATCTGGTGTCTTTAATTTTTGGTGGGACACTGAAACTTGGCAGGAAGTCAACTTCTCCCTCCTTACTGAGCTGTGCCAATTCAGAGAGTGGAACTATGATTCGCTTTTTCCTTCTCTCTGGGTAATTCCTGCTTTACTATTTTTGGTTCTTTCTTTTTGAGAAGAAAATATCTCTGTTAACATTAAAGGAAAGTATATACTAGTCTCATTTCACATAAACAGGCTTGTTGTCCCTTGAGGGAGTTTCTATGTGTTACAAGGGTTTTCTCTGCAGTATCTGCATTTCCAAACTGGATCATCTCCTCTGCACTTACAGTGGGCTATCTCAGCTGGAGAAACTTCTCCTTCCATTCTGAAGCCAGACGGGCTGCTCTGGCCATTAGAGACTCCAGCCTCTGGTCACCCCCTGAAGGACATCTTGTGAGCCATCCTTGGGTTTCTCTGCTAGAGACAAATCTGTTCTTGCCCTGTGAATGCTGTCTCTAGAGAAAGAATAAACACAGAGCCTTCTTCAAGTGAATTTTCTTTCTAGAGCAGCTTTTAAGTAAGTGACCTAAAATTAACTCTTGCTTAAGGACAGTGCAAACATTTTCAGGGCACTGACTTGCAGGAGGTGCCTTCATTATATTGTGGGCTTAGCTTGGACTAAAAATAGATGGTTGAGTGCCAGGCTCAGCTCCCCTCTTAATGGTCAGAGTCCTAGAGAGCTTCAAGCTTCCCATTCTTATAATGGGAATAATGTCACCTGGGCTGTTTAAAATGGGAGGGGATATGTAAAAGCACTTAGCAAGATGTACACCTTGAAATAAATATATGGAGAAGGCAATGGCACCCCACTCCAGTACTCTTGCCTGGAAAATATATAAGGCAGTACTATTATCACCAATAAATAATGTTCTACGTGTTATGTGGAATCATTGGCCTTTTTCCCTGTTAGACTTTTATAAGCTGTATAAAATATGATGTTGCAGCTATGTGGGGGTTGGGAAAATTCTCCACTCAGACCTCCTCCTTGGAAGCAGGGTTTAGCCCTTGCTAGTTGCCACAGCATCAGGCCCTATTTTCTAGGAACTGCTCCCAGCCAAGGCTACATGTGGCATGGGTTTTAAGACATGGAAACACAGCTCCTCTGAAGGGTGATTTTGACTGAGGAGTTTCTATCAGTCTTGCTACAACTTTCCTGGAAGCGCACAGTGTTTCATACCTCCCTCCCTTCTCTCTCTCTCCTTTGAAGAAGTCTGAACTTATTGCACTTTGATTGTCCTCCCTGCCTCTTCTTCCCCACCCACCCCCCTCATTTTTCTCCACTGGTGTTGCCTGTTTTAGTCCCTTAAAACAAACTTCTTGCCTCCCTTAATCTCAATTTACTGTGTGCTTCTTTGAGACTTGGACTAATGCAGACTGTGAACTCAACTTTCTATGACTGTTCCAGAGCATTCGGAGCTATTAGTGACAATTTTGGGAAGCTTCCTTGGAGTAGGTCAGTTCTCTGGTTCTGCTCATTTCTTGGGCACAAGACTGGTTCTCATACAAGTGTCCTGCTTTGGCCCCAGCACTCTTTGGATACTAACTGCCTATGCGGCACTGGTAGGGACAGACCGCTTACTCTTTAACCTTTCCACAGCCTCCCCTTCAGCCTGCCACTTCTCTCTTTAGTCTCTCATCCACAAAAGCCCTCATTTTGCCTTTTTTCATACACAGTAGTCCCTAATTTCCTCTATTAGAATAAATGAGCTTGTAATGGGGTTAAAAAAAAATCAGTGATGTAAAAGAACAATGGTTTATTTCTCTATTACCCTGTATGTCTGCCATGGCTTGATAGGAGGGCTCTGCTTGTCACAGTACTTAGAGGTCACAGGCTAGCACTGAAACAGGCTTCCTCTCAACATGTGCCACACCGATGATGGAGGCAGAGAAGAGCAGACTGTGGTATGAATACTTGCAATTAAATGCTTTGTCCCGGAAGTGACGTAACTGATCTGTTTGCATTTCACTGGTCAAAGCAAGCCACGTGGCCCGTCCTAACTTCCTGGGGGCTAGGACGTAAAGGGGAGCAAATGAAATGCTTAACCCCACAGTTCTTCAGAAAAGATAGGTCTGAACGAGCCCCAGTTTTTCATTCATGAACTCAACTGATGTCCCTGGAACCTTGGGACAGTTAAATTCTCTGAACAGACAAAACATTAGAGGAACGAAAGAAATCCTGTCGGAAGCTGCCTGAGGAGAAGGGAAACACCGTCTTGATCAATCCTTGGGGACCTGCACTCTCAGAGATGGATGTGGAACGATTCTTTCTCTGGCCTTGGCTGAATGAGTCTGTTTCCCTATGGATGTGGAGAGGCCTCGGATTTAAAATGCCAAATACAGTGTGGACTGAATTTCAGTTCTGTTGGGTGAGTTGAGTAAAGGCTATTGCACATGGTACCTTAAGCAGATCAATACAACAGAAACATTAAGTCAGATGATTTTTTTTTCATATGTGTGAGACATAATGGTTAAGTGAACTACAATGTCCATTTTCCCAGTGGCAATTTTTAGAAAGTGAAAGATATAGAACATATGTATAAAGTTAGGTAGAGTTCTTTTTAAGAGGGTGAGGGAATGTGTAGTACAAAGGAGTGAAGCATCAATGAAAGAACTTTTGAACAAATTAGCTTGAAACAGTATAAAATTCTATCTGCCTCAAAATAAGACTTTAGGTCCCAGAGTTCACTTTCTCTGAGCTATTACTCTAGTGTAGCATTCTTGTTCCTCTAAGTTTTAAGAAATTCATTGAAAAAATCTTATTTGTAGTCATGAGTCAGAGTGCACAGTAGACACTGGGGATGTGTTAGTATTTCAGCATGGCTGGCAGCATGTTGCTCTCTAAAATGGGCTGGTAGCCTTTTTCTTGGTCACTGCTCATGGAACAATAACCAAATGTTCTATAAGAGGAGAACCCAGTTAGACTTCTGTGTATGGTATAGAGCAGCATTTTTTCCTGCCGCCCCACCCTCCTTTTAAAAAAATATATGTCCTTGCCAAATTTTATTATGGGATGGTGAAGTCTTTTTTTTTTTTGGATGGTGAAGTCTTAACAGTTCTTATTCAGCCTGAAATTATCAGGAAAAGACCTGTGTTTGCCTAAGGAGAGACAGGGAGGACTGGTTCCATTCTGTCAATAGTCTGTAGGTATGAACAATTAGAAAACCTCTCTCAACAGGTACTTTTAGAAGTGCATTAGATCATCAGATAACAGCTTCTTAGGAGTTCTCTTGTTACATCTGAGTCTAGGGAGAGTTTGGGTGAGGATATGAACAGGTATTCACCCAGATCTGTTTGAGGATCAAAATTAGAGGGAGGTGCCTGGCTCTAACATTATTATAAAAAGCACCCATTTTTTTGGGATAAATTTATTTATTTTAATTGGAGGCTAAATACTTTACAATATTGTAGTGGTTTTTGCCATACATTGACATGAGTCAGTCATGGGTGTACATGCGTCCCTCATCCTGAACCCCCCTCCCACCTCGCTCCCCATCCCATTCCTCAAGGTTGTCCCAGTGCACCAGCCCTGAGTGCCCTGTCTCATGCATCGAACCTGAACTGGCGATCTATTTCACATATGGTAATATACATGTTTCAATACTATCTTTCAAATCATCCCACCCTCGCCATCTCCCACAGAGTCCAAAGGTCTTTTCTTTACATCTGTGTCTCTTTTGCTGTCTTGCATATAGGGTTATTGTTACCATCTTTCTAAATTTCATATATATGCATTAATATACTGTATTGGTGTTTTTCTTTCTGACTTACTTCACTCTCTATAATAGGCTCCAGTTTCATCCACCTCATTAGAGCTGATTCAAATGCATTCTTTCTAATAGCTGAGTAATATTCCATTGTGTATATGTACCATAGCTTTCTTATCCATTCATCTGCTGATGGACATCTAGGTTGCTTCCATGTCCTAGCTATTGTAAATAGTGCTGCGATGAATATTGGGGTACACATGTCTCTTTCAAGTCAAAGGCACCCATTTTAAAATCAAAATATCTATAATTAATTTATGAGTCCCTATTTGAAAAGTAAATGAAGGTTCCCCAGACTTTTCTTAGAGAGTAACTTCTTTATTGAGTGTGATTTTTAATCCTCTAAGAGAGGATCAGGGTATGGAGAAAGCGTCGTCTCAGTCTAGTTTGTCTCCAGGTGGGACTTTGGTGACACTGTTAGGAATCATGCCATGTAATCGGCCAAAATAATGTGCTAGCCATCAGGCACAAATTATACACCACAGTAACAGCTATAAATCATTAAACTGTTACTATATATAGCTATACTATATAGAGGTACTTTACAGGCCTTATCTTGTTTATTTTACTGTCTAGTAACTGAGACCAGACATAGAAACCATCTGTGTGCACTTTAGGGTAGGAAGAATATGAAACAAGATAAAAAGAGAATAGCTTGTTATCACATAAGCCGGGAAGCGCAAATATAATTCCTCTGATATTAAAATCACCCATATGCCTGTCTTTGTTTGTGCTGATTTTTTTTCCTGTATGGCTGGAAGCTATTTTCTAAGAGTCAGTATTCTTACAGGCAAGTAACAGAGTCCAAGTGATATGCAGTTCAGGTCCATTTAGAGTTATGCATTAGTTAGAATTACTTCAGCTGCAAATAACAAAATATCCTACTAATAGTAGTTTAACCTAAAAACATTTAAGTATTTCATTTAATAGGAAATCTAAGGGTAAGTGATTCCAGGGTTAGATACTGGCCTACCAGTGTCAGGCTATTAAGTCAGCATCCCTATAGTTGTTTTGGCCTTTAAAATGTCACAAGGTATTTGTAGTAGCTTTGGTTTCCCATGTGGCACTAGTGGCAAAGAACCCTCTTGCCAGTGCAGGAGACTTAAGAGACACGGGTTCGACCCCTGGATTGGAAGATCCCAGGAGGAGAAAATGGCAACCCACTCCAGTATTCTTGCCTAGAGAATTCCATGGACAGAGGAGCCTGTTGGGCTATGATCCATGGGGTTGCAAAGAATCAGATACAACTGAAGTGACTTAGCACATCATGTCCACATATAATAACATCCAAAAGATAAGAAAAAGGTGACAAGAAAAGTGGGACTCTCTCCTTTTGCACCTTTCCTATTGGGAGGAAAATCTTGTTGAGATATCCAGGCTTCTTCCTACAACTCATCCGTCTTACAGGCCAAGAGGAGTTACCCCATGTCCGAAGTCAAGGGCAGCAGCCTAGAGTGCCAGGCTGTGACAGCACAGGAACGGCCAAGAGGAGCTACCCCGAGTCCGAGGTCAGGGGCGGCGGCTAACAGGAGCTACCCTGCATCCGAGGGCAGGGGCAGCAGCCGAGAGGAGCCACCCCGAGTCCAAGACCAGGGGCAGTACCCGAGGCCAGGGGCAGAGGCTGGGAGAAGCAACCCCACGTCTAAGGAGTGGTTGCTGCGTGGGCATAGGAGGGCCTAGAGGAGCCATCCCATGTTGAAGGTCAGGAAGGGAGGGGGTGAGGAAATACCCCTCGTCCAAGGTAAGGAGCAGCTGTGAAGAGATACCCCACGCCCAAGGTAAGAGAAACCCAAGTAAGATGGTAGGTGTTGCAAGAGGGCATCAGAGGGTAGACACACTGAAACCATATTCACAGAAAACTAGTCAATCCAGTCACACTAGGAGAAACTAAGCTTTGCCCGTGGGCAACCCAGGGCAGGCGGGTCATAGTGGAGAGGTCTGACAGAATGTGGTCCACTGGAGAAGGGAATGGAAAACCACTTCAGTATTCTTGCCTTGAGAACCCCATGAACAGTATGAAAAGGCAAAATGATAGGATACTGAAAGAGGAACTCCCCAGGTCAGTAGGTGCCCAATATGCTACTGGAGATCAGTGGAGAAATAACTCTAGAAAGAATGAAGGGATGGAGCCAAAGAAAAAACAATACCCAGTTGTGGATGTGACTGGTGATAGAAGCAAGGTCCGCTGCTGTAAAGAGTAATATTGCATAGGAACCTGGAATGTCAGGTCCATGAATCAAGGCAAATTGGAAGTAGTCAAACAAGAGATGGCAAGAGTGAATGTCGACATTCTAGGAATCAGCTAACTTAAATGTACTGGAATGGGTGAATTTAACTCAGATGACCATTATATCTACTACTGTGGGCAGGAATCCCTTAGAAGAAATGGAGTAGCCATCATGGTCAACAAAAGAGTCCGAAATGCAGTACTTGGATGCAATCTAAAAAATGACAGAATGATCTCTGTTCGTCTCCAAGGCAATATCACAGTAATCCAAGTCTATGCCCCAACCAGGAATGCTGAAGAAGCTGAAGTTGAACGGTTCTATGAAGACCTACAAGACCTTTTAGAACTAACACCTAAAAAAGATGTCCTTTTGATTATAGGGGACTGAAATGCAAAAGTAGGAAGTCAAGAAACACCTTGAGTAACAGGCAAATTTGGCCTTGGAATGTGGAATGAAGCAGGGCAAAGACTAATAGAGTTTTGCCAAGAAAATGCACTGGTCATAGCAAACATCCTCTTCCAACAACACAAGAGAAGACTCTACACATGGACATCAACAGATGGTCAACACCAAAATCAGATTGATTATATTCTTTGCAGCCAAAGATGGAGAAGCTCTATACAGTCAGCAAAAACAAGACTGGGAGCTGACTGTGGCTCAGATCATGAACTCCTTATTGCCAAATTCAGACTGAAATTGAAGAAAGTAGGGAAAACTGCTAGACCATTCAGGTATGACCTAAATCAAATCCCTTATGATTATACAGTGGAAGTGAGAAATAGATTTAAGGGCCTGGATCTGATAGATAGAGTGCCTGATGAAATATAGAATGACGTTCATGACACTGTACAGGAGACAGGGATCAAGACCATCCCCATGGACAAGAAATGCAAAAAAGCAAAATGGCTGTCTGGGGAGGCCTTACAAATAGCTATGAAAAGAAGAGAGGTGAAAAGCCAAGGAGAAAAGGAAAGATATAAGCATCTGAATGCAGAGTTCCAAAGAATAGCAAGAAAAGATAAGAAAGCCTTCTTCAGCGATCAATGCAAAGAAATAGAGGAAAACAACAGAATGGGAAAGACTCGAGATCTCTTCAAGAAAATTAGAGATACTAAGGGAACATTTCATGCAAAGATGGGCTCGATAAAGGACAGAAATGGTATGGACCTAACAGAAGCAGAAGATATTAAGAAGAGGTGGCAAGAATACACAGAACTATACAAAAAAGATCTTTACAACCCAGATAATTATGACGGTATGATCACTCACCTAGAGCCAGACATCCTGGAATATGAAGTCAAGTGGGCCTTAGAAAGCATCACTACAAACAGAGCTAGTGGAGGTGATGGCATTCCAGTTGAGCTATTTCAAATCCTGAAAGATGATGCTGTGAAAGTGCTGAACTCAGTATGCCAGCAAATTTAGAAAACTCAGCAGGGACCACAGGACCGGAAAAGGTCTGTTTTCATTCCAATGCCAAAGAAAGGCAATGCCAAAGAATGTTTAAACTACTTCACAATTACACTCATCTCACACGCTTGTAAAGTAATGCTCAAAATTCTCCAACCCAGTCTTCAACAGTATGTGAACCATAAACTTCCAGATGTTCAAGCTGGATTTAGAAAAAGCAGAGGAATCAGAGATCAACTTGCCAACATCCGTTGGATTATCAAAAAAGCAAGAGAGTTCCAGAAAAACATCTACTTCTGCTTTATTGACTATGCCAAAGGCTTTGACTGTGTGGATCACAATAAACTGTGGAAGATTCTGAAAGAGACAGGAATATCAGACCACCTGACCTGCCTCTTGGGAAATCTGTATGCAGGTCAGGAAGCAACAATTAGAACTGGACATGGAACAACAGACTAGTTCCAAATAGGAAAAGGAGTACGTCAAGGCTGTATATTGTCACCCTGCTTATTTAACTTATATGCAGAGTACATCATGAGAAACGCTGGACTGGAAGAAATACAAGCTGGAGTCAAGATTGCTGGGAGAAATCTCAATAACCTCAGATATGCAGATGATACCACCTTTATGGCAGAAAGTGAAGAGGAACTAAGAAGCCTCTTGATGAAAGTGAAAGAGGAGAGTGAAAAAGTTGGCTTAAAGCTAAACATTCAGAAAATGAAGATCATGGAATCTGGTCCCATCACTTCATGGGAAATAGATGGGAACAGTGGAAACAGTGTCAGACTTTATTTTTTGGGCTCCAAAATCACTGCAGATGGTGATTGCAGCCATGAAATTAAAAGACGCTTACTCCTTGGAAGGAGAGTTATGACCAACCTAGATAGCATATTCAAAAGCAGAGACATTACTTTGCCGACTAAGTTCCGTCTAGTCAAGGCTATGGTTTTTCCAGTGGTCATGTATGGATGTGAGAGTTGGACTGTGAAGAAAGCTGAGTGCCTAAGAATTGATGCGTTTGAACTGTGGTGTTGGAGAAGACTCTTGAGAGTCCCTTGGACTGCAAGGAGATCCAACCAGTCCATTCTGAAGGAGATCAGCTCTGGGATTTCTTTGGAAGGAATGATGCTGAAGCTGAAACTCCAGTACTTTGGCCGCCTCATGCAAAGAGTTGACTCACTGGAAAAGACTCTGATGCTGGGAAGGATTGGGGGCAGGAGGATAAGGGGATGACAGAGGATGAGATGGCTAGATGGCATCACTGACTCGATGAAGGTGGATCTGAGTGAACTCCGGGAGTTGGTGATGGACAGGGAGGCCTGGCGTGCTGTGATTCATGGGGTCGCAAAGAGTCAGACACGACTGAATGACTGAACCGAACTGAACTGACCGACCCATTACTGTCAAAGGGATACAAATAGAATTGTTATAATTAGTTTAAACAAATCATGATTCAGCCTCCGGGACTGGATTCATTGCCTCCTTGATAGGCAGGATAAAGGCCCTCCAAAGATGTTTATGTCCTAGACCCTGGAACCTTTAAATATGTTACCTTACATGGAAAAGGGGACTTTGCATATGAGATAAGTTAAAGATCTTGATGTGGGGAGAGTAGCCTAGTTTATCTAGGGGGCCCAGTATAACCACAGAGGTCCTTATGAAATAGAGGCAGGAGAGTCAGAGAAGGAGATGATTGAAAAAGAAATTGCAGTGCTGTGGATCCACATAGCAAGGAATGCTGGCAACTTCTAGAAGTTAGAGAAGATGAGGAAATGGATTCTGCCCTGGAGTCTTCAGAAGAATTGTTGACCCATTTAGATCTCTGACATCCAAATCATAGAAGAATAAATTCTTGTTGTTTCAAGCCACTAAATTTGTGGTAAATTTTTACAGTAGCAATAAGAAACCAATGTACCTCATAAAGAAAGCTGAGATTGCGTTATCAAGAATGAAGAGGGAATAGCTGTTGGTGGATAGCTAAAAGTGTTTCCTATATTCTTGGAGAAGAATCTGAGTCATTGCAAGGCACAGTCTAGTGTATACTCAATAAAGAAAAAGCCAGTAGGTACAGCTCATGGGTTGATGGGTTTGGAGTAGACATTTGAATGGCACCATTGTGGGCCTAACCCATCTGACCTGAGCACAACATGACTGAGTTGTGCTTGGGATCTAACATTACTAGATTAAGTTGCCTGCAGAAAGGCAGATCTTTAGAGAATAGTCCAGGACAAAAGAACAAGCGAGAACTGAGAAGGGATTAGATCTCTGTAAGAGGCAGCCTGAAAAATAAGTATGGACTATTGGAAAAGATAAGGCAAGAGTTTTCGAAATTAATGATTTTTAGTCAGGACCCAAGTAAGTCAGAGAACTCTCTCAACTACATCCTTTACTTAAGAAGATGCCTTGGACCTAGCATCCTTCAAGATGTTTGGTCCACTAATCCTAGGGTGTGGCTTTTGTCTTCAGGTGGTCTAACATCTCATCTGATGAAGGAAGGAAAGAAGAAGGGTAAGCTTTCTTTATTTTTTTTAAATTGAAGCATACTTGAATTATAATGTGTTAATTTCTGCTGCACTGCAAAGTCATTCAGTTATATATGCATATATGTATGTATATCTATATGTTCTTTTTTATATTCTTTCATATATAAGTTATATATATTTATATATTATATATATAACTGAGTTATATATAGTTATTATTTTTTATATTTTTTCTATTATGGTTTATCATAAGATATTGACTATAGTTCTCTGTGCTATGCAGTGGGACCTTGTTGTTTATCCATCCTATATATATTAGCTTGCGTCTGGTAACTGCAGCCTCTGACTCCATCCTTCCCCTGTTCCCCTTCCCCTTGGCAACCTCCAGTCTGTTCTCTGTGTCTATGAGTCTGTTTCTGTTTGTAGATAGGTTCATTTGTGTCATATTTTAGACTCCACATATAAGTGATATCTTATGGTATTTGTCTTTTTCTTTCTGACTTATCTCACTTAGTATGATACTCTCTGATTGCATCCGTATTGCTGCAAATGGGATTATTTCATTATTTTTTATGACTGAGTAGTATTCCATAGTATGTATGTATCATGTCTTCTTGATCCATTCATCTGTTGATGGACATTTATTTATTTATTTATTTATTTTTGTTGATGGACATTTAGGTGGTCTCCATGTCTTGGCTATTATCTATCAATAATGCTGGCATGAACTTAGGAATGCATGTATCTTTTTCAATTAGAATTTTGTCTGGATATATGCTCAGGAGTGGGATTGCTGGGTCATGTGGTGGTAATTCTATTGTTATTTTTCTGAGGAACCTCTATACTGTTTTCCATAGTGATGCACCAACTTACATTCCCACCAGTAGTGTACAAAAGATCCCTCTTTTCCACATCCTCTCCAGCATTTGTTATTTGTAGAGTTTTTTAATGATGGCTGTTCTGACTGGTGTGAGGTGATACCTCATTGTAGTTTTGATTTGATTTTGATTTTCAGTTTTGATTTCTCTAATAACTTAAGCTTTATTCATTTTAAGGAGGCATTCCAGAAATTCCATATATCACTTCTGTTTACTTTTCATTGGAAGGAACTTACTCACATAGCTGAATGAATGTACTATAAAGGGAATAGGGAAATGCTGTTTTTTTAGCTTTATGGTGAGCACCCAATTAAAATTAGAGTGCTTGTACAAACTTCCAGGTATAAAATAAATAAGTACTGGGAATGTAATGTACTATATAATGACTTATAATTATACTTGCTGTATGGTGTATTTGACAGTTGCTAATTGAATCAGTTCAATTCGTCTGACTCTTTGCGATCCCTTGGACTGCAGCATGCCAGGCTTCCCTGTCCATCACCAACTCCCAGAGCTTGTTTAAACTCATGTCCATCGAGTCGGTGATGCCATCCAACCATCTCATCCTCTGTCATCCCCTTCTCCTCCTTCCTTCAATCTTTCCCAGCATCAGAGTCTTTTCAAATGAGTCAGTTTTCACATCAGGTGGCCAAAGTATTAGAGTTTCAGCTTCAGCATCAGTCCTTCCAATTAATACTCACAACTGATTTCCTCTAGGATGGACTCCTTGCAGTCCAAGGGACTCTCAAGAGACTTTTCCAACACCACAGTTCAGAAGCATCAGTTCTACAGCACTCAGCTTTCTTTATGGTCCAACTCTCACATCCATACATGACTACTGGAAAAGCCATAGCCTTGACTAGATGGACCTTGTTGATAAAGTAATGTCTCTGCTTTTTAACATGCTGTCTATGTTGGTCATAGCTTTTCTTTCAAGGAGCAAGCATCTTTTAATTTCATTACTGCAGTCACCATCTGCAGTGATTTTGGAGCCTCCCCAAAATAAAGTCTGTCACTGTTTCCATTGTTTCCCCATCTATTTGCCATGAAGTGATGGGACTGTATGCCATGATCTTAGTTTTCTGAATGTTGAGTCTTAAGCCAACTTTTTCACTCTCCTCTTTCACTTTCATCAAGAGGCTCTTTAGTTCTTCTTCGCTTTCTGCCATAAGGGTGGTATCATCTGCATATCTGAGGTTCTTGATATTTCTCCCGGTGATCTTGATTCTAGCTTGTGCTTCATCCAGTCTGGCATTTTGCATGATGTACTCCAATATTTTGGCCATCTCATGTGAAGAATTGACTCATTGGAAAAGACTCTGATGCTGGGAGGGATTGGGGGCAGGAGAAGAGGATGACAGAGGATGAGATGGCTGGATGGCATCACTGACTCAATGTACATGAGTCTGAGTAAATTCCAGGAGTTGGTGATGGACAGGGAAGCCTGGCATGCTGCAGTCCATGGGGGTGCAAAGAGTTGGACACAACTGAGTGACTGAACTGAACTGAACTCTGTATAGAAGTTAAATAAGCAGGTTGACAATATACAGTCTTGATGTACTCCTTTCCCAATTTGGAGCCAGTCCTTTGTTCCATGTCCAGTTCTAAATATTGCTTCTTGACCTGCATACAGACTTCTCAGGAGGCAGGTAAGGTGGTCTGGTATTCCCATCTCTTGAAGAATTTTTCATTGTTTGTTGTGATCCACACAGTCAAAGGCTTTAGTGTAGTCAGTGAAGCCGAAGTAGATGTTTTTCTGGAATTCTCTTGCTTTTTCTATGATCCAACAAATGTTGGCAATTTGATCTTTGGTTCCTCTGCCTTTTCTAAATCCAGCTTGAATGTCTGGAAGTTCTCACTTCACATACTGTTGAACCCAGCTTGGAGAATTTTGACTTCTTGGATCATGTACTGTTGAATAGATCCTAAAAACTCTCATCATAAGGA
Organism: Redunca redunca; assembly: GCA_006410935.1. Lineage (NCBI taxonomy): Eukaryota > Metazoa > Chordata > Mammalia > Artiodactyla > Bovidae > Redunca > Redunca redunca. The sequence continues at coordinate 62,762 of SJYQ01010010.1, read as the reverse complement.
AAAGGATTGTAACTATACGAGATAATGGATGTTAACTAAACTTATTGTGGTAATCATTTCACAATATATGGATATCAACTTATGATGCTGTATACCATAAACTTATTCAGTGTTAGATGTCAAGTATATCTCAATAAAACAAAAAATTTAGAGTTTTTAAGAAAAAAAAGGAGAATAGATGCTGAGTCAGAACTAACAGTCTCTGTCATGGGAAGTAAGTTCAGTACTCTATAATTGGGGCACTTCAGTTTTCTTGACAGCATGAACAGTAAAGCAAGAAATTTGTTTTCTTATTTCCAAAAATAATTAATAAGGTATACCCTATTTTCAAAGATATCTATTAGGGTTACCAGTTAAATATGTTAAACTGAACACCGACTTCTTTTGCTCTCTTCCCAATCTCTACTAGAATGACACTGACTCAATTATAAAGGCAAGTGAGAATGAGGTATTTCTGAAATCAGGAGGATTAAGGGAAAGGTTGTGCACTGAATGGTGTGATCTCTTCCTATTATCTTTCTCTTGTTAGCGCCACAAACGTTGGTGGTCAGGTTTATTACCTCTTGTCTCTTCTTCCCATATCCCCACCCTCACCACGCAGGAGACTGAAAGTCTTTCTGGAGAAAAGACTGGTTTGTGAAAATATATTAACTTGAAAATACTTTAATCTAGCTATGCATAAAATTAAAAGAAAATAATAGGTTACAAGGTGTAAATGTATGTAGTAAGAAACATGGAGAAAGAAGTTGGTTGAAACAAAGTATTTCAGATTCAGAGTTATTTGCTTCAGATTAATCAAATATTGATAATTAAGGGATTCTTTATTCTGAGTGTATCAAGAATACAATGGACACAATTTTTGAGTCAGGCAAAGTTCTCTTTAAGTTTATCTTTTTAGTTTACACATACTTTGACTCCTTAAAATATAATTACATGTCCCCTTACATATTTTGTTACTAGAGGCAGGGAGTCTCCATGATATTTAACTTTTAAATACAGTAGTAGTTGTAATTTATAATCATGATGGTACATAGACAGTAGAAAATTCTATTTGCAAGAGAGCATGGTGTTTGTTTGCTTAAGTTGTAAACTTTATTCCTCGTGGGGGCTTGAATTTTATGCACCTTTTTCTTACAAGTAGACCATTGATTAGAATCATGCTTATCTTGCACAGTTGACTTTACCAACATAAAAAGCCATATAAATTCCCTAGGTATTTACTCCTTGTCATTGTGTAGGTAAAAAATAGAGCAGAGTTTACAAGATATTTGTTTCTAAAACACAACTCAAAATCTCATTCTTGTACAGACTCAAGAGAAAAGAAAGATCTCTAAGCACTGATGCATAGTGATCCTCTGAGATGAAGGCAGCATTCTCTTCCCCATCAGGCAAACCCTGCCCATGCACACAGACCTTCCAACCACTCCTTTAAATTGCCCTACTCTTAAATATAAATGGAAATCCATGGGACATCCAGATATTTGAAGATGTCCTCCAATACCTAAGACAGAGAACAAATAATCAAGGAGAAGCCTCTCAGAGGAAGCAGAGGCCATGTAGCAGCAGAAAACTTTAGATCAGAGAAGATATACTATCCATAATAAATTATTGAGATTTATATAAAGATGGAATATTCAGAAATAACAAAAGAGCTTTTTTAGAAATTAAAAATAAAATAGCAAATAAATTTTAAAGGGTTGGAATTTAAAATTGAGGATACCATCAACTTTAAATTTTAAGTGGAGCAAAAAGATTCAGAGATAGGAGAAGAGAAAATAAAACAAAATAAGATATCAACTCAGGAGTCTAACATCAGTCTAATAGATGCTAGACCAAGAGAGAACAAGAGAAAAATGGAAGGGGAGTAACTATCAGAGAAAGAATACAAGGCAATTTTCTAGAACTGAAGGATAAAAGTTTTCAAATTTGAAGAGTTCACTGAGAACCCTGCAAAACAGCTGAAAAAAAGATCATATCAAAGCATATTCTTGTGGAGTTTTATTTATTTAAAAAAATTATTTATTTTTAATTGAAGGATAATTGCTTTATAGTATTGCATTGGTTTCTACCAAATATCAGCATGAATCAGCCATAGGTTTACCCATGTCCCTTCCCGCTTGAACATCCCTCCCTCTAGTGAAGTTTTAGGTCACTAAGAATGAAGCTAAAGCTTTTGACTTCTTGACTTCAACACTGGAAATTAGATGAAAATGGAGTAATGTCTTCACGTTCAGAAGGAAAGTGAATTTCATCCCCAAACTATTAATCAAGTATGAGTATAGAATAAAAACTGTTTTTAGACATTCAGTTTTTCAGAAACTTTACCTGTCACACACCCAAGGGGACTCAAGCACAAAGGGAAATCAAGGAAGATACACAGAACTCAAAGCGGGAAGCGCCCAGGCCTCATGAACTGGAGAGTCACAAGCCTGCTCCATCTTTTTCTGTCCCTTTCTGGAGCTCTGGTCTCTTATCTCTGCGCATCTTCTCTGTGCTTTCCATATAGACCGCTTCTCTGAGTCTTTCAGTTTCTGCTCAGATCCTGACTTGATTGGGATTCTGACTTTGTTGATGCTGATAGGGAGAAAATGAAGGGAGGGAGGTTCTTGAATACCTCTGACTAATATGCAAAGACAATCACAGACTTAAGTTCCAGAATGATTCAGCGAAGCTATAAATCATTAAAGACCACAGTGCTAGTATTACAATTTGAGGTGAGTGGCAGAGGTGAATAATTGTTCCCCGATATCCACTCTCTTCTTTCTTATAATCAGACCCCCACTTTTTAACCTAGGTACATGACTGCCCAGGTAGAGACATTCTCAGGCCTCTATTGGAACTAGGTGATTAGTAAGTTTCAGTCAGGGGAATGTTAGCAGAAATCATATGTCCTCTTGTAAGTAATGTTTTACCTTTCACTGCCTCTTTACAAACCAGAGCATGAATGGAGCTTCAACCACAAAGACTTCACTCTGGGACAAGAGTCATCAAACTGTAACCTGTGGGTCAAATGTGGCCTGCCATCTGTTCTTGTGACGGAAGTTTTATTGGAATAATACCATACCCACTCATTAACATATTGTCAATGGCTGCTTTCATGCTATAATGGCAGGCTGAAAAGCTTACTAACTCCTGTTCTTCGTGATTATGAATCAGCAGGAGAAAAGGAGACTGAATACCTGGATGACTCCATGTACTGGAGTCTCTTATTTGCCTAGGTTGTCTGCCTACCTCTGGACTATTACCAGAGAAAAATAAGTTTCTCTCATTTAAGTCACTGCATATCTGGGTCACTTTCTTATAGCAGCTTATTTAACTTAATATGCTACAAAAATTTTTTGTATTACTGAATTAAATTAACAAATTTAATTTCTTGTAATGAACATATAATGAGTAAATTTAATGTTTCCATAACTGATAACTAAATTTAGCTTTTAGTCACAAGGTTAGGGTTGTCTGACAATATGGAGTCACTACTCTAATGTAGTTTAATATTTACATTCATAATTTTTTCAAAGTAAAAGTTTTCTAAATATTCTCCAGTTTTTACTCTTATAGAATAAGACCCAATGTCTGGTTCAGTCTTGTCTCTTCAAAGCAGCTGTCTACAAGGTCTAATTTCTTGAAGTTTTCCAATAAACTCCGAACCTATCCTTTGGATTCAACTACAATTTCTAGCCATGGCTGAATTTAAAAATATATGTCATAGTTTTCTGTTTCTAAAAGAGAAAAGGGGTTTAATGCTAAAGGAAATCAGAGTTCAGTTACAGAGGCTTAAAAAGGTTGCCACAGGACAGAGTGAAGGGGAAAATAAATTTCCTCGACTATGTGGCCTGAACTATGCTCACAGCTACCCTCTTTATGTCTGAGCTCTTTGCATTTCACCCAACAGACTAAAGGATAAAAATGTAAAAGCCATGCAATTTTTGGAAAAATTTACTCAAAAGGAATGAAAAATATATTCATGTGAAAGCCTATATATGAATATTTAGAGTAGCTTTGTTGATAATCACCAACAACTGGAAACAAGCCAAAGTCTTTCAACTAATGTACTGATAAACATTTTACTTGGCAATAAAAGTAGGATAAATATTTCTCTGCAATAAAGAGGGGTACTTATTGATACATGCAACAATATGAATACATCTTAAGTGCATTATGCCAGGGAAGAAAGCCAGATTTAAAGGCTATTCACTGGGTTATTCCATTTATATTACATTCTGGAAAAGACAATAGTGTCAAAATAGGAAGATCAATGGTTGCCAGGGACTGAGTGGGGGAGGGTTGACTACAAAGTCCAACACCAGGGAATTTTGGAGGCAATGAAAGTGTTCTGACTTGATTCAGGCCACGGTTACACAAGCCTAGGCATTTGTCAAAACTCAGAGAACTCAAAACTGAAAAGAATAAATTTAACTATATGTAAATTAAAAAAACTAAAGAAAAGCACAAAGCTGAAAACAAGATAAAATTTAAAAAGTTGTGTGAATAGAACCTATAAGACAGATTCTACACATAAGTATTCTTCTCTTTTTGAATTTATATTTTAAAATT
>SJYQ01010010.1:0-50712 GCA_006410935.1 Redunca redunca | reverse complement strand
CATCCATAGTTCATCAGGCACTCTGTCTATCAGATCTAGTCCCATAAATCTATTTCTCACTTCCACTGTATAATCATAAGGGATTTGATTTAGGTCATACCTCAATGGTCTAGTGGTTTTCCCTACTTTCTTTAATTTCAGTCTGAATTTGGCAATAAAGATTTCATCTTTTGAGTCACAGTCAGCTCCCAGTCTTGTTTTTGCTGACTGTATAGAGCTTCTCCATCTTTGGCTGCAAAGAATATAATCAATCTGATTTTGGTGTTGACCATCTGTTGATGTCCATGTGTAGAGTCTTCTCTTGTGTTGTTGGAAGAGGGTGTTTGCTATGACCAGTGTGTTCTCTTGGCAAAACTCTTTTAGTCTTTGCCCTGCTTCATTCTGTACTCCAAGGCCAAATTTGCCTGTTACTCCAGGTGTTTCTTGATTTCCTACTTTTGCATTCCAGTCCCCTATAATGAAAAGGACATCTCTTTTGGGTGTTAGTTCTAAAAGGTCTTGTAGGTCTTCATAGAACTGTTCAACTTCAGTTTCTTCAGCGTTACTGGTTGGGGCATAGGCTTGGATTACCGTGATATTGAATGGTTTGCCTTGGAAGTGAACAGAGATCATTCTGTCATTTTTTAGATTGCATCCAAGTACTGCATTTTGGACTCTTTTGTTGACCATGATGGCTACTCCATTTCTTCTATATAAATAAATATATTAGAGTAAAGTAGTTTCTCTCAAGACTGCAAGGATAGTCTAACATCTGAGAAATCTATTAATGTAGCTCATTACTTCAATGTAATAAAAGAGAAAGATCACATGTTTGTTTCAATAGTTGTAGAAAATGCATTTGATAAAGTTAAAGAACTAAAATAAGAAAATAAACTAAGGAAAGAAGGAGTGAATGAAAACTTCCTTAATTTCATGAAATCTGTATATAAAAAACTAATGGTAATAATCTTTATCAATGGGGAAAAGTTAGATACTTTTTTTTAAAACTCAAGAAACAGGCATTATCACATTACCATTATTTTGTTGCCATAGTAACAGGTATCCTGGCCACTGCAGTCAGTCAGTCAATCAATCAATTGATTAAAGAAAACATGAGGTAAAAATAAAATTAGAAAAAAAAAAGCTGTCATTATGGTAGACCAAACAATAGAACCGACAGACATAGTGGAAGTATTAGTGAGATTTCACCAAAGTTATTTGATAAAAGATTCTTATACAAGAATTTGATGGCTCAGCAAGTAAAGAATCTGCTTGCAGTGCAGGAGACAGGAGACTCGGGTTTGATCCCTGGGCCAGGAATCCCCTGGAGAAGGAAATCTCAGCCTAGTCCAGTATTCTTGCTTGAAGAATCCCATGGACAGAGGAGCCTGGTAGGCTACAGTTCATGGAGTTGAAAAGGGTCAGACTCAACTGAGTACTATAGGACATCTACACTACATCTACACACAAAAATCACATTCCTTTTTACTAATGTTTGGTCAATGTAATTTTTTAAAATAAGAACATCATTTTCAAGAAAAATAAGAAACAGCACTCAGTGACAAATATCACAAAATGTGTATCAAATCTTTGAGGTGAAAATATTAAAGAAGACCTAAATAAATGGAAAGATTTATTATCATTTTGTAAATAGATGGTGGCTCAGATGGTAAAGAATTTGCCTGCAATACAGGAGACCTGGATTTGATCCCTGGATTCGGGAAGATCCCCCGGAGAAGGGAATGGTTACCCACTCCAGTATTCTTGCCTGGAGAATTCCATGGACAGAGGAGCCTGGTGGGCTCCACTCTCAATGGGGTCACAAAGAGTCAGACATGACTGAGCAACTAGCACTTTCACATTTTCAGAGTAAATAGAAAAGGTTAATAAATATTGTTAATAAATAATATTAATATAACAAATATGAATACAATTAAAAATTAAATACAATTTAAAATTCTGTTTTTTGCAGAATTTAGTAAGTTGACTAAGTTTAATACAAAAGAGCAAAAGGCCAAGAAGAGCCAAGAGAAATTTTAAAGATGAGCCAGCGTGGAGACATGCCTTATCAGATATCAAAATTGTAATCAGATTAAGTAATTAAAACAGTATGATGTAAGTACAGAGATAGACAAATGGAATAATAGAAACAGAGATAGACAAATGGAGTAATAGTACAGATTAGAGTGCAGGAACAGGCCCAGGCATGTAAGAAAACATGCTAAATGAATAAAGAGCTATCAATACAGATCAGCAGAAGGATGGACTATGAGAAATGGTTCTGGGGGAAACAGTTAATCATAGGAGGGAACAGAATGAGAGCTTCACATTTCATTATGTACAAGAGATGACTCCAGTGGAAGTAGACTTTGATGTCTAAAGCAAAACTTTAACTCTTTTGGAGGAAAAATTAAAGTTTCTGTATGTTGGGGTGTGAAAGTGTATTTTAAAAGGCAAAATAAGTTCAAACCATAAATGAAAAACTGGAAAATTTCACTAGATTTTTTTTCCAAAATTCTATATTACAAAAGATAGCATGGAGACACAGTGGGGGAAGGAGAGGATGGGACAAATTGAGAGAATGGCATTGAAACATATACATTACCATGTGTAAAATTAGATAGCCAGTGGAAATTTGCTGTATGACTCAGGAAACTCAAATCTGGTGCTCTGTGACAACCTAGCGGTTGGAATGGGCTGGGAGGTGGCAGGGAGGCTCAAGAGGGAGGGGACATGTGTTTATCTAGGGCTGATTCATGTTGATATATGGCAGAAACCAACACAATATTGTAAAGCAATCATCTTCCACTTAAAAATAATTATTTTTAAAAAACTATCTTTTTTTCTGGGAGAAAGTATTTGCAGTGCAGGTGATGGACAAAGAATTGGAACTTAATATGTAAAGGATTCCTAAAACAAACAAACAAAAAAGACAGATAACACAATATAGAAGTGGATAAGAATATAGATAGGCAATTCATGAAGGAATAGGAGATTAGCCTTAATGCAAATGGAAACCACAATGAGGTGCCATTCACACTTACCATATTGGTAAAAATGAAAAAGACCATCCCAGTGGGTAAAAACAATATGGATCAACACTGCCAAGGTGGGAGAGGAAAGTGTAAGCTGATCAGTGTGGAAAAATTTAGTGAAGTTGAGAATATGTCTTCACCATAATGCTGCAATTTCACATTAAGGCATCTGCCCTAGAAACTCTTGCACAGGTGCACAAGGAGGCATGTAGGTGATGCTTGCTGCAGCATTGTTTGGAATAGCAAATAGGTGAAAGTCACATCAATGTCCATCAGCAGGAGAAGGGGTAAGTAAATGATGTTGTCTTCATACCAATTATTGGCCATGTGATCCAGAAATAAAATCTATTAATAGCAACAGCAACAATGGAATTATTACTAGTAGTAATAGTAGGAGTATTTAGCAGTACAGTAAATGTCTCAACATGGCTTAATTGCACAGTTAAGGGACTGGGAGAAAGAAAGTCACAGGAGAATATATACAATGTAACACCATTTATGTAAAGTTTAGAACCATTAAAGTCATACCATATAATGTCTGTGGATACACACATATGTTATGGAATTGTAGAAATATGGATGGGAGTGATGAACACCAAATTCTGGATGGTGCTTACTTTTCAAAATGGAGAGAGGGAAGTGGGAGCAAAGAGCTGCAGTAGTATCTATTTTTTTTGAGAGTTTGCTTATTATTATTATTGTTTTACAATAAAAACAATTAGCTATGCTTTCAGTAAAACAAATTTAAAAAGAAAAAACCCACAAATTTATTAACAGCATTTCAAGATAAGGATTTTGAAAGATTTATTGAAATAAATTCTCTCAATCTAAACACATATTCATCATTCTATTTTCAACTACTTCTCAACATTCTAAAAACTTTGTTATGTAAAATTTAACTTTGCCAATAATTTTAGACAAGTAACACTTAAGAAAAACCTATTTATTTTGTATTGAAGTATAGCCGATTAACTGTGTGGATCACAACAAACTGTGGAAAATTCTTCAAGAGCTGGGAATACCAGACCACCTTACCTGCCTCCTGAGAAATCTGTATGCAGGTTAAGAAGCAACAGTTAGAACTGGACATGGAACAACAGATTGGTTCCAAACTGGGAAAGGAATACGTCAAGGCTGTATATTGTCACCCTGCTCATTTAACTTCTATACAAAGTACATCATGTGAAATGCCAGGCTCGATGAAGCACAAGCTGGAATCAAGATTGCCAGGAGAAATCTCAATAACCTCAGATATGCAGATGACACCACCCTTATGGCAGAAAGCAAAGAGGAACAAAAGAGCCTCTTGTTGAAGGTGAAAGAGGAGAGTGAAAAAGTTGGCTTAAAACTCAACTTTCCAAAAAGTAAGATTATGGCATCTGGTCCTACCACTTCATGGCAAATAGATGGGGAAACAATGGGAACAGTGTCAGACTTTATTTTCATGGGCTCCAAATCACTGCAGATGGCATTTTCAGCCATGAAACTAAAAAGTGTTTGCTCCTTGAAAGGAAAGCTGTGACAAACCTAGACAGTGTATGAAAAAGTGGAGACATTACTTTGCCAACAAATGTCCATAGAGTCAAAGCTATGGTTTTTCTAGTAGTCATGTATGGATATGAGAGTTGGACGTAAAGAAGGCTGAGCACTGAATTGATGCTTTTGAACTGTGGTGTTGGAGAAGACTCTTGAGAGTCCCTTGGACTGCAAGGAGATCAAACCAGTCAGTCCTAAAGGAAATCAGTCCTTAATATGTAATGGAAGAACTGATGCTGAAGCTGAAGCTCCAATACTTTGGCCTCCTGATGTGAAGAGCTGACTCATTAGAAAGACCCTGATGCTGGGAAAGATTGAAGGTGGGAGGAGAAGGGGACAACAGAGGATGAGATGGTTGGATGGCATCACTGAGTCAATGGACAGGAGTTTGAGAAAGGTCCGGGAGTTGGCGAAGGACAGGGAAGCCTGGCGTGCTGCAGCTCATGGGGTTGCAAAGAGTCGGACACGACTGAGTGACTGAACAACAGTGGCTGATTAACAATGTTGTGACTATTTTAGGTGAATAGCAAAGGGACTCAGCCATACATATACATGTATCTATTCTCCCCAAAACTTCCCAGGCAGCCACGTAACATTGAAATGTTAACAATTAACATTGTTAATCGGCTATACCCCAAAGCAAAATAAAGAGTTTAAAAAGAAGTGTTACTTGGGCTAGGATCATACTTAATGCGGAGAAGGCAATGGCACCCCACTCCAGTACTCTTGCCTGAAAAATCCCATGGACGGAGGAGCCCAGTAGGCTGCAGTCCATGGGGTCACTAAGAGTCGGACACGGCTGAGTGACTTCACTTTGACTTTTCACTTTCATGCATTGGAGAAGGAAATGGCAGCCCACTCCAGTGTTCTTGCCTGGAGAATCCCAGGGACGGGGGAGCCTGGTGGGCTGCCATCTATGGGGTCGCACAGAGTCGGACACGACTGAATCGACTTAGCAGCAGCATACTTATGTTTCTCATTTTCCCATTGTTCACGCATCAGTGAAACATGATTGGAAACATGATTAATTTAAATCCAGGAAGCTGTCATTCAAAATGCCCAAGGCAATCTCATTTAAAAAAACACTTAGAAAAATATTCCATTTTGTCCTTTTTGGCTCATACACAAGTTTCTTGAGGAATGGGGCTGTGCTGTCTGTTTTCCTGGTCATCTAGCACAGTATAAAGGTTAAAAGTACATTATACAAATTAGTTGTTGATTCACTTTCTCAGCAATTTGAAAATAACTTTTCCATGGAATATTTTAAACAGAGTGATTAACTCCCTACCCTAACCCATGAAATCCTATTTAATCCATGTTGTTGCTTAAATTGAAGACAATTGTTACAAACATAAGAAATCGTGTATTTTTTCCCTCAGTACAATAAAGTAACATCAGCCTCAGTAGAAGTCTCCTTACATTGAAAAAGGAAAATACTAAATTAGCTGCCATTCTAAATTTCCTTTTCTCTCTGATAAATAACTTCATCTGTTTGAAAAGATATGACTCACCCAATTCCAAATAGGCTGTAATTCAGTCCAGTTCAGTTCATTTCAGTTGCTCAGTCGTGTCCAACTGTTCGCGACCTCATGGACTGCAGCATGCCAGGCTTCCCTGTCCATCACCAATTGCTGGAGCCTACTCAAACTCTTGTTTATCGCATCTGTGATGCTATCCAACCATCTCATCCTCTGTCGTTGCCTTCTCCCTCCTTCAATCTTTCCCAGCATCAGGATCTTTTCAAATGAGTCAGTTCTTCGCATCAGGTGGCCAAAGTATTGAAGTTTTAGCTTCAATATCAGTCCTTCCAATTAATATTCAAGACTGATTTCCTTTAGGATAGATTGGTTTGATCTCCTTGCAGTCCAAGGGACTTTCAAAGAGCCTTTTCCAACACCACAGTTCAAAAGTATCAATTCTTCAGCGCTCAGCTTTCTTTATAGTCCAGCTCTCATGTCCATACATGACTACTGGAAAAACCATAACTTTGACTGGACAGACCTTTGTTGATAAAGTAATGTCTCTGCTTTTTAATATGCTGTCTATGTTGGTCTTAGCTTTTCTTCCAAGGAGGAAGCGTCTTTTAATTTCATGGCTGTAATCACCATCTGCAGTAATTTTGGACCCCCCAAAATCAAGTCTGTCACTGTTTGCATTGTTTCCCTATCTATTTGCCATGAAGTGATTGGACCAGATGTCATGATCTTAGTTTTTTTAATGTTGAGCTTTAAGCCAACTTTTTCACTCTCTACTTTCATTTTCATCAAGAGGCTCTTTAGTTCTTCTTCGCTTTCTGCCATAAGGGTGGTTTCATCTGCATATCTGAGGTTATTGAGATTTCTCCTGGCAATCTTGATTCCAGCTTGTGCTTCATCGAGCCTGGCATTTCACATGATGTACTTTGTATAGAAGTTAAATGAGCAGGGTGACAATATACAGCCTTGACGTATTCCTTTCCCAGTTTGGAACCAGTCTGTTGTTCCATGTCCAGCTCTAACTGTTGCTTCTTAACCTGCATACAGATTTCTCAGGAGGCAGGTCAGGTGGTCTGGCATTTCCATCTCTTTCAGAATTTTCTGCAGTTTATTGTGATCCACACAGTAAAAGGCTTTGGCATAGTTAGTAAAGCAGAAGTAGATGTTTTTCTGGAACTCTCTTGCTTTTTCAATGATCCAGCAGATGTTGGCAATTTGATCTCTGGTTCCTCTGCCTTTTCTAAATCCAACTTGACCATCTGGAAGTTCATAGTTCACATACTGTTGAAGCCTGGCTTGGAGAATTTTGAGCATTACTTTGCTAGTGTGTGAGATGAGTGCAATTGTGCTGTAGTTTGAATACTCTTTGGCATTGCCTTTCTTTGGGATTGGAATGAGAACTGACTTTTTCCAGTTCTGTGGCTACTGCTGCATTTTCCAGACTTGCTGGCATATTGAGTGTAGCACTTTCATAGCATCATCTTTTAGGATTTGAAATAGCTCAGCTGGAATTCCATCATCTCCACTAGCATCTTCATAGTGAGATGCTTCCTAAGGCCCACTTGACTTCACATTCCAGGATGTCTGGCTCTAGGTGAGTGATCACACCATTGTGGGTATCTGGGCCATGAAAATCCTTTTTGTATAGTTCTTCTGTGTATTCTTGACACTTCTTCTTAATATCTTTTGTTTCTGTTAGGTCCATACCATTTCTGTCCTTTATTGTGCTCATCTTTGCATGAAATGTTCCCTTGGTATCTCTAGTTTTCTTGATGAGATCTCTAGTCTTTCCCATTCTATTGTTTTCCTCTATTTCTTTGCATTGGTCACTGAGGAAGGCTTTCTTATCTTTCCTTGCCATTCTTTGGGACTCTGCATTCTAATGGGTATATCTTTCCTTTTCTCCTTTGTCTTTAGCTTCTCCCCTTTCCTCAGCTATTTGTAAGGCCTTGTCAGACAACCGTTTTGCCTTTTTCCATTTCTTTTTCTTAGGAATGGTCTTGATCACTGCCTCCTGTACAATGTCACGAACCTCCATCCATTATTCTTCAGGCACTCTATCAGATCTTATCCCTTGAATTTATTTGTCACTTCCACTGTATAATCGTAAGGGATTTGATTTAGGTCATACCTGAATGGTCTAGTGGTTTTCCCTACTTCTTCAAGTTAGGTCTGAATTTGGCAATAAGGAGTTCATGATCTGAGCCACAGTCAGCTCCCAGTTTTGTTTTTGCTGACTGTATGGAGCTTCTCCATATACATTCTTCAGAAATGGATTTCCCTCAAAGATGTAAATTATTAATTCAGAGCCAGCACCTCACAACAGATCTGTGGGGACTTCAGAAGGGACTCTCAGGAAAACCCTGCCCTAAATCAGTCCCACTTCCTGGGTGACTGGATCCCATTCCCTCTCAGAGTGGTAGAGACAGACAGCACTGCTGGGGAGAAGAACAAGGCATCATCAGAAAGATCCAGGTTGAAGCCAGGAAGACCACAGGCTCTAGAGGCAAAGCATCACGGACCAATAATGAACAGGGTTGAGAAGCAGAGCGAAATTAGGTTGTTCAAAATCAAAGCTGTTGAGGGATTTCCACAGACTAAGACTCCAAGTGCCAATGCAGGGGTCCTGAGTTTGATCCCTGGTCAGGGAACTAGATCCTACGTGCTGCAACTGAGAATCAGCACAACCACATATATATATATATATATACATACACACATAGCACACAAGTCAAGCCTGTTGATCATGAGTTTGGGCTGGAGTTTCCAGTAGGTGGGAATTGTGCACCTGAGCTGGGGGCAGGGTCTTGATGGAGTTTATAGACAGGACATCTGGAGGAATTTCTTCTTGTCTTCCACCTGGAAATTGAGATCCATCTTTTTTCCTCCTTTTCATCCTTCTCTCTTTCTTTCTTTCCTCCATCTTTATTTATTTAGAAAAAACTTTATATACATTTCAAAACTTCACATGGATAAATGTTAATATTTTATCACATTTGCTCCAGATATATTTTTATTTTTAAAATTTATTTTTTAATTGAATGATAATTGCTGTACAGAATTTTGTTGTTTTCTGTCAAACCTCAACATGAATCAGCCATAGGTATACATATATCCCCTCACTTTTGAACCTTCCTCCCATCTCCCTCCGTATTCTACCCCTCTAGGTTGATATAGAACCCCTGTTTGAGTTTCCTGAGCCATAGAGAAAATTCCTGTTGGCTGTCTATTTTACATATGGTTATGTAAGTTTCCATGTTACTCTCTCCATACATCTCACCCTCTCTTTCCCTCTCCCCATGTCCATGAGTCTATTCTCTATGTCTGCTTCTCCATTGCTGTCCTGTAAATAAATTCTTCAGTACCATTTTTTAGATTCCATATTTATATGTTAGAATATGATATTTATTTTTCTTTTTCTGATTTACTTCACTCTGAATAATAGGCTCTAGGTTCATCCACCTCATTAGAACTGACTCAAATGCATTCCTTTTCATGGCTGAGTAATAGTCCATTGCATTATGTACCACAACTTCTTATCCATTCATCTGTAGATGGACATCTAGGTTGCTTCCATGTTCTAACTATTGTAAATAGTGCTGCAGTGAACTTTTTGGTACATGTGTCTTTTTCAATTTTGGTTTCCTCAGGGTATATCCCTAGGAGTGGGATTGCTGGGTCATATGGTGGTTTTAGTCCTAGTTTTTTAAGGAATCTCCATACCATTGTCCACAGTGGTTGTATAAATTTACATCCCCACCAACAATGCAAGAGCATTCCCTTTTCTCCACACCCCTTTCCAGCATTTATTGTTTGTAGACTTGTTGGTGATGGCCATTCTGACTGGTGTGAGGTGATATCTCATTGTAGTTTTGGCTTGCATTACTGTAATAAGAGGTCTCTAGTCTTTCCCATTCTGTTGTTTTCCTCTATTTCTTTGCATTGATTGCTGAAGAAGGCTTTCTTATCTCTCCTTTCTGCTCTTTGGAACTCTGCATTCAAATGGGAATATCTTTCCTTTTTTCCTTTGCTTTTCACTTCTCTTCTTTTCACAGCTATTTGTAAGGCCTCCTCAGACAGCCATTTTGCTTTTTTGCATTTCTTGTCCATGGGGATGGTCTTGATCCCTGTCTCCTGTACAATGTTACGAACCTTCATCCATAGTTCATCAGGCACTCTGTCTATCAGATCTAGTCCCATAAATCTATTTCTCACTTCCACTGTATAATCATAAGGGATTTGATTTAGGTCATACCTCAATGGTCTANACTGGGCTGGAAGAAGCACAAGCTGGAATCAAGATTGCCAGGAGAAATCTCAATAACCTCAGATATGCAGATGACACCACCCTTATGGCAGAAAGTGAAGAGGAACTAAGAAGCCTCTTGATGAAAGTGAAAGAGGAGAGTGAAAAAGTTGGCTTAAAGCTCAACATTCAGAAAACAAAGATCATGGCATCCGGTCCCGTCACTTCATGGAAAATAGATGGGGAAACAGTGGAAACAGTGTCAGACTTTATTTTTGGGGGCTCCAAAATCACTGCAGATGGTGATTGCAGCCATGAAATTAAAAGACGTTTACTCCTTGGAAGGAGAGTTATGACCAATCTAGATAGCATATTAAAAAGCAGAGATATTACTTTGCCAACAAATGTCCTTCTAGTCAAGGCTATGGTTTTTCCATTCGTCATGTATGGATGTGAGAGTTGGACTGTGAAGAAAGCTGAGTGCCGAAGAATTGTTGCTTTTGAACTGTGATGCTGGAGAAGACTCTTGAGAGTCCCCTGGACTGCAAGGAGATCCAACCAATCCATCCTAAAGGAGATCAGTCCTGGGTGTTCATTGGAAGGACTGATGCTGAGGCTGAAACTCCAGTACTTTGACCACCTCATGCAAAGAGTTGACTCATTGGAAAAGACTCTGATGCTGGGAGGGATTGGGGGCAGGAGGAGAAGGGGACAACCAAGGATGAGATGGCTGGATGGCATCACCGACTTGATACACATGAGTTTGGGTGAACTCCGGGAGTTGGTGATGGACAGGGAGGCCTGGCGTGCTGTGATTCATGGGGTCACAAACAGTCAGACACGACTGAGCGACTGAACTGAACTGATCTGTAATAATGAGTATTGTTGAGCACCTTTTCATGTGTTCATTAGCCACCTGTGTGTCTTCTTTGGAGAAATGTCTGTTTAGGTCTTTTCCCCACTTTTTGATTGGGCTGTTTGTTTTTCTGGTATTGAGTTGTATGAGCTACTTGTATATTTTGGAAATTAGTCCTTTGTCAGTTGTTTCATTTGCTATAATTTTCTTCATTCTGAGGGTTGTCTTTTCACCTTGCTTAGAGTTTCGTTTTCTGTGCAAAAGCTTTTAAATTTAATCAGGTCCCACTTGTTTACTTTTGTTTTTATTTCCATTACTCTAGGAGATGGGTCATAGAGAATCTTGCTTTGATTTATGTTATTGATTGTTCTGCCCATGTATTTCTCTAAGAGTTTTACAGTTTCTGGTCTTACATTTAGATCTTTAATCCATTTTTGAGTTTATCTTTGTGTATGGTATTAGGAAGTGTTCAAATTTCATTCTTTTACATGTAGTTGTCCAGTTTTCCCAGCACCATTTATTGAAGAGGCTGTCTTTGCCCCATTGTATATTCTTGCCTCCTTTGTCAAAACTAAGGTACCTGTAGGTTCATGGATTATTTCTGGGCTTTCTATCTTGTTCCATAGGTCTATATTTCTGGTTTTGTGCCAGTATCATATTGTCTTGATGAATGTAGCTTTGTAGTGTAATCTGAAGTCAAGAAGGTTGATTCCTCCAGCTTATTCTTCTTTGTCAAGACTGCTTTGGCTATTCGGGGTCTTTTGTGTCTCCATATGAATTGTGAAATTTTTTGTTCTAGTTCTATGAAAAATGCCATTAGTAATTTGATAGGGATCACATTGAATCTGTAGATTGTGTTTGGCAGTATAGTCATTTTCATAATACTGGTTCTTCCTACCCAGGAACATGGAATATCTCTCCATCTGTTTATGTCACCTTCTTTCATCAGTGTCTTATAATTGTCTATGTGTAGTCTCCTTAGGTTAGTTTATTCCTAGATATTTTATTCTTTTTGTTGCAATGGTGAATGGGATTGATTCCTTAATTTCTCTTTCTGATTTTTCATTGTTAGTGTATAGAAATGCAAGTGATTTCTGTGTATTGATTTTGTATTTCGTAACTTTGCTAAATTCACTGATTAGTACTAGCAATTTTCTGATACTATCTTTAAGGTTTTCTATGTACAGTATCATGTCATCTGCAAACAGTGAGAGCTTTACTTCTTCTTTTCCAGTCTGGATTCCTTTTATTTCTTATTCTTCTCTGATTGCTGTAGCTAGGACATCCAGAACTATGTTGACTAATAGTGGTGAAAGTGGACAACCTTGTTTTGTTCCTGATTTTAGGTGGAATGCTTTCTGTTTTTCACCATTGAGAATAATGTTTACTGTAGGCTTATCATATATGGCCTTTACTATGTTGAGGTAGGTCCCTTCTATGCCTGTTTTTTGAAGAGTTTTAATCATAAATGGGTGCTGAATTTTGTCAAATGCTTTTTCTGCATCTATTGGGATTATCATATGGTTTTTATCTTTCAATTTGTTAATATAGTGTATCACATTGCATGATTTGTGTATATGGAAGAATCTTTGCATCCCTGGAATAAACCCAATTTGATCATGGTGTATGAACTTTTTGATGTGTAGCTGAATTCTGTTGGCTAAAATTTTTTGTTGAGGATTTTTGCATCTATGTTCATCAGTGATATTGGCCTGTAGTTTTCTTTTTTTGTGTTGTCTTTGTCTGGTTTTGGTATCAGGGTGATGGTGGCCTCATAGAATGAGTTTGGAAGTGTTCCTTCCTCTACAGTTTTTTGAAGGAGTTTTAGAAGGATAGGCATGAGCTCTTCTCTAAATGTTTGATAGAATTCTCCTGTGAAGACATCTGGTCCTGGGCTTTTGTTTTTGGGGAGATTTTTGATCACAGCTTCAATTTCAGTGATTGTAATTGGCTTGTTCATAATTTTTATTTCTTCCTGGTTCAGTCTGGGAAAATTGAACTTTTCCAAGAATCTGCCAATTTCCTCCAGGTTATCCATTTTATTGCCACGTAGTTGTTCATAATAGTCTTGTATAATCCTTTGTATTTCTGCATTGTCTGTTGTAACTTCTCCTTTTTCATTTCTAATTTTGTTGATTTGATTCTTCTCTCTTTTTTTTCTTGATGAGTCTGGTTAAAGGCTTGTCAATTTTGTTTATCTTCTCAAAGAACTGGCTTTTAGTCTTATTAACCTTTATGATTGTTTCTTTTATTTCTTTTTCATTTATTTCTGCATCTTCAGATCTTTATGATTTCTTTCCTTCTACTAATTTTTGGGTTTTGGGGTTCTTCTTTT
This sequence comes from Redunca redunca, assembly GCA_006410935.1. Classification (NCBI taxonomy): domain Eukaryota; kingdom Metazoa; phylum Chordata; class Mammalia; order Artiodactyla; family Bovidae; genus Redunca; species Redunca redunca. Next base: position 37,250 of record SJYQ01010010.1, on the reverse strand, counting down.
TCCTGTTATTTTAGGTGTAAAGTTAAGTTGTCTTGATGTTTTTCTTGTTTCTTGAGATGGGATTATATTGCTATAAACTTCCCTGTTAGAACTGCTTTTGCTGCAACCCGTAGGTTTTGAGTTGTTGTTTTCATTGTCACTTGTTTTTTAGAAATTTTTTATTTCCCTTTTGATATCTTCAGTAACTGTTGGTTATTTAGAAACATATTGTTTAATCTCCATGTGTTTGCATTTTTTACAGTTTTTTTCTTGTAGCTGATATCTAGTCTCATAGCATTGTGGTGGGAGAAGATGCTTGATACAATTTCAATTTTCTCAAATTTACTGAGGTTTGATTTGTGACCCAAGATGTGGTCTATCTTGGAGAATGTCCCATGTGCACTTGAGAAGAAGATGTATTCTTTTGTATTTGGATGGGATGTCCTGAAGATATCAATGAGATCCATCTCATCTAATGTATCATTTAAGACTTGTGTTTCCTTATTAATTTTATGTTTTAATGACCCATCCATTGGTGTGAGTGGGGTGTTAAAAGTCTCCTACTATTATTGTGTTACTGTCAATTTCTCCTTTTGTCTGTTAGTGTTTGTCTTATGTATTGCGGTGCTCATATATTGGGTGCACAGATATTCACAATTGTTATGTTTTCCTCTTGGATTGATCCCTTGATCATTATGTCCTTCCTTATCTCTTGTAATATTCCTTATTTTAAAGTCTATTTTGTCTGATATGAGGATTGCTACTCCAGCTTTCTTTTGCTTCCCATTTGGATGGAATATAATTTTCCATCCTTTTACTTTCAGTCTATATGTGTCTTTAGGTCTGAAGTGGGTTTCTTATAGACAGCATATATATGGGTATTGTTTTTGTATCCATTCAGCCAGACTGTGACTTTTGTTTGGAGCATTTAATCTGTTTACATTTAAAGTAATTATTGTATATATGTTCCTATTGCCATTTTCTTGATTGTTTGGGGTTGATTTTATAGATTTTTTTTTCTCTTGTATTTCTTGACTATATAAGTCCCTTTAATATTTGTTGTAAAGCTGGCTCCAAATATTTTCAATTAAAAAATAGTGTTACAAATAAAATTGTCCCTCTCTTCAGCCTTGTCTGTGTCTGCCCAAGCAGATAATCCTAGGTGAGATCACTTGACAGAATTCTCTAGTTTGTAAGAATATGGGCTTGAGAACCAAACTGGCTGAGTTCAAATCTTGTTTTCGTCTCCAAATAACTGAGGCTCTAATGTTAGCAGAGGAGTTAATGTGTGTCATTATTGTCCCTCACTACTTTTGAATATGCTTCCAATGTTTGGGTGAAGGACACCTGCCAGCACCTGGTCAGATGACACCTCAGAGACAAATGGCACCCGTGCTTTGCCTCGGCAGGGAGCTGGCCAAGGCCACAGCTGAGGCTTAGTCTGGTTTAGCCATATAGAAGGGGAGACAGAGGGAGATAACTAGATTTCTTCCCTCTTTCCCGCAGCCAAGCGGAGGAAGGAGTTGAAAGAGAGCCATACTCTCATTCCTTTTTAAACACCATGACTATAGCCATCAGAAAACCTGGTTGAAACAATACCCTGACAACTAATCAAACCCGACCCACATTCCTTCTCCCTGAGGTACAAGAAGAAAGGGAGAGGAACCAAGAAAAAAGAGGAGCTTTCTGAACTTCCCCCTTCCCAGGCAGATGCATAGAGAGGTGTTCGCAATGCTGGATCCTGGTGAGTCTGGGTCCCACCTTCATCTCAAGCCAAGACACGTGTTACAATGGTAGAGTTAAAGCTTTTGCCCAGAAATCTGCAGATAGACAAAATGGAATATGCTTATAGGAACATTGAGAGAGAAGGTAAAGAATGTTAGGAGTTTGGGTATTAGTTAAACTCTATTTAAGAGGGGTGGGAAGTTGTCGAACAGTTCTTCCATTCTCTCATTGAAATGTTAGTAAAATGAATTAGCTGTAATATGTTATACATGCTTAGGGGTATAAAACACTCATCATAAAATCATATCAAGATAGCTAAAGTCAGCCTTAAAATATTAAAAAATTTCCCTTCATGTCATCTCAGATCCATATTTTAAATCTTGGAATATAAAATGTTGAAAAATTTCCCCTCATGTCATCTCAGGATCATATTTCAAAGACTTGGAGAAATTCTGCTGGTTAATCTCTTAAGTTGCCTAGGATTTGGACCACAAGATTGAAAAAGTCTAACTGATGACCTGGTAGTAATTTATTATCCTGTGGCTTGGATAACTGAATTGTCATGATGTAGACAAATGATATAAAATAGTATAAGTGGTATAAGGAAATTATATAAAATCTTGGTTTTTATAGAAATCTTAAAATGATTTAAAAATAATTCATAAAGAAGAATTTTTATTTATCTGATATTTACTAGCATCAGTGGTCCTTTTCCCCAGTGTCAGAATGCTCTTTTTGTTTGTTTTTATGTTTCTTTCAGTTTTTTTTTTTTAAATAGGCTTTATTTTTTAGAGCAGTTTTACGTTTACAGTAAAACTGAGTGGAATGCATGAGTTTCTCATATACCCTTTCCGTCCCTCGTATGCATATCGTCCTCATTATCAACATCCTTCACAAGAGTGGCACATCTATTCTTGTGTTTTTCTTCTGCTTCCCAAGACTATGAATCAACAACATTTGATCTTTTAAAACCATTGCTATTTAGTTGAATCTTCTTAGTCCCAGCCTTGTTAATAATCATTGACAAGACTTCTTTTACTAAATGGACATCTTTTAACTCAGCCAAATATGGCCCAGTTGATGATTGCAAGGGGGCAAGTTGGAGAGAGAACCTCCAGGCTAGGATTTAAAAAAAAAAGAGTGGGGTAAAAAAAAAAAGGATGTGGTAACAATTAAGAGACTGAATTGTGTCCCACTGCCAAAAAATGTTTGGAGGAAATACTAGTCTCATATGATTCTTTAGGAAGAAGGGTCATAATGTCAAATTTGTGAAAACCACACACTATTCATCTCTCTTAGAGACTTCTGATACACATGAGTGCATTAAAGACTGAGAAATACTCTTCTAAAAGAATCTTATTTAATTTTTTTTCCTAACCCAGTATTACCTAGATTTATTTGACCACAGGGAGCACTTTTTCTTAAGGAATCCTATTCTACTAACCTTTATGGAATTTGTGCTCCATGAAAATTATTTGGAAAAGTGCTGATTGGAATTTGGTATCATGTTATCCAAGATGAAATAATGGACAATAAAGCAAAGAGAAGCATAAGACTAAAAAATGTCTGAGGAAAGGAGAGTGAAGAGATGAGGAGATTGAAGTTTCAGGAAAGGGATCATTAGTAGAGTCTAGTAAGAATTCCTTAAGGTCTTCCTTGGAGGTCCAGTGGTTAAGACTCTGGGCTTCCACTGCAGTTGGCATGTAATCAATTCCTGGCCAAGGAACTAAGATCCCTGCATGTGGAACAGCCAGGAAAAAACCCACAGCAACAACCACCAAAAAAAAAAGAACCTCTTTAATAGTCCCAGCAGCCAAATGACATAGGTATTATAAATTGACATTTGACAGTTGAGAAAATAGAGTCTCTAAAAGGTTAAGTAAGTTACCCAGGGTCATTAGTTGGTTAGTTACAGAGCTGGGCTTCAAGATCAAGTGTGCACATTAATACTGAAAGATAAAAACCATATGATTATCTCAGTAGATACAGAGAAAGCCTTTGACAAAATTCAGCATTCGTTTATAGTAAAAAAAAAAACTTCCAGAAAGCAAGCATAGAAGGAACATACGTCAACATAATAAAAGCCATATATGATAAACCCACAGCAAACATTATCCTCAATGGTGAAAAACTGAAAGCATTTCCCCTGAAGTCAGGAACAAGTCAAGGGTGTCCACTCTCACCACTACTATTCAACATAGTTTTGGAAGTTTTAGCCACAGCAATCAGAGAAGAAAAAGGAATAAAAAGAATTCAGATTGGGAAAGAAGAAGTAAAACTCTCACTGTTTGCAGATGACATGATCCTCTACATAGAAAACCCAAAAGACACCACCAGAAAATTACTAGAGCTAATCAATGAATATAGTAAAGTTGTAGGATATAAAATTAACAAACAGAAATCCCTTGCATTCCTGTACACTAACAATGAGAAAACAGAGAAATTAAGGAAACAATTCCATTCACCATTGCAACAAAAAGAATAAAATACTTAGGAATAAATCTACCTAAAGAAACAAAAGACCTATATTTAGAAAACTATAAAACACTGATGAAAGAAATCAAAGAGGACACAAATAGATGGAGAAATATACCATGTTCATGGATTGGAAGAATCAATATAGTAAAAATGAGTATACTACTTAAAGCAATCTATAAAATTCAATGCAATCCCTATCAAGCTACCAATGGTATTTTTCAGAGAACTAGAACAAATAATTTCACAATTTGTATGGAAATACAAAAAACCTTGAATAGCCAAAGCAATCTTGAGAAAGAAAAATGGAACTGGAGGAATCAACCTGCCTGACTTCAGAATATACTACAAAGCTACAGTCATCAAGACAGTATGGTACTGGCACAAAAACAGAAATATAGATCAATGGAACAAAATAGAAAGCCCAGAGATAAATCCATGCACCTATGGACACCTTATCTTTGACAAAGGAAGCAAGAATATACAATGGAGAAAAGACAATCTCTTTAACAAGTGATGCTGGGAAAACTGGTCAACCTCTTGTAAGAGAATGAAACTGGAACACTTTCTAACACCATACACAAAAATAAACTCAAAATGGATTAAAGATCTAAATGTAAGACCAGAAACTATAAAACTCCTAGAGGAAAACATAGGCAAAACACTCTCTGACATAAATCACAGCAGGATCCTCTATGACCCACCTCCCAGAGTAATGGAAATAAAAGCAAAAATAAACAAATGGGACCTAATTAAACTTAAAAGCTTTTGCACAACAAAGGAAACTATCAGCAAGGTGAAAAGACACCCTTCAGAATGGGAGAAAATAAAAGCAAATGAAACACCTGACAAAGAATTAATCTCCAAAATATACAAGCAGCTAATGCAGCTCAATACCAGAAAAATAAATGACCCAATCAAAAAATGGGCCAAAGAACTAAACAGACATTTCTCCAAAGAAGACATACAGATGGCTAACAAACACATGAAAAGATGCTCAACATCACTCATTATCAGAGAAATGCAAATAAAAGCCACAATGAGGTACCATCTCACATCCGTCAGGATGGCTGCTGTTAAAAAGTCTACAAACAATAAATGGTGGAGAGAGTGTGGAGAAAAGGGAACCCACTTACACTGTTGGTGGGAATGCAAACTAGTACAGCCACTATAGAGAATAGTGTGGAGACTCCTTAAAAAACTGGAAATAGAACTAGATACGACCCAGCAATCCCACTGCTGGGCATACACACTGAGGAAACCAGAATTGAAAGAGACACATGTACCCCAGTGTTCATCACAGCACTGTTTACAATAGCTAGGACATGGAAGGAACCTAGATGTCCACTGGCAGATGAATTGATAAGACAACTGTGGTACATAAACACAATGGAATATTACTCAGCCATTAAAAAGAATGCATTTGAATCAGTTCTAATGAGGTGGATGAAACTGGAGCTTATTATACAGAGTGAAGTAAGTCAGAAAGAAAAACACCAATACAGTATATTAATGCATATATATGGAATTTAGAAAGATGGTAACAATGACCCTATATGCGAGACAGCAAAAGAGACACAGATGTAAAGAACAGACTTTTGGACTCTGTGGGAGAAGGCAAGGGTGCGATGATTTGAGAGAATAGCATTGAAACATGTATATTACCATATGTGAAATAGATTGCCAGTCCAGGCTCGATGCATGAGACAGAGTGCTCAGGGCTGCTACATTGGGATGACCCTGAGGGATGGGATGGGGAGGGAGGTGGGAGGGGGGGTGCGGGATGGGGAACACATGTACACCCATGGCTGATTCATGTCAGTGTATGGCAAAAACCATTACAATATTTTAAAGTAATTCTCCAATTAAAAAAATAACTTAATTAAAAAAATAAAGTATTAAAATAGTAGCTTGTTTAAAAGGAAAAAAAAGATCAGGTGTGACTCCATAGGCTGTGTTCTCTCCACTGTGCCATGCTTTCTTGCTTTTTTTTTCCTGCATGTTTGCTCATGCACTTCAGTCCTGTTCAACTCTTTGATACCCTCTGGACTGTAGCCCTCCAGGCTCCTCTGTCCATGGAGTTTCCCTGGCAAAAATACTGAAGTGGGTTGCCATTTCTTCCTTCAGGGGAACTTCCTGACCCAGGGATTGAACCTGAGTCTCCTGAGTTTCCTACATGGCAGGCAGATTCTTTACCACTGAGCCACCTGGGAAGCCCTGCATTTTTTTAAGTCTTGGCAATTTAGTCTTTTAAATATTTCCTCCCAATTTTCTCTTATTTTCATCCTTCCACTGGAGTAGTAGTGATGATGAGTCAAGTTTCTGGACATTTTAAATTGAGGTTCACAGAGAGCAAGCTTCATTTCTTCCCTTCATTTCACTGTGCATATTTTGCCTTCTGGTCTGAGTACTCTGAGATCTCTTTCTTAACTCCCTATTTGCCTCCAGGCTTTTGATAAATCTCCAAAGCAAATATTGTATTAAAAAGATTATAAATTGATGGAAATACTATGTTATGAAGAGAAGAGAAAATTGACTTAAAAATAAGCTCCAAAGTGATTTAAGAATACTCTGGCAGATGTTACATCCTGAAAACATGTTGCCACAGTAAAGCAAATACATTAGCTTATTTATCTTTATTGTCCTTGCTGTTAACTGATTTCTGGAAGAAATCTTGCTTATAAGAATGTTAAAAAAATTAAGCTCCAGTAATGCAAGGATATTTTAGGACAGATAAGTATAAGGATTTTAATAACATCTGTTTCCTGAGTCACATGCATTGTACCGAGTACACTGAGTAAAGAAAACAATGTTATTCCCGGAATATGTCTACAAGGTTAAATTGAAAATGAAGCTGCTTCCAAAGCATGAGAGATCTCGGGACTGACCTTTCCTCCAAAACCTCACTGTGTTCAGAGTGAAATGTTTTAGTATGTTTGCAGTCGTCAATAGTGAGTAAATCCACAAACAACCTTGATTACTACTTCCAGATCTTAGAATCACATCTTCTGTTTGCTTTCTTCACCTGTATTTCTTTCTCTTCCCTCTACTCCTGTTTATTTATTTTCCTGTATTTATGGGTTGTTTGAAAATATCTTTAAAAATATTTGAAAAAAATTAAAAATAAATCTGTATAGTAAACACTAAGATAATAGAATATATATCCATATATAAGTATATCTATATATCTATATCAGTATATTATATAGATAATAGAATATACACATATATATGTATATGTGTGGAGATATACATATATATATATATCAATCTCTGCCCTTGGTTCCTGGCACGGGGTTCCTAAAACCCTTGTAAGTTCCTAAGTGATGAGACACTAGGAGCATCTTTTGTTCTAATGATATGACTCTGAGTGGGCTCCTAAGCGGCCCTGGATGAGGGCTTTCCATCAGAAGGACCAAGTCGTGATTAGAAGTCTGTTATTTTAAGCCTTACCCTCCTTACCTTGTGGCTCAGCTGGTAAAGAATCTGCCTGCAGTGTGGGAGACCTGGGTTCGATCCCTGGGTTGGGAAGATTCCCTGGAGAAGGGAAAGGCTACCCACTCTAGTATTCTAGCCTGGAGAATATCACGAGCTGTATGGTCCATGGGGTTGCAAAGAGTTGAGCACTAGTGAGCAACTTTCACTTCACTCCTCACCTTTCATCCTGAGAAGAAAGAAGTGCTGAAAATAGAGTTAATGATCCATTATGCCTGTGTGATGATGCCTCCATAAAATCTCCAAAGTATGGTTGCTTGGAGAACTTTTAAACTGATGAACATGTCTATAATGGAAGTTGGTGATGCATCCCAACTCTGTGGGAACAGAAACTGCTGTACTCTGGACCCTCCCAGACCTGGCCCTATGTATCTCTTCACCTGGCTGTTCATCTATGTGTGTGCATGCTCAGTTGCTCAGTCATGTCCAACTCTGCAACCCCATGGACCGTATAGCCCACCAGGTTCCTCAGTTCATGGAATTTCCCAGGTCAGACTACTGGAATGGGTTGCCATTTCTTCTTCCAGGGGAATCTTCATGACCCAGGGATAGAACGCGTATCTCCTGCATCTTCTGCCTTGGCAGGCGTATTCTGTATCATTGAGCCACCTGGGAAGCCCTTTATTCATCTATATCCTTTATCATATGCTTTAATAAACTGATGAATGTGTTTCCTCGAATTCTAGAGAATTAATCAAACTTGTCGAGGGGGGTCTTTGGGCCCTCTGATTTTTATCCAAATCAGGCAGAAGTTGTGGGCAACCTGGAATCTACTAGCAATTGGCATCTGAAATGTGGTGGGAGGGGCAGTCTCATGGGACTGAGCCCTTCACCTGTGGGATCTGATGCTAAGTCCAGGTAGATGGTGTCAGAATTAAGTTAGATTGTAGAACACCCAGCTGGTGTCGTGGAGAAAATCATCCACACAGTTAGTGAACAGAGTGAAATGTTCTGTGTGACTAGTAAGGGAGACACATAGGAAGGAAACACACAGTAGAAAGAAATGATTTTTCCCACATAGGGAGGTAGAAGACTGCTTTTTTTCATTACATATACCATTAGAGAATTTAGGGGTGAATGTAAAAATTTCCATTCTTTTTTTTAGCATCAGTTTATATATTTTCATTACCACAGTTGTGTTGGTTTTGTTATATTCAAATATTTATCAATAAGCATGGGAGTACAGTCAGTGGGATATCTAGTTAGCAGAGTGGTCTTAAATAGAGAACAGCATCTTTTGTATGCTAATAAGATTCTGATCACATTAATACAAAAGACCAGAAATATGAAAGGATAATTTGATTCTCTGGTTAGAGTTCAAGCAGAAATATCTTTCTAATGTGTGTATGCTTAGATGAAACAAAGCACAGTCACCTAAGGCCAATCAGAGACGTGCAACTCAAGTGCTTTGCTAGCTCTGTGAGAGAAGAATACACCATCTTTCATCTGCAAAATGTATGATCTAGTTGGGAAGACAGAGCCAGCACACAAAAAATACAAAGGAATCATGCAAGAGAGTATGCAATTCATTGTTAACTCTGGAATATACAGAACTGTCATCACATGATATTTTGACATTTGCTTTTGACATCTTCCAAGTCCTCGTTTCTGTGTTCCTCTTCTCTTCCCTGGGTCTTCCTTTCTAAGCTTGTAGGTACCCAGAATATACACTCTCTTTCCCACCATATCTGACCTCAAGTATGTATTGAATTCAAGATGCTATAGATGATAAAATATACCATTATTTTTTGTACCACTATGAAAAAATCATGTCAATTAAATTATATCACAGTGCTTTCATATCATTTAAAATTTTAAATTGTTAGAATTGGACTTAGATTTTTTAATATGTAATACTCTTCTGCATACACAAAAAAGAAAATAAAGTTAATGATTAAATCATTATGGTTTTCTCAGATCTTCACAACCTTCAATAAAATAATGTTATTAAACTAATTTTTATTGAGTTATAAATGACTAGTCCTGGATTTAATTTCAAGTCAACACATATTTACTGAACATCACTATATATCCTGTGCTACAGAAGATCAGAGAGGTTCAGATAAAGTTAAATAAAGAGGTTAAGGTTTAACTGGACTTTGTTGAATGGATAAGATTACTCTTTTAGGAAGATGAGATGCAAGAATTATTCAATAGTAAAGGGAGAAAGTTGAAAAAGTAAACCTCTGTGATGTGAATGATTGTTTGGTTGCAAAGAGATATTGCAAGTACCAGTCTGATATCAGAAACAGACAATTCATACAAAAATAAATAAAACCAAAAACATATGAACACAGAGTTACCCATTAAAACTATTTGCTCTTCAACCAAAATGTCCAAACTGAAACAAAGTTCTTAATCATAGACAATAATAAAAAAATAAAAGCTAAAGCTTAGAATATTATACAGATATATAAAATAAGGAAACTATTTATAGTATGGTATCAACTAAAAAGTGGGATACAAAATTATAGCATAGTTGCAGCAATAAAAAAATGAATTTGCCAGCAACCCAAATTGCAGAAAGAACTTAGGTCGAGATACATATGATTCTTCCTTCTAGATTTTTTGACACTGTTTTTATAATCACTTTTTAAAATTATCAGTTTAAAAGTACATGTAAGGAAAAGTGAACAATGAATGATATAGTAGGTAAATCAAAAGGAGATAATAATAAGAAATTATTATCAAAATATTATATAAATGCTAACATAAACCGATTATACTTCTGCATCATTTTAATATAATATTCTAATAAGTTAACCAAAGAAACCAGCAAAAGAGAAGCATGCTATAACAGATTGCACTAGTTAAATGCCCTGTATTATTGTCTCAGGACCATTTTTTTTCATATACAATCTAATGAATGCTGTAAGGTTTTTTTTTTTTTGGTTATAAACAACAGAAATCTATTTCTTACAGTTTTTCAGGCTGAAAAGTGCACGATCCAAGTGATGACCAATTCAGTGTCTAGTGAGAATCTGCTTCCTCACAGACCACAGGCTTCTCACTGTGATCTCACTTGGTGGAAGGGCAACGCTGTAATTTTTTTAAAGCATGAAGTTGGAAATGGTCACTGACCTACTGCCAGCCTAAAATATCTACATTTGGATTTCTCATACATTATATTTTTCAGAATCAAAAATAGGTTTTTCTATTTTATGTATTTCCATTACATGTACTCTTTATTTCTGTGTATAAATTCAAGTTTCCAACTGACTGATGCCATTTTCCTTTATCCTGAGCTTCCTGTAACACATCTTGCAGTACAGCAGTGCAGGTTTCCTGATAAGAAAATGCCTTTATTTCACCTTCTTTTTTTTTTTTTGGCTGTGCCACATGGCATGCAGGATCATTGTTCTCCAACCAGGGATCAAACTCACACTCCTTGAACAGGAAGACAGACTCATAACCACTGGACCTCCAGGGAGGTCCCACACCTTCATTTTTTAAAGGTTATATTTTCTGAATATGCAATTACAGGCTAATAGCGGTTGACTGGGTCCCCTTTCCCTCTCCCTTTAGCAATTTAAAAATGTCATTCTGTGTCTCTTAACTTGTGTTGGTTTTGATAACAAGTCAGTCATAATTCTTATCATAGGTCCCTGTATGTAATGTTTCTTTCTCTTGGGCTGTTTTCAGCAGTGTAATCACAGTGAGTTTTGGTGTGATTTCCTTTGCGATTATCTCTCTTGGTGCTTGTACTTTTTAGACCAGAGTGATGATATTTTTCATCAAATTTGTAAAAAAAGATTTCAGGCATTATTTCATCAAATATATATTCTTTCCCACTCTATCCTATAAACTCAATTACACATACGCTATATCACTTGATATTGATGGTGTCCCAAAGGTCACTGAGCTCTTGTTCATTTTTTAAAAATTATAGACTTAATTTTTTGGAACAGTTTTAAGTTTACAGAAAAGGTGAATGAAAAGTACAGAGAGGGCTTTACCTACCTGATCATTTTAAATTTCATGTTGGATTCTGTTTAGTACATTGTTGAGTACCTCGATCTTGTCTTGTAGGTAGTATTGAATTTTGTTCTGATGGCAGTTTATTTGTGGATTGACACAGTACTTTTGAATCTCGTTTTTAAAGGTTGGAGAAGATCTAGTCTTTGTTTTATATCTAGAATATCCATTGTCCTAAGGTGTAGCCTTTTTTGGCTGGCAGCTGAGTATCAGGGGTCTGTGAGGACTCTCTGGTCAGACTGGTTAACACTCCAGGGCCTCCCAGCCCTGTGCAAGCTGCAGGAGACCTGCGATGGTATTCCGTTTGCCCTTGAGGAGTCTCACACTGTGCAAGGTTGGCTAAGAATTCGGTAGAAGTTACAAGGGGAACATCATGCAGATTTCTAGAGTATTCTTGTGGAGCTCCTTCCTTTCTAAGAAAATTCCATTCACTTCAACAACTGTGAGGTTTAAACTATGTTCCCTTAGCTCAGTGAGACTGCCAGCCTCTGCTTAGGTTCCCCCTCCTCACATCAGGAGGAGTAAAAGCATCCCTGGTCAGAAAACAAAGGTGATTGTGGGACTTACTTCATTTCCTTCCCTGCCATCCCAGATCACAGTCCATCACTGCCTCTGGTCCAACATTTGACATGATTGTTTACCGTAGGTACTGATTAATCTATCACAGTCAGAAACAAACATCCTATAGAGTTTTTTATTAAAAGAATTTTTATGATGGAAAATTTCAAATACATGTAAAAGAAGATGGAGGAGTAAAATGAAGTTTTAGATACGTATCTCTCAACTTCAGTAATTAACAGCTCATAGTCAATCTTGTTTCATCCATACCCATTCATTCATTTGCCTCACTCCTGTTTTATCTGGAAGCTTATATTAGCCATCATATCATTTTCTCCACACATATTTCAGTATTTAACTCTAATAAGCAGGATTTTTAATGCAACCACAGTACCATTATCATACTTTAATAAGTTAATGATAATTCCTTAATATAATCACATAGAGAGTAAATGTTCATAAAAGATAAGAGGTAAATACTATTCATATGTTCTTAGGTAGTTCAGTTAACTTCCTGGTGCTTCCATTTTGTAACCTATGAGTCTGTTGGGAGGAAGCTGGGCTAAGTGTTGTCTCAGGCCCTTTACCTCCATCTCTGTTAAGCAGCTTGTATTATTATTTTTTAAAGTAGTCTTCAAATTTCAGTTGTGTCATGAATGTTGTAATTTTTTTCACAATGGATTTGAATTAAGACCCAAATATTTAAAAATCACAATAAAGATAGGAAAGAAGTTGGGAGGAAGTTGACTCATGCAAGGCCAGGGAGTATGGAGTTACAAAAAGGAGGGATTATTCAGCAATAGCTGATGCTGCAGGAGGGTCGAATAAGAAAAGAACTACAAACAACATGACTTCTGGATTCAACAGCAAAAGTCTCAGCAAATTGCTTTGCCAAAGCAGCTTTGGTGATAGTGTGTAGGGGTGGGGAGGGAGTGGCATCCAAATCACAGGTGATTGAAGAGTAAATGGGACTTGAGGAAGTGAAGACAGGCATCAGTAAAGCTTTCAAGAGGCTTGACTATGAAGGGAATGAGAATGGAGAGGAATGTAGGTCAAGTTTTTTTTTTTTTTCAAATGAGGTCAAAATAGATATTTAAAGCTGACGGAAACACCAGCTGAAAAGACACGTTAGAGACACAGAAGCAAGATGCTGATGTCCGAAGGCGGGCTCCTGAGGAGACTGGAGGAAACAGAAATCAGAGCTGAGGTGAAAAAGTCAGTCTTCTGTTTCCTCCACGCTGATGGAGGGTGAAACCGATACAGTTGTGTAAACCTGATTGTTGGGGTGCAGGAATCTGGGGTGCATCCCATGAGTGCATACAGTGGAAGCTAAATTCATCTGCTGAAAGTAACAAGGGGGTTGTTAGAAGAGGAGTTAGGCTGGAGGTAGGTTCGAGGAGGGTAGCAGATAGAGAGGGAAGAGGCTCTAAGAAGGCTGAGGGCCCAGCAAAGGGAGAGACAGATGTTTTGATGGGGCACCATCTGTGCAATGGGGTGATTTTCTTCAGCCACACTCAGGATACTAGATGTTGGTTATTGCTGTATCTACAGAATAATTTTTTTTTTAAGAAAACTCAAAGGGTGTAAGGAGAATTCACTGCTTTGTCCTTGTGTTCTATCAATTTGGTGATCTCCAGATTAGATAGCCACCTTTTGAAAATCTGGGAGAGGAGCCTCATGATTCAATGAGAGATCTAATTAGGGAACTCTCCACTCTTCTTCAAAAATGCTCTATGATTTAGCCTTGATTAATACCAAATGCCTTGCTGCTGCTGCTGCTGCTGCTAAGTTGCTTCAGTTGTGTCCAACTCTGTGCGACCCCATAGACGGCAGCCCATGAGGCTCCCCCGTCCCTGGGATTCTGCAGGCAAGAACACTGGAGTGGGTTGCCATTTCCTTCTCCAATGCATGAAAGTGAAAAGTGAAAGTGAAGTCGCTCAGTCGTGTCTGACTCTTAGTGACCCCACAGGCTGCGGCCTGCCAGGTTCCTCCATCCATGGGATTTTCCAGGCAAGAGTGCTGGAGTAGGGTGCCTTTACCTTCTCCGACCAAATGCCTTACTTAATCCTATTTTCCCCTATCCTTCTCCACACATCTTGATCTATAACTACTGGTCTTGTACACTAATAATCTTAACACTGCCAGGTTGGTTTTCAGCCAGATTGGATGGCAGGATCTTCCTTGTACCACCTCTGCCTAGGTCATGATACTAGGTAGCCTTCTTGGAATACCCTCTGGACTTTCCTCTTAGTGGGATCAGTTTCAGAGCAACCTCATTTCCAGTAACTCAAGCTTGATTAGTCTGTAACTCAGTCTGTTATGCTTTTCTCTGGGTGGTGACAATTAGGATTTCAGCCTTTGCTAAATAAGGATTTTTAAATGTAAATATATATACTGATGTCAGTGATACAAGGATTCACTAACAAAGTTCCCAAATCGGCAAAGCAAATCATAAAAATCTGCTGTGATCCCAAATCTAAGAAACTTCCTAGTATCTTCTCAGTTGGTGGTTCTATGAGGTTGTAGCCAATGTTGTTTACTTCTCTCTGAAAAACAAAACAAAACAGTATTCTTGGGAGAAAGTCTCACCATATTTAAATTAATTACGGAAGTAGTGGATAATTCTTTTCCCCTAGGAAAAAAAAAACCTATGGCATTTAAAAGATAAAATGTCAGTAATGACAGCAATCTAGGTATAAAGTGGTTATATCTTTTTTCCCTTTATTTTTGGAAGAAATACCTTCTAAATTCTGAGCACATTTATTTTGAGAGAACCTTGCCTAAATATCTCTGTATAGACTGAAAGCTTCCTTCATATTCACAATGAAATGAATTATTTTCTCCTTTCTTTTTTAAAATAAATTAGCAAAATGTAACCATTAATTAAAAAAAAAAGTAAACCACACACGAATATGTGTGCATCTTTCCTGGAAGACAAATTATGCATATTGTAATGAGGAGAGAAAACCAAAAGCCTGGGAAATGCCTATGAAATGTGCGGTATTTTCCTGACTTAAGACTTTAGAGAGAAGCTGACCACTAAGCAAACCTCAGATGAATTGATGGAATTATGACTGGGTGTGTGGCCATGGGAGGACATAGGTGTCAGAAGGCCTCCCTACTATTGGATTTTGTGCTGTAGCAAAGTCATCTGTGCCTATCCCTCTTTTCCAGACAGCCAAAATGTTCTCATCCTGCTAGCAGAGAGCATAAGAGAGCTTTTTCTTAGATAGAGACAAAAGGCACAGTAGGGAAATGCTTTGATTGCTCTCTTCAGTTCAGTCGCTCAGTTGTGTCCAGCTCTTTGCAACTGCATGGACTGCAGCACGCCAGGCATCCCTGTCTATCACCAACTCCCGGAGTTTACTCAGACTCATGTCCATCACATTGGTGATGCCATCCAACCATCTCATCCTCTGTTATCCCCTTCTCTTCCTGCCTTCAATCTTTCCCAGCATCAAGGTCTTTTCAAATGAGTCGGTTCTTTGCATGAGGTGGCCAAAGTATTGGAGTTTCAGCTTAAACATCAGTCCTTCCAATGAATATTCAGGACTTATTTCCTTTAGGATTGACTGGTTTGATATCCTTGCAGTCCAAGGGACTCTCAAGAGTCTTCTCCAGCACCAGAATTTGAAAAAAAAAAAGAAATTTTTTTTTAAGTTGTTAAGTGTAAGGGAGGAAAGTTACAGACTTCATACTTGACCATGTCTGTGTTCTTGGAGAATTAGGTGATTAGATGGGGAATGGAGCAGAGTTGGGGGCTTGTGAAAGAGCTAGTGTAGATTTTTGAAACCAGCAAGAAAAAAGTGATAATAATAACAACCTGCCTGGCTCAATGGCATTAATTCTTTGGGAAATTCAAACTAAAACCACAAAGAGATATCTCTACCCATCCGTCAGAATAGCTAAGATAAACCAAACCAAACTGATAAACCAAACCAAACTGCTTTGCCAAGAGCTGGCAAGGATGCAGAGCACCTCTCGTATGTAGGCATTTAAGATGCGCAGCCAGTGTGGAAAACATTTTGGTTACAACCTAGTGATTTCACTCCTGGGTATTTACCCAAGTGAAATAGAAACCTATAAATGTATGTTTATAGCACTTTATTCACAATGGCCAAAAACTGGAGACAACCCAAATGCTCATCAGCTGGAGAATGGATAAACTGTGGTATATCCATATAATAGAATATTATTCAGCAATAAAAAAGAACAGTTTATTGATACTCTCCACATATCAAATGAATCTCAGTACTAAGTGAAAGCAGCCAGATCCACAAGGCTACACACTGGATAATTCCATTTGTATGACATTAGGAAAAAGGTAAAACTCTTGTGATATGAACAGATCACTGCTAGTCAGTGATTAAATGTTGGTGATGACTACAAAGGTGTAATATGGAGGAATTGTTTTGTTTTGAGGTGATAAAGCTACTCTGTATCTTGATTGTCATGAAGGTTGCATAAATTTATACACTTGTCGAGATTCCTTGAACTGAGAATAAAAAATGAATTTTATTGTATGTAATTTAAAAAGAGAAAGGTAAACTCCCTGGAATGGACCCTTGACTCTTTCAACCAGGATTTAACTTTTCAAGTACTACTGCTCTTTCATGGCCCAGTTCAAATGTTATCTCTCTTCTGAAACATTTTCCAATTCACAGAAGCCATTCCCTATCATAATGACTTACTTAGTCTGTGTCCCTGTAGCAGTTGATTTTTTTTTTCCTGTTTTTCATCACCTTATTTAGTGATATTCTAACTATCTCCCCCTACCAAAAATAAATGTGAGCTACATAAGGTAAGGGAATATGCCAAGAGACTTTATCTCATTGGTACGCCAAGCACCAGGTTTAGAACTTTACTCATGGGATACACCTAAGTATATGTCAAAAGAAGTGAGGGGGCTTCCCTGGTGATCCAGTGGCTAAGACTCCACATTCCCAATGCAGGGGCCCCAGCGTTTGAACTAGATCGCACATGCCACAGCTAAGTTTTCATGCCATAACTAAAGATCCTGAGTGCCACAGCTAAGACCTGGTGCAGCCAAATAAATAAATAAAAGAAAACTAAAAAGGGAGTGGATGGGATCAGTACTTTTGTCTGTCTTTTTTCTTTCTTTCTTCAGCTGGGATGCTTCCAGGTTCCCCAACCAGAGACTGAGCTCAGGCTCTTGGCAGTGGAAGCACTGAGGGGATAGCCAAGAGATTCCTTTGTCTGTCTTTAAAACCTTCTATTATGGAGAATATCAGACATATTCAAAAAAGAGAGAAAGCAGTATAACAAACCCACATCTTATACAAAAACTGCCTTCACACTCTCCAACACCCCACTAGATTATTTTAAGCAAACTCAGATATTTTATCATTCCTTCTCTTAATACATCAACATGTATCTCTGTTAAGGCAAGGGCTCCCTTTTGTTTAATATAACCACAGTGCTATTTTCCTTAAAAATAAACTTATTAAAACATATTCTTAACTTCCTTAATATCTATTATACTTCATATTGTCCAATATCCATTCAGTGTTCAAATTTCCCAGTTGTCTCATGGGTGGCTTTTTACAGTTGGTTTGTTTGAATCAGGAGCCAAAAAAGGTCCATATGTTGCATGTTTTGATATGTTTCTTAAAAAATCCTTTGTTCTGTGACAGTTGCCCCCGCAGGTCATTTGTCTTGTAAAGCTGCACGCATTCTGGATTTGTGGTTTAGGTTCACAGGTGGTGCTATCTGTATTTCCTGTTGCATCACACCAGGAAGCAGTTATGCCTGTTGTCTTTCTCTTTGTGATGTTAAGATTGATCTATGGGTTAGAGTAATTCACTCATTAAAATATCCCTCATCAGCTTGTCACCTAATAACTTTAGCAGTAAAGATCCATTGTTTCATTAGGGGTTATTAGTGAACGATAATGTAATTATGTCACTCCTTCTGCCTGTATTAGCTGGAATTCCATTCATATAGGAAAAGCAGAATAAATACTTGTTTCTATCTTTTTATTTACCATTTTTCATATTGATGAATTAGTGTTCTAGTAATCTCCAAAGATGAAGGTTGCTTTAAAACACTATGTATCATTATGGACTCCTGAGGTCTAACACGATGTATTTCAAATGTTGCATTATTTTTGATGCTTCATTTGGTCTGTCTTCAACCAGTTGGAAACTTTTTTCTATTTGTCTTTAAGGTTCTTTGATTCTTTCCTTTCTTCTGAAGCGTGGCAAGATGTTCCAGATTCATCTTGTGTGTTTCCTGCCTCAGAATTCAGTTCAGTTCAGTTCAGTCACTCAGTCGTGTCCGACTCTTTGCGACCACATGGACTGCAGCATGCCTGGCTTTCCTTTCCATCACCAACTCCCAGAGCCTTCTCAGACTCATGTCCATCATATTGGTGATGCCATCCAACTATCTCATCCTCTGCCGTCCCCTTCTCCTCCTGCCTTCAATCTTTCCCACCATCAGGGTCTTTTCCAGTGAGTCAGCTCTTCGCATCAGGTGGCCAAAGGATTGGAGTTTCAGCTTCAACACCAGTCCTTCCAATGAATATTAAGGACTGATTTCCTCTAGGATTGACTGGTTTGATCTCCTTGCAATCCAAGGGACTCTCAAGAGTCTTCTCCAACACCACAGTTCAAAAGCATCAATTCTTTGCCACTCAGCTTTCTTTATAGTCCAACTCTCACACCCATACATGACTACTGGAAAAACCATAGCTTTGACTAGATGGACCTTTGTTGGCAAAGTCATGTCTTTGCTTTTTAGTACGCTGTCTAGGTTGGTCATAACTTTTCTTCCAAGGAGCAAGCATCTTTTAATTTCATGGCTGCAGTCACCGTCTGCAGTGATTTTGGAGCCCAAAACAATAAAATCTGCCCCTGTTTCCACTGTTTCCCCATCTATTTGCCATGAAGTGATGGGACCAGATGCCATGATCTTCGTTTTCTGAATGTTGAGCTTTAAGCCAACTTTTGCACTCTCCTCTTTCACTTTCATCAAGAGGCCCTTTAGTTCTTCTTCGCTTTCTGTCATAAGGGTGGTGTCATCTGCATATCCTAGGTTATTAATATTTCCCCCAGCAATCCTGATTCCAGCTTGTGCTTTATTCAATTCAGCATTTCTCATGATGTACTCTGTATATGAGTTAAATAAGCAGGGTGACAATATACAGCCTTGACGTACTCCTTTTCCTATTTGGAACCAGTCTGTTGTTCCATGTCCAGTTCTAACTGTTGCTTCTAATCCTCTAATTAAGAGCCTGGGGTTCTGTTGAGGTCCTTTAATGGACCAGAACCTGGTGGTCCCGAGTCGACTGATAAGAAAGTAGAGAGAAAGAGGCTGATATTCCTTGCTTTACACAGAAAGTCAATAAAGCCCCTGCATGGGGCTTGCTCTGTTCATGAAGGCCTCAGGCGCCCTCTCAATGGGGTGAAGGCACAGAGCACCTTCTCCGGAGGGTCTTAGAAGCCCAGGCAGGAAAGTGAACTCAGAGAGCCTCTGTGCTCCAGGGGATCAGCATGAAAAAGAGAGAGAGGGAGAGAGACAGAAAGAAAGACATGGGGACCAAAGCTCTGATGGAGCAAAGGTGTTTTAATCAACATGATGTGGGCATATATACTATAGTTATTCTCAGCAAAGATAAAGATTAAAATTCCATACTTACAAAACATAGGCGATCCATATTAAAGAGAGAGAGAGTTGTAAATAATCACTTTTACCATATGGTTCATAAAAAGGAAGAGGGTACTTATCACCGTATAGAACAACTAAGGAAGGAAATGCCTGGACTCCTCAGCCCCTGGGAGAGGCTTGCCTCTCCTCTTAATTCCTGAATATTCAGGAATTAATAAGGAACAGAGAATTCCTGACAGATCCAAAACAGCACACAGGAAGCCTACTGTTAAATGCTTCCTGACAGGGTTCCTGTTAGTGAGAGATGATATTGATAGTGCTAGTTGTTCTCATTTCCAAAGGTTGACCATTGCTTCTGGATCTTTTCAGTGGACAGTGATGGGAAGAACATCATGACTTCATTTTCCACTTTTAAAGAAAAAAATGCGTGATTCAGCCAACTTATTGGTCTTAGATGCTACTGGATAGAATCAGTGGTTAAAATGAAGTGCTATTTAAAGTACATTTAGGCATTTGGAACAAAACCAGAGACCAGCAAAAAAATCACAGAATAAGTGGAGTGAGAGCCCATAAAATATAGATAACTTATAGGTACTAAATAAGCCATTGTTAAAATAAGAGGTAAAAAATTAGAAAAATTAGATACTTAGCACAGTGCTCAGCCCATGATATTACCTCACTAAGTGATTACTTAACATTTTTTGGAGACACTTGCATATTAAGAGTGAGACATATTCCCAGAAAAATATTATATTTGTGTGCTGTTGTGGATTCCTTCCTTGTTTTTCTTGTTAACAAGAGCTGGGTTGGAACTTTTTAACATCTCCCTGTAGAGTTTTCAAGTGAAGAGTGAACCCTGCCTTTTACAATTGTTTGGTATCTGAGCATGCATGCTATGAGATGCAAAATCTTCTCAGTATCCCCCAAAATTATAACTCTGGGTAAGGGAAGGTGGGGGGGAGATGAAGAGAGTAGCATGAAAACATATACTACTATATTTAAAAATGACAGCCAGTGGGAATTTGCCGTGTAGCACAGAGAGCCCAGCTTGGTTCTCTGTGACAACCAGGGTGGGATGGGGCGGGACGTCCAAGACGGAGGGGACATATATAAACCTATGGCTAATTCATGTTGATGTATGTCAAAAATCAGACCAATATTGTAATGTAATTATCCTTCAGTTGAACAGATTTAAAAAAGGGAAAAAATAACAAACCTAAAAAAGAAAAAAAAGAGGGAAGGGACATATATATACCTTAGGGTGATTCATGTTGATGTATGGCAGAAACCAATACAGTATTGTAAAGCAATTATCCTTCAATTAAAGATAAATAAATGAAAAAAAAAATGACTAGAGAGGATCTTAAAAAGAAAAAAAGAAAAAGAAGTTAAATGTTTTCCTAACATTTTCCTATATTGTAAAAGTTGGTTTAAGAAAGTCTCTTTTCAGTTTTGAAATATTTCAAATGTAGTCTTTTGCCTAAATGAATAAATTAAAAATCCATTAGAAATTATAACTCTGGGTAGTTTCAACTAAAATATCATGTACTTCTAATGAAAATATGTATGTGTACAAATCTTATCTTTGGATGATCTGTATCTCATATTTTACATTAGATTGTCTTAATTAAAAATACTTTTTTTTCCTTCCAAATGAGTGAAAGCTGTAACATCAAAACCAAAGTTTATTGCTTAGTGACTCAACATTTAATCTACAGTTTCATCAGTCTAGAGATTACTCATGACCTTAAAGGTTTGATCTTTTCTGACATTTGACACAAGAATTTAAACAGGATGCTGAACCAATTTTAACAATTTTGAAACCACAGTGTCTCTGCTAAAAAGTTATTTTTTCTTATATAGAGGTTGCCTGAAGAGAGATGACTTGGTTCAAATTAGAAACTTTCTAATAAAGGAGATTTAGGGGGATTTTTAAAAATGGTTACAAAATCCAGATTTGAATTCATTCACCTATTGAAAGAGAATTATTGGGACTGTTCAATCTCAAAACCCTCAGAGTACCATAAAATGAATTTTTAAAGGAAAAACACTTTCCCATACATGATCTCCTGAACAGAAAGCCTATCTGTTTCAGAGATACTTGTAAATAAATCTTTGGTAATATAACAGTGACTTTTATCATCAAAAGCTTAATTTATTTATCAAAGAATTTTGGGCCTTACTAAGGTCAAATAAAAATCACAGAAAATGTCCCAAACTGATCATTTTAATTCTCTTTTAAGGGAGACAGTTGGTTTCTTTTAAGTGCTAAATATAAATATTTTTTAGAATAAATGAACATCATGAACTGTGCAAAGATAGGTGAAGGTGAAGTCGCTCAGTCGTGTCCAACTCTTTGCAACCCCGTAGACTGTAACCTACTAGGCTTCTCCGTCCATGGGATTCTCCAGGCAAGAATACTGGAGTGGATTGCCATTTCCTTCTCCAGGGGATCTTCCCAACCCAGGGATCGAACACAGGTCTCCCGCATTGGAGGCAGACGCTTTAACCTCTGAGCCACAGGGAAGCCGTGCAAAGATATAAAGCTTAAAAAGGACAATACTATATCAGGCATATGCTCATAAAAGGAAAATATTTTGTATATCTGGTCTCTGCTTGGTTAGTAGACATAAATTCAGAACAAGACCAGTGAGCTTACCTGAGTACCCTTCTTAGAAGTACCACAGTGATGAGTTAGACTGAGGTGGACCATCCAAGCAGCATTTAGAACCTGGTAGTATGTAATATTTGTCTTTTTCTTTCGACTTACTTCACTCTGAATAATAGGCTCTATCTAGGTTTATCCACCTCACTGGGACTGACTCAACTGAGTTCTTTTTAATTGCTGAGTAATATTCTATTGTATATATGTACCACAAATTGATGAATGGCAGAAACCAACACAATATTGAAAAGCAATTATCCTCCATAAAAAAAAAAAAAGAACCTGGTAGTAAAAAATGCAGGTCATAGACTGATAGTGAATAGCTGAGCACAAGCCATCACACATGAGTTTGCTCATACAAATATCTCAGTTTTTTCCCTAACTGAATATTTTTAACCCATTTCATTACATAATGATCTCCCTGTCTTTCCATAGTGTTATGTTTATACAAGTGTCTTGATTTACTCAAGGAAACCAAGACCTAAATTGCTTAGAATTTTTATTTGGCTTTCAGAATCTCTCATCCTCTTATGCAAACATAGCAAAGAAATGGATGTTCCATTTAAGTAACACAGGACACCCAGCAGGTTTGACTTGCAACTCTGCTACAGGCTGAATTAGGGAAACAGCTTGACCTTTCTGGGGACTTATAAAACTTGATAATATTATCTGTCTTTATGTATGATCAACCTAGAGGAGATAACACATAACAGTTATTTTAGCTTTTCAGGAAAAAAAAAAAAAGCCCTAGCTTGAGACAAAGTAGAGTAGAACTAGTATTAGTTATTCTCTCTCTTGGGTAAACCAGGCATGCCTGTTAATTACATATATGTACTTTTCAACCAGGTCTCTAAAACAATTTTCTAACTAGAATAGATTTATTGATTTTCTTCTTATAATCATAGTAAATTTATCATGGTAAAAGGACACTAAAAAGTAACTTGCTTTTTATTATTTCATTAGTATTTTAAGACTTTTGACTTCTTGAAAAATTAAATAATCCAAATAGCATGATATTGAAAAAATCCAGAGGGTTTCCTATTGTCCCTTAGGAGTGAATGAACAGGAGCCACAGTCCTGTGCCTCTGATGTCCCCTTGCTGGAACTGGGAACTGCCCACCTCTCCTTTTTTCTTTCTTCCATTGCTTCTGCAGACTCTTCCATAGTTTATTATGCCCTCAATCCCATCCGGGCCAGTGCTACAATGTATGGGGATCTGAGTGAGGAGAAGGAGGGCCACACAACCTCCTCCCTCTTCCTGGATAATTCCCCACCAACATGCCTTTTCCCAGTCTCTCTCTTCAGTTCCTCTGAATTCCCACTCACCCCACCCTCTTGATCTTGTCCTATCTCCTTTCCCTGAAACTCCAACTTCTTATCCTTCTTTTCATCCCTGAACCACACCAACCATATGGGAATCTCTGTGCTGAATAAAATCATGACTTGTTATGATTCATATGTTGAAATCTTAACCTTCAATATTTCAGATATGACCTTATTTGGAAATAGGGTCATTGCAGATAAAATTAGTTAAAATGAAGTCCTACTGGAGTAGGGTGGGGCCCTCATCCAATATACCTGGAGTCCTTATCAAAAGGGGAAATTTGGACACAGAGGCAGACATGAACAGTGGGAGAAGGTCCTGTGAAGAGATACATGGAGAAGATAGCCAATTACAAGCCAAGGAACATCTGAAGCTGTCAGAAGCTAGGACAGAGGTCTGAAACAGATCTGTCCCTCATAGCCCTGAAGGAACCAACCCTGCTGATACCTTGATTTCAAATATCTACCCTCCAAAATTGTGAGAGAGTAAATTTCTGTTGTTTCATCCAGTTTGTGGTACTTTGTTACAGGCGCCTCAGCAAAGTAATATAGGTCCTTTCAAATCAGTATTCTTGAAATATTTACTGATGCTTATTTTAAAGAAGGCAGTTGTCAGCTCCCACTGAGGCAGGACCCATTTGTGTTTCTCTTGTAATTCAATAGACATGAGTCTTTGTAGTTTACTCAGGGAATGTGTTATTCCTCATAAACATCAGTACCTCCCAGAGTCAACCCAGGTGCCCAGCTTCTAATCCAGCTCCACCTCTTCTAGATGTCCTGCCTCAGGGCCCTGCTGACCCAGGAGCCTGCTGGTTTAGGATTAATTTATACGGAATCTGCTTTCCTGTGAATTAGGGATAAATGTTGTTTAGTACTTTTTGTAAAATTATGGTTCTAAGCAGTGCCTCAGTATCACAACAATCTTTGGAGCTAGTTCATAAAGATACTCATGCTTATGATGCCCAGCCTCCAAGTTTTGGGCCAATGGATGGGGATTGGGGCCAGCCTTTGGTGCTTGTTAAAAAGTCTCCCTCCCTTCAGGGGTCATCACGTATAACCAGAGCTGGCAACTGCTGGAGAGTCAAGAATGTAACCCGTTATCTTTCTCTACCTGGTAGAAATTAAAGAAAGTAAATTGGAGCATGGAGGAGACAATACTGTCATTGTTTCATCTCAGAGGGCATCCTTTTGTTATTAAGACAAAAAGGAAATGCAATACTTTGTTGTTGTTCAGTCGCTCAGTCATGTCTCTCTTTGCGACCCCATGGACTGCAGCACGCCAGGCTTCCCTGTCCTTCACCATCTCCTGGTGCTTTCTCAAACTCATGTTCATTGAGTTGGTGATCCATCCAACCATTTCATCCTCTGTCGTCCCCTTCTCCTCCTGCTTTCAAACTTTCCCAGAATCAGGGCCTTTTCCAATGAGTCGGCTGTTCGCATCAGGTAGCCAAAGTATTAGAGCTTCAGCTTCAGCATCAGTCCTTCCAATGAATGTTCAGGGTTGATTTCCTTTAGGATTGACTGTTTTTTTGGTTCTACTCTCTGCACAAAATAGTCTCATCCTTTCTATTCTCTCTTTTGGAAACATTTAGGCCTTTTGAGATTTGTTAAGGATTGCATATCTCAAAAGGCCTGAGTGTTTCCAAAAGAGAGGAGAGAAATGATGAGACTGTTTTGTGCAGAGAGTAGAAAAATCAATGTCAAAGCTAAGAAACAGATATGGGCAGTAGAAAAGGAAGCAGGATGGTAAGTTCAGTGAGAGATGTCAGAGGTAGCCAGGGAGTCAGCCAGGACAAAGACAAGTCACCAGACAGTAATCTCTGGATGGATTACTAAATTTTGACCCTGCCTCTCAGAGCCTCATGCTTCTCACAGTGGAAGGGAGGTTAGGCCATGAGGAACACTGATGGTTGATTGGTGTGGATGGTCCAAGGGCTTCCCTTGTGGCTCAGCTGGTAAAGAACCCACCTGCAATGCAGGAGACCTGGGTTCAATCCCTGGGCTGGGAAGATCCTCTGGAGAAGGGAAAGGCTAGCCACTCCAGTATTCTGGCCTGGAGAATTCCACAGACTGTATAGTCCATGGGGTCGCAAAGAGTCAGACACTACTGAGAGATTTTCACACACTCAGAGCCTCATGCTTCTCAAAGTGGGAGGGAGGTTAGGCCATGAAGAACAATGATGGTTGATTTGTGCGGATGGTCCTTGCAGCAGCACTTTTCATGTCTCTCTATCTCTCGCAACCCTCTCTTTCCCTTCCCTTACCCTCTTAGATATTGTGTGGTTTGTGTGTGGTTTGTATGTGGGTTGGATGAGAGTGGGTGAGGAGAGGTGTGATGTATAACAGGATGCAGTGGAGATAAGGCACTTCTTACAGAGATCAGGGGTTAATTTTGATGATTTTAATTTTTATTTTTTAAATTAAACTGTTTATTTTGAGATAACCATAGATTCACGTACACTTTTAAGAAGTAAAATAGAGGGATCCTGTGTAACCTTTATCCAGTTTCCCCCAGTGTTAACATCTTGCAAAATTATAGTACAGTATCACAGATGGGATATTCACATTATAAAGTCACAGGAACAGAGCTGTCATCATAAGGATTGCTCATATAATCCCTTTATAACCACACCCACCTTCTTTCCACACCCTTCTCTGCCTGAATCCCTGATAGGCACTAATCTGTTCTTCATTTCTTAGTGTTGTCATGTCAAGTATATAATAGAAGTGGAATCATTCATTTATATGTGTGTGAAAAAAGCCTTTGAGATTGACTTTTGTCATTCAGCATAATTCTCTGGAGGTTCATCAGGTTATTGTATCTATCAATCAGTCATTCCTTTTTACTGCTGAATAATATTTCACAGTACAGAAGTACCACAGTCTGTTTAATCAGTCATTGAAGGATGTATGGGTTGTTTCCAATTTTTTGGCAGTTATGAATAAAGAAGCCTCTTTATTTATGTGCAGATTTTTGTGGGAACTAAGTTTCATTCTTTGGGATAAATGTCCAGGAGTGCCCTTGTTGGGTCATATGATCATTGGGTGCTTAAGTTTTTTTTTAGCTTTTGTTTATTTTATTGAAATATAGTTGATTTTTAATATTGTGTTAGTTTCAGGTATACAGAGAAGTGATTCTAGTTATATAAATATATATCTTTTAGATTATTTTAGATTATAAGTTATTACAAGATATTGAATGTTGTCCCCATGTTATATGGTAAATCCTTGTTGCTTATATCTATTTTATATATGGTAGTGTGTATCTATTAATCCCATATTCCTAATTTATCCCCTCCCCTTTCCTTTTTCCTTTGGTAACTGTAGTTTTTAAAAGGTCTGTGAGTCTCCTTCTGTTTTATAAATAGATTTATTTGTATTATTTTTTAGATTCCATATATAATGATATCATACAATGTTTATCTTTCTATAACTTTCTTCACTTGATATGATAATCTCTAGGTTCATCCATGTTGCTGCAAATGGCATTATTCCTCCTTTTTCTAAAAGTTTTATAGTTTCATGTTAACCTTTAAGCCTATGACCCATTCTGAGTTAATTTTTGTATAAGGTATGATGTTTAGGTCATGGCTCCCTCCTTGCCTATTGATGTGCAATTTCTTCAAGCACTGTTTGTTGAATAGACTATCTTTTCCTCCATTGAACTGCTTTTTCATCTTTGTCAAAAGTTATTTGGGCATTTTGATATCTATTTCTGGCTTTTCTCCTCTGTTCTATTAACTGTGTGTCTATCTTTCCACTAATACCACACAGTCTTGATTTTTGTAACTATACAATAAGTCTTGAAATCAGATAGATGGATTCCTCTCATTTTATTCTTCTTTTTCAAAGTTCCATTAGTTATTCTACTGATTTTCCTTTCCACATGCATTTTAAAATAAACTTGCCTATATCAGCAAAAACTCTCTTTGAGATTTGGTAGAGGGTGTATTAGATGTCAGTCAGTTTGTGAGAATTGACATCTTTACTGTAGTGACTTTTCCTAGTTCTTTGTTGATTTTAGATTTCCTTCTTTTATCAGTATTGTGTAATTTTCAGCTTATAAGTCTTATACATGTTTTCTTAGATTTACAACTAAGTATTTCTTTCTCTTTTTTTTTTGAGTGATTATGCATGTTTGTATATGTGTTAATTCCTATTGTATAGCAATACAGTTGATTTTGTATGTTTACCTTGTAACCTGCAGCCTTGCAGAAGTCACTTATTCTAGATTTTTGTTGTTTTTGTAGGTTCCTTGGGATTTTCTGCATATGTCATCTGCAAGTAGGAACAGTTTTATTTCTTCTTTGTTCTGTATGTATCTCATTTCCTTTTCTTATCTTAATGCACTAAATAGAAATACAGCATTGTGTTGAATAAGAGTGATGACAGCGAGCATACCGGCTAAGTTCCTGATTTTAGGGAAAAGGCACTCAGTCTTTCACTATTAAGTATGATGTTAGCTGTAGATTTTTTATAGATGCTCTTTGTCAAGTTGAGGAAGTTCTCTTTTATTTTTTCTAAAAGCTTTTTCCTTAGTAACATGAATGAGCAAATGACTTTTGAATTTGCCAAATGCATTTTCTGCATTAACTGATATCATCATGTGATATTTTCCCCTTCTTCTTTAGCCTCTTAATATGGTTGCTGCTGCTGCTGCTGCTAAGTCACTTCAGTTGTGTATGACTCTGTGCGACCCCGTGAACAGCAGCCCACCAGGCTCCTCTGTCCACGGGATTCTCCAGGCAAGAATACTGGAGTGGGTTGCCATTTCCTTCTCCCTTAATATGGTTAATTGATTGCTTTTCATTCTTCAAACCAATTTGAATTCCTGGAAGAAACCCCACCTGGTCATTGTGTAAATTATTTTTATATATTGCTAAATTAGCTCCAAAGAATAGCAGAGAGAGATAAAGAAGCCTTCCTCAGTGATCAGTGTGAAGAAATAGAGGAAAACAATAGAATGGGAAAGACTAGAGTTCTCGTCAAGAAAATTAGAGATACCAAGGAAACATTTCATGCAAAGATGGGCTCGATAAAGGATAGAAACAGTATGGACCTAACAGAAGCAGAAGATATTAAGAAAAAGTGGCAAGAATACCCAGAAGAACCATACAAAAAAATTTTCATGACCCAGATTACCACAACTGTGTGATCACTCACCTAGAGCCAGACATCCTGGAGTGTGAAGTCAAGTAAAGTTGGCCTTAGGAAGCATCACTATGAACAAAGCTATTGGAAGTGATGGAATTACAGTTGAACTATTTCAAATCCTAAAAGATGATGCTGTGAAAGTGCTGCATTCAATATGGCAGTAAATCTGGAAAACTTAGCAGTGGCCACAGACTGGAAAAGGTAAGTTTTCATTCCAATCCCAAAGAAAGGTAATGCCAAAGAATGTTCAAACTACCACACAATTGCATTCATCTTGCATGCTAGCAAAGTAATTCTCAAAATTCTCCAAGTGAAGCTTCAACAGTATGTGAACCAAGAACTTCCAGATGTCCAAGCTGGACTTAGAAAAGGCAGAGGAATCAGAAATCAACTTGCCAACATCCGTTGGATTATCGAAAAAGCAAGAGAGTTCCTGAAAAACATCTACTTCTGCTTTACTGACTGCGCCAAACCCTTTGACTGTGTGGATCACAACAAACTGTGGAAAATTCTTAAAGAGATAGGGATACCAGACCACCTTAACTGCCTCCTGAGAAATCTGTATGCAGGTCAAGAAGCAACAGTTAGAACCAGACAAGGAACAATGGACTGGTTCCAAAGCGGGAAAGGGGTATATCAAGGCTGTATATTTTCACTCTGCTTATTTAACTTCTGTGCAGAGTATATCAAGTGAAATGCTGGGCTGGATGAAGCACAAGTGGGAATCAAGATTTCCAGAAGAAATATAAAAAACCTGATATGCAGATGATACCACCCTTATGGCAGAAAGTGAAGAGCAACTAAATAGCCTCTTGAAAGTGAAAGAGGAGAGTGAAAAAGTTGGCTTAAAACTCAACATTCAAAAAACTAAGATCATGGCATCCAGTCCCCTCACTTCATGGCAAATAGATAGGGAAATAATGGAAATAGTGGCTGACTTTATTTTCTTGGGCTCCAAAATCACTGCAGATGGTGACTGCAGCCATGAAATTAAAAGATGCTTGCTCCTTGGAAGAAAAGCTTTGACTAACCTAGACAGCATGTTAAAAATCAGAGACATTATTTTGCCAACAAAGTTTTGTCTTGTTAAAGCTATGGTTTTCCAGTAGTCTTGTATGGATGTGAGAGTTGGACCATAAAGAAAGCTGAGCACCAAAGAACTGATGCTTTGAATTGTGGTGTTGAAGAAGTCTCTTGAGAGTCCCTCGGACAGCAAGGAGATCAAACTAGTCAATCCTAAAGGAAATCAGTCCTGAATATTCATTGGAAGGACTGATGTTGAAGCTGAAGTTCCAATACTTTGGCCACCTGATATGAAGGACTGACTCACTGGAAAAGACCCTGATGCTAGGAAAGATTGAAGGCAGGAAGAGAAGGGGGACAGAGGATGAGATGGTTGGATGACATCACCAACTTGATGGACATGAGTTTGAGCAAGCTCTGGGAGTTGGTGATGTTCAGGGGACTGAACTGAATCGAGTACTTTTAAGGGCTTCTTTGTGTCTGTAATCATAACGGATAATGGTCTCCAACTCTACCTCTGGGGGTGCCTTTCTTCCCAGGTTCGGGGTGACCCATGAGGAATATCAGTGATTGGTTGGTGGTTATGGTCATGGTGGTAATATTTCTTGTTTATCTTTCTCTCTTCATCCCCTTGCCCAGTTAGGATCCATTTTTGGTCAGAAAAGATAAACCACAGACACAGTGAGGTGTGCAGGGGGAGGGTTTTTTGGGTGAGAAGGAAGTGGTGGGTGGGAAGCAGTGTAATGTAGATCAGGATTAGGTGGAGATGAGGCAATTCTTACCCAGATCTGGGATTTCAATTGTGCTTCAAAGAGAATGTCCTTCTCTCACCCCCTGCCCTGCCACCACCCCTACACTGCGCACTCCAAACATGCAAGTCAGGTTTTAACAGGAAATGGAAAACTTGAAAAAGGTACTGGGAAAACAGGGTATGTTTTCTTTTTTCCCCGTTCTTAAGCCCCCACAAAAAATAACCTGTGAATCTAAGATCCTGAAAACTGTAATTTAGCTGGGCTAGAAGGAAAACAGATTCCCTTTTCAAGGGTCCCAGGAATGAAGCTCTGATGACTCTCTGACTTCAGCAAAAGCTTTCAGAAAATATAAACTTTAAAGTTCATATGCTGATGCTTGTGCTCAGTTTCTCTGCCGTGTCTGACTCTTAGAGAGCCCAGGGGCTGTATAGCCTACCAGGCCCCTCTGTCCTTGGAATTTTCTACGTAGGAATATTGGAGTGGGTTGCCATTTCCTCCTCCTGAGGATCTTCCTGACCCAGAGGTCAAAGCCACTTCTTTTGCGTCTTTTGCATTGGTAGGCAGGCAGATTCTTTACCACTGAGTAACGTAGGAAGCCCCAAACTTTAAAATTGTTAACTCATTGTTGTGATGGATGTGATGACCCTTTGGATGTACTATTTCCTGTGCTGCTTCTACTTATCTGACTGGCAAGATGAACATTCTCTTGTCATTTTTTTTGTGTCCTCTGTAAAGAATCTGCCTGCAATGCAATAGATTGCCTGCAATGCAGGAGACCTAGGTTTGATCCCTGGGTCTGGAAGATCCCCTGGAGGAAGAAATGGCAACCTCCTCCAGTTTTCTTGCCTGAGAAATCCCATGGATAGAAGTGCCTGGCAGTCATAAGAGTCAGACATGAATTAGCAAGTAAACCACCACCATCACCCCAATGCTGTCCACGTAATTTGGGGAACAATTAGAATGTAAATGCTCCTTATCCATTGCTTTTGTAATTAGGTGTTAACATTACTTAACATTTTAAAAATTCTGTGCAAAATGGCCTCAGAATAATTTTAATAATATAATAGTGTTTCTTTTAAGTCTTCTCTGTTATTTAATGCCAAGTCACATAATAGAATAAAATGAAAGGAATTTATTTTACATGAGAGCCATTCAAATCACAAAATTCTGGGGATTGAACTGAGATTGACCACATATTCAAGTTCATTGCTTTAATAGCTAAAATAAAAATATAGTATCACTTTTGTCCTATTGAAATCCATTTTGATAATCCCCTAAATTAGCCTCTAAAACACATTAAATGACTAACAAAAATTTACTTAAATTCTCATTTTTGTGTTATGCTTGATTAATAAACGCACAAACCAACCCACCAACCCAGCCTATCTCTAAACATGACTGAAGAAAATAGGTAGATTTGGGATGTAAAGGTGCAGTCCCTCAGCAGGGCTAATTTTGTTAGGTTTTGCAGGGCTATTTCACTTTTAGCTCTTCTTCCCATGTGGGGCATGCACGGACTCATTGGATTTTGTGGGGACTTTCTTTAAGATAGAATATAGAAAATATACAAAATTGGGTGCATAGCCTTAAAAGGTGACTGTGTTGAAAGTCCCCTTGGACAGCAAGTAGATCAAACCAGTCAATCCTAAAGGAAGTCAGTCCTGAATATTCATTGGGAGGACTGATCCTGAAGCTGAAACTCCAATACTTTGGCCACCTGATGTAAAGAACTGACGCATTGGAAAAGACCCTGATGCTGAGAAAGATTGAAGGGAGGAGGAGAAGGGGACGACAGAGGATAAGGTGGTTGGATGGCATCACCGACTCAATGGACATGAGTCTGAGCAAGTTCTGGGAGTTGGTAATGGACAGGGAAGCCTGGCGTGCTGCAGTCCATGGAGTCGCAAAGAGTCAGACACAACTGAGCGACTGAACTGACTGACTGTGCTTAGGCTTTTTCAGGTCATGGGGAATCCATACCTCTTGTACATGGAAATGAACCATGTATTCCAAATGGTGTCTTAAAATTTTCCTGATATGAGCTATTTTTCTGCCACATAGTCATTAAATGTTTCTTCATCTGTAAGTACCTCGGACTCTTTTTCTCTGTTGCTCAGCTTGATTAGGCTGATGTTTTAAAATCAACCAGGAATGCACCAAGAGCTATTATATTCAGACCATTTTGATGAAAAATATCTTGAGCCAAATAGACTCTTTCCTATTGCGTCTTTCTCATCTGTAACATTGAGTGACTCATTCACTGTCACAGTTGGTTGGCTGCAGAGCTGGGAACAGAGTTATCATCTTCTGACCTTGGATTGGCTCAGAATATTTTCCTGGAGTTGTGCTGTGAGCCAAAAAGGAAAGGGCAGTTTAAAAAATGTCCCCAAAGACTCCTCTTAACCCATATGCATTTTTATTGTTGCTTGTTTCTGAGCTCAGTAACAATTTATAATTGCTCTGATGGCAGACTTACTTCTTCATTTTGAGCAAATTGCTTGTTTTCACTGAGCTCAGTTTCTCCATATGAAAAAGGGGGATAAAGAATACGCCCTTCTTATAGGGCTGCTAGGGATTCCCTAGTGGCTCAGATGGTAAAGAATCTGCCTGCAATGCAGGAGACCCAGATTTGATCCCTGGGTCAGGAAGATTCCCTGGAGAAGGAAATGGCAAACCACTCTACTATTCTTGCCTGTGAAATCGCATGAACAGAGGAGCCTAGCAGGCTTCAGTTCATGGGGTCGCAAAGAGTTGGACATGCCTGAGTGACTAACACACACACACTCAAGCACATGCAAATAAGGCTGCTATGAGCATTAAGTGTAGTAGAGCATGGGAGAACATTTAGAGAGGGTAACAGATTTGTTAGATGATTGTCCCCCAGCCTGTGTATGAAGTAAATTGAACTTTAAAAATTTCATGTTAACAAGGGGATACATTTGATGCTCTGAACAATATAATGACTTACTTTTGAACATCTTGAATTTTACCTGTTGTCTTGTTCAGATCATTTCCTGTTTTCACATTTCTTCAGTCAGTGATGGCCCAGACCATAATACCAACATATACTTTTCTCAGAAAGCTCAATTTTTACCATAAGCATGGTTTCTCAGCAGTTGTGAAAATTCTGCCAAAACTTCTTAACAAACAGCATGTAATAGTTTACCATGGAAGGGAGTGATGTCAGCCTCTACTTTTAAAGATCCAGATGAATGTAGCCTTTAGGCAAATGTGTATTGCATGTCTGTTGTATGTAAAGCATTGTTTCAGTCACTGGGATCACAAGAGTCAATTGGATCCATAAGGCTCTGTTTTCATGACGCTAAGAATCTAGTGGAACATGTGGACCAACCAAGACAAAGCCAAAGAAGGAAAATGGGGAAAGGGAGGAAGAGAAGGAGGAAGAAAGATAAAGGAAGAATGTTAAACAGGAGGAAAATGCCAGCTATGGAAAGCATCCCAAATTGCTACACACTGAACGAGGTCATGTTAAAGACATGGCAGGATGACTGCTTTTGTGTGGTGGCCAAGGGAAGCCTTTTAGAGGAGGTGACATTTAAGTTAAGTTTCAATGTTAAAAAAGAAAGCAATAGCAACATACGTGGAGAGAATGTTCCTAAAAGAGGGAGTGACTGAGGAAGGACCAAGGGTGGGACCAGCTTGTGCTGGAGACAGCAGGCTTGGAGAGGAGGGAGCACAACTGCCAGGTGGTCAGAGAGGCAGGCGAAGCCAGATCATTTAAGGATGAGGATCATCTGGGGCAGACCAGATGGTGGGCTTAATTTCAAATCTGAAGAAAGCTGCTGGCGAGAGTGGTAAGATCTGATTGCTGATCACCACCCTGATATTGCTTTATTCATGGTCAAAGTTGGTTCACAACCATTGAGTTCAGGGCACTAGCATGGACCAGAGATGTGGACACATACTTTAGTATGTCATCTCCCTCTGTTTGGCCTGAAACTGAGATCAAAGGAGGGAAGATATCGCTTCTGGTTTAACAAAACCTCCCACCTGCACTGTCCCACATCTTCATCAAAGAGAAGCTTCAAATGGGCTTATGGAGGGGACAAACTATATTCTGAGGGTTGATAGCTGTATTCCTAAAATAAGCAGAACATCCTGAATTGTTCACGGGCAGAGTTGTGTCTTAATTACCTTGACATCTCTGATATCCAGACAAGCGCCTTCACCAGCATTCACTCTCCATGAGCATTTGTTCTTTGCTGGGAGAACTAGTGGACAAATGCATTTTAGGGCTGGGTAGTCCCTCATTTTCTTTGGAATGAATGATGCTAAAGCTGAAACTCCAATACTTTGGCCACCTCATGAGAAGAGTTGACTCATTGGCAAAGACTTTGATGATGGGAGGGATTGGGGGCAGTAGGAGAAGTGGACAACAGAGGATGAGATGGCTGGATGGCATCACTGACTCGATGGATGTGAATCTGAGTGAACTCCAGGAGATGGTGATGGACAGGGAGGCCTGGCATGCTGCGATTCATGGGGTCGCAAAGAGTCAGACACGAGTGAGCGACTGAACTGAACTGATTCCCTCATTTTACAGATGATTATTGGGTACTTAATATAGGCCAGACACCATTCTAAATTCTGTGATGGAGCAATGAACAAAATAGACAAGTATCTCTGCTCGTGAAGCTTACCTTCTGTTGTTACATGGGTATGTCATGACTTTTACACATTCCTGGGTATCCTGGGTTGCGATGGAGGTGATCGTTGTGGTGGTAGTGGTATGCATGTGTGTCTACAAATATATTCTGGGGAGCAGTGAGGAAAAGGAAAATAATGGAGATTAATATAGAAAAATGTATGATCTTCAGAGCAGATAATAATAGTTGATTGAAGCTGTTAGTGAACCAGGTTAGTTTTATAAGCCAAAATGCTGAGACACCGAGGTTTGCTGCAAAGAGAGGGTTTTCACAAGTCAGCCAAGCGAGGAGATGGGTAAACAAGTGTCAAATCTGCCTTCATGGAGGCAAGGGGCTCAGATTATTTGTGGGATATAGAAAAAGAAACAGAGTGGTCTGAGGCCTGGGGAGTGTGTGGAAAGGTAATTGGATAAAGGTGTGGTAACTGTCATTCTGTGCAGGTGTAACTACGCTACACCTGTTTAAAATGGAGGCACTTAGCATGTGAGGGTGGAGTTTTCATCCCTCTGATGTCAAGAGGTCACTGAGTAGACACTGTGCGTGCCCAGTTGGAGGGTCAGTGGTCCTATCCAGCATTAACTGGCTCAATTGCAACTAGACCCAATTAACTCCAAGTTCTTGGAAAACAACTCAAACTTCAGATTGTTCAGGCTGCTTGGTGCTTGGAGGACATGCAAGTCTTATGTACCACAGTTAAAACAAACTTGACTGGTGTAGGCAGATTACAGGTGAAATGGATTTAACTAATGATGACCCATGGTTTCGAAAGCAGCAAAGCATGCTATGTATAGTTTCAACCCTGTATGCTCCGATTGTAAAACAGAGGAATCTCTAGAGTCTGGAGGGACCACCAAGCCAGCATTCCAGTGGCCCTGAGGACTGTGTTTTTAGTGTCAAGTCAAGATCTGGCCTGAAAAGAACCTGAATTTCCTTGTAACAGCCAGAGCTCTTAGTCAACAAAGGAGAGTCTTCTCTAGCTAGTGAGAGCAGGAAGAGTATTTATTAAAGGATATTTGGTAGAACACTCCTAGAACATTAGGACAGCCATAGAAATGGTCTTGGAGGCTGTGTGTCAAGAACTATGCCCAAATTGCCCGGAGAACTGCTCCCTCGGAGTGCAATGAGCTTTCAGCTCACATGGCTGATACCAAGATATCAAGACCTCTGTCTTCCTCCTTTGGGAAGCTCCATGTCTCTCCCAAATTTTTTGCCACAATTGAGTTTTTAAAACGTTTAACTTGAAATTTCCCTAGAGCTTTCAGCCCCTTCCAGTCCCCACCTCTCATCAAAGGCAGAATGGCTCTTCTTGTTGTTCTCTGGGCTGCATCAAAAATCTTGCATCTGACTGAAGGGAACTGGGTCACATTCATATAATTTAATCTTAACTAAATCTGAGAAAGTGAGTTTCCGGCATGACACTAGGGACACCAGGATTTAAAAGATGGAGATTTTCCCCAATGTAGGAAGGGTTTGCATAGGTTTTGAAAAGCTTCCCAACATGACAGATGGTTGCCATGTTCTCCAGTGGGTAAATAACATCTCAGCCTTGTTAGATGGAACCAGGTGAAATTTCTGTTTTTGTACGTTAAGTGGTTGAATATTGGCAGGTCTTTGTGGTTCAAACTAAGAGAAAGGACAGTATCAGTCTAAGGGCAGGAAATGGAAAATTATCTGAGGGAGATAAGACTAGAAGTGTCAGGAAAACTGAGAACTGCTTCAAGCCAGCATCAGTGATATGAACCTATGATTTACCTACTTTGTTACCCCAAACGCCCCCCCACTGCTACACTAGAGTTTGTGGACCTGAAACAGATGGCTCTGTGTGTATAC
>SJYQ01010008.1:124108-138526 GCA_006410935.1 Redunca redunca | reverse complement strand
CTGTCCCTGGGATTCTCCAGGCAAGAACACTGGAGTGGGTTGCCATGTCCTTCTCCAATGCATGAAAGTGAAAGTGAAGTCACTCAGTCGTGTCTGACTCTTAGTGACCCCATGGACTGCAGCCTACCAGGCTCCTCCATCCATGGGATTTTCCAGGCAAGAGTACTAGAGTGGGCTGCCATTGCCTTCTCCTAGGAGTTCTCAACCTGTGGATCTCATTCCCTCAGAGGGTCTGTGGGTAGAATTCAGGGGTCCCTGAACTTTGATGGAAAATATCTTTTTCACTAATCTTCTGGTGAAGTTTATCATTTCCTTCAATTATGAATGTAGGTGACTGTTTCAGTTATCCATTTTTGGATAAAACCACAGTGATTTTTTATTTCTCACCACCTGTAGGTTGGCTGGGCAGTTCTAAATTCAGCTGGTGGCTAGACTACAAGGTGGCGTTTCTCCCGTATCTGTGGGCCTGGGGCCCATCAGTATGGCTCTCTTGGGCCTCCTCACATGGTTACTGGTTTCCAAGAAGGCTTGTCCTGAGGCATGAACACCTGCTTGCATCACATTTGCTAATGTCAAGACAAGTTACATGGCCAACCTAGAGTCAGTATGGTGGGGGACTACACAGAGCATAGATGTGAGGACATAGGGTTCATTGGGAGCAATTCCTTTAATAAGCTACTACAGCAACAAGCTACAGTAGTATTAGCAGTACCTGTCACCAGTCGAAGTCAGTAGGACAAGCGCATGTCACAAACATTGTCATATCACATTATAGTTGTTGCAGATCTCCAAATATCATTTATATTCATCATTACATCAAAATTATAGTAGTTATAAGACTCACTTTTATTTAGTGAGCTAATAAACACATTACTGTATAGATTTTTGGTCTTAAAAACAATGATACTGCACTGTAATTGGCATTTTATGCAATTAGAAGCATTTTTTGGAGAAGGGGTCCAAAGTGCTCATCAGACTGCTGAAGAGGTCTATGACGCAAAAGAGCAAGGAAGCCCTGGGGACTTCAGACGAGGCAAGTTTTGAGAGACAGGAGTTCCTCAACTGATTGAGTTGGGGAACAGCAGCAGCAGTACTCCGTTGGGAAAGTGTCACTGACATAGTTCTGCTGTATCAAGGAAAGGATAAAGGGAGCTGAAATTGTTGAAACTTTTTTTTTGAGTAGAAAAGCTCAAACAAACCTTGGTGGATACCAAAAAGTAAGGAGGAGGAAGAGGGGAGGCCAGAAATTTTTGAAAAGCAACTTTTGATAAGTAGAAGTAGGGCCATAAGAGTGATATTCAGAAAATGAAGAGAGGGAAGTTCAGGGATGTTCAGTTCAGTCTCTCAGTCATGTCCGACCCTTTGCCACCCCATGGACTGCAGCACGCCAGGCCTCCCTATCCATCACCAACTCCCGGAGTCCACCCAAACCCATTTCCATTGAGTCAGTGATGCCATCCAACCATCTCATCCTCTGTCGTCCCCTTCTCTTCCTGCCCTCAATCTTTCCCAGCATCAGGGTCTTTTCAAGTGAGTCAGCTCTTCGCATCAGGTGGCCAAAGTATTGGAGTTTCAGCTTCAATATCAGTCTTTCCAGTGAACATCCAGGACTGATTTCCTTTAGGATGGACTGGTTGGATCTCCTTGCAGTCCAAGGGACTCTCAAGAGTCTTCTCCAACACCACAGTTCAAAAGCATCAATTCTTCGGCACTCAACCTTCTTTATAGTCCAACTCTCACATCCATACATGACCACTGGAAAAACGATAGCGTTGACTAGACAGACATTTGCTGACAAAGTAATGTCTCTGTTTTTTAATATGCTCTCTAGGTTGGTCATAACTTTCCTTCCAAGGAGTAGATGCTTTCAATTTGGGAAAACCCAATGGCATAAACAGTAAGGAAAATTATCTCACAAAATCCAGAGGAAGGGTGGATTCCAGTGGGTCAACAATGTCTTCAAGGTCCCCATCTCTTTTCTTGGCTTTCCACAGTAAGATTGGTTCTCCTTAAGTTTGCAAGGTGACTACTAGTAATACACACTTTCTCATCCACTAGAGCAAGAGAGGACAAAACTTCAGGCTTGGATTACACTCTTCCTTCAATCTGATTGGATCAGCTTATGTCACATGTCTGCACCTTACCCAGTAGCCAGTGCCAGGGGAATGGCATGACCTGATGGGCTTAGACAAAACAGAATCAGCTCAGGATGGGGTCACTCTGCCTTAATCACTTGGGAGAGAAATGAATCCATGAACACAATGGGACACTGGAAACTGGATGTGCAACAGCAATGTCTGTTACAGAAAGATGAGTTAGATGGGTTTGGAGAAGTGTTCACTTATTTGGGCAATTTGGTTGGAAGACTTTCATGATCTTTATACATGTAGGTTTACTGGTGGAAGTGAAAACTAGATTAATATGGGTTGGTGACTGAAAGATGCAATTTAGAAGATTGACTGTCAAGGGAAGTAGGGAGAATATAGTAATTAGAGGGACATGTTTGGTCAAGATTTTAGAGTTGTTTTGTGGTTGTTACAGTATTCAAGATTTGGCAGTGTTTATGGCCTTGGGAATATTCCATAGAGAAACATGGCGGGCTACAGTCCATGATGTCGCAGAGAGTTGGACACGGCTGAGTGTGAATGCACACAAACACACACACTCCATGGCCTTGGGAAGAACATAGGGAAGAAACTTTTACAAAAGAGAATCCCTCAGCTTTGAAAAGGAGGAGAGATATTCCCTTCCGCTTGTGAGA
Organism: Redunca redunca; assembly: GCA_006410935.1. Taxonomy (NCBI): domain Eukaryota; kingdom Metazoa; phylum Chordata; class Mammalia; order Artiodactyla; family Bovidae; genus Redunca; species Redunca redunca. The sequence goes on along the minus strand of SJYQ01010008.1, from coordinate 135,765 downwards.
TGGTAGGGAAAGAAGGATGGCAGTGATGATAGACCACTGCTTCTCAACTAGATGGTATCACCTGCCTTGGGTATGTTTTAGAAACTTGGTTGGTTCTTCACATCTTTTTTATTAAAAAATTTGGGGGGGGAATGCCATGTTACACGCGGGATCTTAGTTCCCCAAACAGGGATTGAACCTGTGCCCCCTGCAGTGGAAGCATAGAGTCCTAACCACTGGACTGCCAGGGAAGTCCCTGTTCTTCACATCTTTTAGTTGTGTTGAACATGCTGAAATATAATGCTTATAAATCTTTCCTTTTTGTTCTCCATTGTGTTACCATCAAATCAATATATTGGTCTCTTTTTTTGGACTTACATGTGTAGGGCTTCCCAGGTGGCGCTAGTGGTAAAGAACTCGCCTGTCAATGCAGGAGACATAAGAGATGTGGGTTCGATCCCTGAGTCGGGAAGATTCCCTGAAGGAGGAAATGGCAACCCACTCCAGTATTCTTGCCTGGAGAATCCCATGGACAGAGGAGCCTAATGGGCTACAGTCCATAGGATTGCAAAGAGTTGGACATACTGAAGCGACTTAATACACAAAACACATATGTGTAGCTGGGTGATGAATTTTACTTCAAGATACTGGGTTGGCCAACAAGTTTGAGTTTTTCTGCAAGCTGGTATCGGAAAACCCTGAATGAACTTTTTGGCCAACCCAATAGCAGGAGTTACTTAGAAAATTATTTGTCATAAATGTCAGTGTTGGGACTTCCCTGGCAGTCTAGTGGTTAAGAATCTGCCTGGCAATGCAGAGGAAGTGGGTTCAGTCCCTGGTTGGAGAACTAAGATCCCGCATGCCTCAGAGGAATTAAGCCCGCACACCACAACTAGAGAGTTTGTGGGCCAAAACAAAGATCCTGAGTGCTGCAACTAAGACCTCATGCAGACGAATAAATATATAAATAAATACTTTTTAAAATGGAGGTGTCAAATCTAGTAGGTGAGGACCAGTGCTCCTCAAACTTTAATGTGCATGCGACCTCTTGTTAAAATGCAGATTCTGATCCAGGAGGTTCAGGTGGGGGCCTCAGAGTCTCCGTTTTTGTTTGTTTTTTTTTTTTTGACAGGCTCCTGGGTGATTTAGATGCTGCTTGTCTCCTTTCATAATTTGAATAGCAAAAACTGAGGCAAATTGGGAAATGAATGTTTTTTTTTGGTGTTTTCCAGGTGAGTGGTTTTATGAGCATGGTGAGATTTGGAAGGGGCATTGACCAAAGAGCAAAAAAGATGAGTGAAAGGCTTTGAGGGCTCTGCTGAGAGCTGCTACTAGCCCTCTTATGATTGCAGCCTGGGAGTGGGGATGAGCAAATGGTAGGGGCTGATCAGGTTTATCAGCTTGTGTCAGCTAGGACTGGAGGGCAGAAGAGTTGATGATATAGGTGTTGATGGAAAAAGTAAAGTTTGCGTGGCTGGTTATGTGTATCAGTTCAGTTCATTCTCTCAGTTGCGTCTGACTCTTTGCAACCCCATGGACTGCGGCACGCCAGGCTTCCCTCCCACCAACTCCCGGAGCTTGCTCAAACTCATGTCCTTCGAGTCGGTGATGCCATATGTTATATGCATATACAGTTAAAATATTGAAACTGTTAACCACTGTTTTGGTTTAGCTATCCATCTTCAAGTCAGTAGGGGGCACTGGTGGATTACAAAACACGTTTGAAAAGCTGCCCAGTGTTTAGTGCTTTGGCTTCCCTGGTAGCTCAGATGGTAAAGAATCTGCCTGCAATGCCAGAGACACAGGTTGGATCCCTGGGTCAGGAAAATCCCCTGGAGAAGAAAATGGCAACCCACTCCAGTATTTTTGCCTGGAAAATCCCCTGGACAGAGGGGCCTGGCGGGCTACAGTCCATGGGGTTGCAAAGAATCAGACACGACTTAAGTGACTAACACTTTCACTTTTTTCCAGTATTTACATTCTATTGCGGGAAGCAGATTTTCCAGGTGCTGCTGCCAGAAGCTTGAATATTGACTTCATACACCCAGTCTCCAGATTCATGTTACTAGATTTCATTCATTGCACATATGTCTATCACAGTTCATCTATGAGTTGGGCACTGTACTGTACCTTGCCAAGTGTAAATGAAACGACCCGTTTTTGTTTTTTTTTTTTAACCTGGGAGAGAATCCCCAAATTTGGCCACATAGCAGAATTATTTGTTAGACAGTCTCCAAGGTGCTGCTCATGTATCTGATTGAGTTTTTAAGTGAGGTCTAGGAACCTCTAGTTTTGAAAAAGCCCCTCAGGTGACTGTGAAACCTAGGTTTCAGGAGCTCATGATGCGATCAGTGGCACAGATAGGGATAGTTCATTTGGATGCACTGGGACAAGTGCTCTGATGTAAGAGTCAGGGAAATGTAGAGCAGTAATTCTTAACCTTGACTGCATGTTAGACTCACCTGGGTAGTTTCATAAAAATTTTGTCTATTTTTATTTTTGGCTGCCTTGGGTCTTTGTTGCTGCGCAGGGGCTTTCTGCAGTAGCGGAGATCCGAGGCTCCTTGTGGAGCACAGGCTTCGGTAGTGCAGGCTTATGGTATTTGTGGCTCATGGGCTTTGTTGCCACAAGCATGTGGGATCTTCCCAGACCAGGGATCGGATCTGGGTCCCCTGCATTGGCAGACGGATTCTTAACCACTGGACATCCAGGGAAGCCCTCACTGTGTAGTTTTTTAATAAGTCCCTCTGCCCAGCCTGCACTGGGCCAATGCCATCAGAACCTCAGGTTGAGCTCTGGGCATCTAGTTTGTAGGGCATGTAGCCAAACTTGAGAAGTATTGACTTAGAGGAACAAGCACCAGCAGGGGGCATCAGGAGACTTGGTAGAGGAGAACATGCTCTGGTCCTGGTCTTTGAAATGGGGCAGACAAGGTTGAAAGAGCCTTCTTAAGCAGAGAGAAAAAGCTCATGCAAGGACACAGGTGAGAGTTCAGTGCCAGGATAAAACCTGGGCTTCACTGTGTAACCCGGGGTGAGATACTAAAGTGTACTGTAGCTTTGTCCTCATCTGTAAAAGAAGGATGGGACTAGTTGCAATCTGGGACTTCCCTGGTAGTCCAGTGGTTAAGACTCTGTGCTTTCAATGCAGGGGGCTCAAGTTCAGTCCCTGGCCAGGGAGCTAAGATTCCACATGCCAGTTGGTGCAGCACCTCCCCCCTTCCACCCCCTGCAAAAGACTAGTACCAACCTTACATTGTTGTGTGGATTTAAATTAACTCAGACCCAGAGTTTAGCACAGCGTTTGGTACAAAGTAAGTGCTCTGTAGACATGAGCTGTTAATATCTTTTAGTTGGTGTCTTGTATAGGAGGCTGCTATGGTAGTGTTATGGTGGTGCACAGTCTTGGGACTTTCCAAATTTATTTTTTATAATGTCAAAACTTGGTATTGGATTGGATATGGCAGAGTTGGGAGAAGGAGAATTTTAGGATGCTGCCCAGGCTTTTGGCTTGGAAAATTGAGTGGCTGTTAGAACTATTGAATGAGATGGGAAAGTGGAAGAAGGCTGAGTTTGTTTGAAAGAGATGATAACTTGCTTTTGAATAGGTTGGACTTGTAGAAGTTTCTGTGGACATTAGAGGTGGTAATCAGTTAACATGGAAGTAATCAGTTAACATGGAACCCAGGAGGGTGGAGTTTTCCTGAGAGGAGATGTGGGCTGAAGGTAAAGGAATCAAGTGCCTCAAGGGCCAGAAGATAGCCTAGTGAGAGCTGGTCTATGTCACTTCCTTCCTGTGGGATGGAGATGTGACCTGTACTCAGCTCAGTGCTCAGAAGGGCCTGAGGTGACCGTATCCTTGGCTATAAGGTGTTATTACCTTGCATATGCTTTGTGACTGTTTGGTTTTGATGTAATGCCTTTATTGCCTGTCTTTCTGAAATAAATTTTCTTATCATGAATAGTATGTTACTAATATAAACTGAGAGAATTACACTGATAAATGGAAAAGGAAAACATCTGTAAATTGGAAAAGAAGTACTGTAACTTTATTTTACTTGTATATTAAATGTCACATATTTTGAAATGAAGATTTTTTTTTTGCCCTTACAGTTTAAGTATCTCTGAGGGAATTCTCCTTGAAGAATTATAGTGAATACATTTTGCTCACATAAAAACATATTTACATCCAGAACTAACTGAATATTCTTCCTTTCTTACCCTTCAAAGATGTTGGGTGGTAGATCACAAAGGAGAAGGAAAAACTGCTCTTTACCAAAGGCTGCAGTCAGAAAACACAGGCTCAGGTTCTGGTTGTTTCTGGTTTCTGGCTGAGCAACTTTAATGAGGTTTGTGGGGACAGTAATAGGCCCCACATATGGCACAGGGTCGTTGGAAGGTTTAGATGCAATAACATATGTAGGAAGAATGGTAAACTGCCAAGCACTAAACCGATGTAAGGTACTTTTGACCCCTTTTGCATCATACCTGTCCACCAAAATGATCTAGAGTTTCAGGTTAGCACTCTCGACCTAGGGCTGTAAAAAGTAGCTCAAACTTGAGTAAATTCACTTCTCATTTGGAACTGAATTCTGCTCAGGACACTGTACCACTCTTTGAAAATGCAAATAGCTTCTCATGTGCAGCTAACAATGGAAGAAGAGAAGGAGGAAGTAGATGAATTATACCCTAAAAGAACGGGGAGCAGAGACAAAATGGTGAACAGTAGATAATGCACTTGACATTTATGATAAATTTATTGCCCCATGAGACCTATGCATATTTACTGACTTTTTATGATTTAAAGGTTTAATGTTTTAATTACATGTATATGTACTCCACACCCATGTCCTTTCTAGGCTAGCTGGGACTTCTTAGAGCCTGAGAAATGAACTTTGATACTTGTTTGTACAGTACATTTAAAATTACTGCAAGTAGTTAGATGCACAAAAAAATCTCTGTAGCAGTGATACATACCTATTTCAAAAACTTAGGAATTAACTTATAATATGACAGAAAAGTGCCAAAAGATTTTTTAAAATGAAGGAATTAGAAGAGTTTGTATCAGTTGATTTTCCCCAGTAATGCTAAAGTGGAAATTTATGGTTAGTGCATACAACATGAAATTTCATATGGATATTTTCAGGGAGGAAAAAAACTCAGTCTTGAAATATATTTTAGAATTTGGAAACTACTTGTTTTTTACTTTTGCTGCATGGCCTCATGCCAGTTTTATTAGAAACCTTGAACTGCCAATTACTTAGTGTGGTGGATTTCAAAACTTGGTTCATTGTACACTAAAACTTGTAGAAGGAGGAATTTAGAGCAAGGGTTGTCTAGTTTTCATTATGCTGACAGCCTATAACTTTGAATATTAAGCTGTGTTTTCATGAGAATAGCACTATAGACAGTAAGTTGTATTTTGAATGAATATTGTTTTAAAGGCACTTTGAATACAGCCACCCTTTGTCTTCCTACTTCTTTCTCACTCTTTGAAGCAAGCGGTTTGTTTTGTTCCAAGCCCTCACTGGCTCCAACTTAAGGACGTCTTTGTTTGGTTGGGTGAGGATGAGGAACCCTCTGTGGGAGCTAGAGACAGGTTTACAAGTACATGTTCACTGCTTTAGTTGGGACACAGCCATGGTGGTTTCTTTTTTTCAGATGTTCCTATTCATTCCTTTGAACAATCTTTTAAAATAGGATATATGAAAACAATAAAGGTTCATTTTTCTTTTTCCCCCCACTCTGTAGATGTCAGTCTTGTGAAATAACAGCTTGCTTTTCTTGTGCTTGCTGAAATGAATCTCCTTTCCCATTAAAGGTGCTGCTTCATGTGTCATTTGATGACATGGGTTAAACTGGTGAGTGAGTAGGTGAACACCAACTGATAGGACTCCAACAAGTTTCCTAAATCGTTTGCTAATGGCTTACCTCACTTGGCAAATATTGACACTGAGCGTGTTGGTAGAGTCACATGGTTCGGGAGCACTGTTAAAAGTTGCTGTGTTTAGTCCAAATATTGACTTTTCCTGTTTTTGTTCCTTATTTTCGCAGAGATTTTCATTATGAGTCTAGACTGTCATCAGCTGATTTGAGCCTTCCTCACGATTTTTTTTTTTTTTACAAAAGAATTTTGCAATTTCCTTTTCTTTGAAGGATAAAAAGCCTGTGGATAACTTAGATGAGGTTGAGGGCAGTTGTCAGTGAGTTCAACATTCTCTGTGCACACAGTGGTCTGTTAGGAAAAGAAACCTGGGTCTAGATAGACTTTACTTTGACAGAATACCTCTTCCTCTTAGAAGACGGAGATCCTTTTAGTTGTTAGAAAATGTAGAAGCATTTGAAAGGGAAGTCTTGAAGTAATTATTCCCTTGTGGTTTTTTTTTTTCTTTTTTCTTTTGCTGCCTATATTTCCTTAACTTAGAAAAGATTGAATGGATCTTGGGATGCCATTCGGGTTTAGGTAAGCACTGTTAAATTTCTGTCTGAATGAGGAAGTTCAGAATAAATTTGCTACATGGTAAATTATATGTCATCTTTGTTCCAAGTCTGTGAAACCAGTACAGCCCAACCAGATGACTCAAAACCGGCCCGAATGAACAATTATCTCACTCTTTGGCTCTGAAGTTTCCTTCCTGTTTATCAGACAAGTTTATTTATTTTTTTGTGTGTGAATTCAACAAAATTCTGTAACTATTTTAAAAGATGAAACAATTGCAGATGAAACATATTTGCTTTGCTTTGCTGATCTAATTTTGTGGTGAATTCTGCCCTCCAATGATAAAATAGAAGGTGGTTTTCTGAAGGAAAAAAAAAAGGTAATCTTGAAAATAGCCTTGGTTTTTTTCTTCCCTTATCTCTTTAGATCGCAGTGTGTTTATAGTGGATGAGGAGGAACTAGGAAATATCAGTTACAGAATTAACAGAATTCAGAGTTTCTCATAAGGTAGTTCTATGTTTGTCATATTTGGAAGACAGTTTTTCTTTTTGTTGGTTAAAGTCTGAACTCTTAAAATACTAACTTTATAGTTCCTTCACTGTGAAACAGATCGAAATGATTGTGGTTTGTTGTGTTGAAGTGTAAGGGCTCCCAGATTTCTACATGCAAATGAGGGCCTGTCAAAATAGTCATTATTAAGAGGACAGATTTAATTACCTTGTCAATACATTTCTTCCAAACATGCCGTCACTGATCAGTATATTTATTCCAGAAATGTCATCTGATCAAAACATTTTATCCTTTTTCATTTGGAATTACCCTTGCATTCTCTGGCAGATAGTTTAGAATATCCTCAGGAGCCAGCCATTTTTGTTTCTTGCATGTTATAAATTAATATTCATTGCAAAAACTTCAGGATATTCAGTTAATTCTAAAGAATCATCCTTAATCCCACCACCTGTATATAACCACTGTCATATCTTTTTCAGACTCATTTCTGGGCATACTTATATAGACATCCTTAGTTTGATATTTTCAAAAACCTCACAAATCCCCCACCCCTTTAAAAAAAATCTTATTTATTTCATTTTCTAATCTGCTTTTATTTCAGATATATTGAGACATTTTCTTACAGTCTTAAAATTTGATGCGAAGGCATTTAGAAACGAAAGCTGTATGATCACATATTGAAAGTCAATTTCCTTTATTAATTTGTTATATAAATAGTTACAGTAAGTTCTGATTTGATCTATCAAGGTTACTACTTTGGAAAGAAAAATTATTTTTGAGGAGGAAAAGGTATACTGTATTTTTTTCTGGTTGCTTTTTTTGGTGTTTACCACCTTAATCATTTTTCTGAAGTTCTATACTTTTTAATTATGGTGATAAAACTCATATAACATAAAATTTACCAGCTTAACCATTTTTAAGTGTACTGTTGAAGTGTGTTACATATATTCACATTGTTGTAGAAAAGATTTTCATGTTACCAAACCAAAACTCTGTACCCATTCAACAAAAACTCCACATTTTCTCCTTCCCTACAACCCCTGGTAACCACCATTTTGCTTTCTGTTTCTATGAATTTGACTACTTTAGATGCTTCATATAGATGAAATCATACAGTATTTGTCTTTGTGACTGACTTATTTCACTTAAGGTTCTAATATTCCATTGTATGTATATATGGCATTTGCTTAGCCATTTATCTGTCCATGGACAGTTGGGTGACTTTTCACCTTTTATTTGTTGTAAATAATGAATGTGGGTGTGCAAATACATCCTTGAGGCCCTGCTTTCAATTCTTTTGCGTTTATATCCAGAAGGGGAATTGATGGGTCATACAGTAATTCTGCTGTTAATTTTTTGAAGAGTTTCCATGTTGTTTTCCTTAGTGATTGTACCATTTTATAATCCCACCAATAATGAATGCACAAGGGCTCCAGTTTCTCTCTTATCTTCTCCAGCACTTTTATTTTCTGTTTTTTTTTTTTTTTTCATAGTAGCCACCCTGAGGGGTATGAGGTGAAAAAATACTTATTTGAAAAATAGTGTAAATCATGCTAACATAACTTTTCCTTGTAAAAAGTCAAACAGTACAGTTATGATAATTATCTGTTTTCCATCATCTACATCCCTCTAATCCTCTTCTAAGAGGAAGCCTTTGTTACCGGTTTGGTGTGTGACCCTCCAGATTAGAAAGGATTGCTGTATCAAATGTAAGTACTGTATTGAATGCTTATTATGGGGGGAGGCATATTCTTTTGATGTTTGGAGAGTGCAGACTCATTTAGTTTCTCTTTATTTTTTTATTCAGTTTATGACACATTACTAAGGACAGCAATGCAGCCTGATTTGGGCAAAATTGTTTATTGTTTTCACCATTTTGTTTTACTCTGAATTATTTTACATAATCTATTTTTTGTTTTATGTTCTTTTTTAGAACATGAATAACCTCAAAAGTATTGTCAGTTTTCATATATGTAAAAAAAAATCCCTATCAGATTTTTCCCTCTTAAACAACTGGAAAGAATCAGATTAAAAGCATTTTGTTTTTAAGTGAAAAATGCTTTCAGATGGAAATTTTTTCAGAAAAGGTTGATTGAGAATCAAAGAAGTAGTGTAACAAATAGGGAGAAAATGCATAATTGTGCCTCATTTCCTGTAAATATAGGAATATCTAATTTTAAATGGCATTTACTTTTAAAATGTTCCCAAATGCCATTTATTTTCCACCTACAGTGACAGATACAAAAGTGATGTTAACCAATAACTTTGGAAATAGCTACAGATTTTAGTGTACAGGTTATGTGACAGCTAGTTATATAATAGCTAAAATGGACAGTAATTAAAGTATTAGATTTATTTCTACAGTTTTGCTACCAGGTTATTTCGAGTAGATTATCACTGAAACCCCATCTGATCTTGAGATTAAAAGAGAGCTTCTGGATTGAGAATGTTGATATGTAAAAGTCATGGTTTATGGTTGCTTGTATTGTTCCATCTAGAGATTGTAGCTGTTGTTGTTTAGACACTCAGTTGTGTCTGACTCTTTGTGACCCCGTGGACTGTAGCCCACCAGATTCCTCTGTCTATGGGATTTCCCAGGCAAGAGCACTGGACTGGGTGGCCATTTCCTTCTCCAAGGGATCTTCCTGACCCAGGGATCCAATCCAGGTCTCCTGCTTGGCAGGCCGATTCTTTACCACTGAGCCACCTGGGAAGCTCATAGACTTTAGCTAATTGTGAATATAACTGAAAAGATTGTAGTGTGGAGTGAGAAATCATCCTTATGATCCAAACCTTTGTTTCTTTTGTTACTCTTTACAGAGACTGTTCCTAGTGACATTGAGTCTTAACATCAATCGGTTGGGTGACTTTGCTTTAAAAAAAAAGGAAGGAAGACAGGAAGGCAGGCAGAAACTTTCTGATTGTTGATTTTCCTTTCTCTCTACAGTTGTTCCCCACAATTTCCAGTTGTGGTACATTATTCCTTTTTCTGTGTTACTCCTGTCCTTTGTCTGGTAATGCACTTATCACAAGTGGCATAATTATTTGTTTATCCAAACTTTATTAGATTGTGGGAGCAGTGACCACATCTTATTGTCTTTGAAGTCTATTTTCACTGTTTCATTAAAGAATTGCTTTGATGGTGTCATGTGTGGCTTGGTAAGGCTATTAAAGGATGTAGGGAAACTCAGAGAAAAAGAGCTTTTTGGAAAAAGAGAACTCATTATGAGGTAGCAATTGAAAAACCTGATGGGGATGTCCATGGGGGGTTAGACAACCAAGCTGAGGCTTAGGGAGCGACCGGGCCTCGGAATTGGCCTACTGATTTAAGCCTGGTGGGCTGCCGTCTATGGGGTCACACAGAGTCGGATACGACTGAAGTGACTTAGCAGCAACAGCAGCAGAGAATGGGAGCTGAAGACTTAGATTTAATGAAGTTGAGCTGGAGTGAGAAGAAGAGAGGATTAAGTACTACTCTGACTCATCAACCTTGAAGAGATGGGCAGACAGACAAAGAGAAGGCCCATATAGAGATCGGTGGAGTGCCCTACAAAGCTTAGAGAATGGAGCTAGAGCAGAATCTTAGAAACTAAAGGAAGAGAGAGTTTGGTGGAGGGGTCACCAGTTTCAGGGCACAACTGAGATGCCAGGTGTCCCTTGCAGTTTAGTTACTGGGAGGTCATCTGTGGCCTGGGAAAGGCCACTTTTAGATATCTTAAGTAGTGAGAGGAGGAGGGAATAAAATAGGGAAAGGAGGCAGAATCTGTCTTTCTAACTTTGTGTTGACATATACATACAGGAAAGTGCACAGATGACAAGAAATTTTTGCAAACAGACTGTACTGGTATATCTTGTACTCGAGAAACCTTCAGGGCCATTCTACTTACTCCCCAGCTCACTAAGGATATCCACTGTTCTGTCTTCTAACCAGTCTTTTTTTTAATATAAATTTATTTATTTTAATTGGAGGTTAATTACTTACAATATTGTATTGGTTTTGCATACATCAACATGAATCCGCCACAGGTATACATGTGTTCCCCATCCTGAACTCCCCTCCCTCCTCCCTCCCTGTACCATCCCTCTGGGTCATCTCAGTGCACCAGCCCCAAGCATCCTGTATTACGCATCGAATCTGGACTGGCGATCCGTTTCATATATGATATTATACGTGTTTCAATGCCATTCTCCCAAATCATCCCACCCTCTCCCTCTCCCACAGAGTCCAAAAGTCTATTCTATACATCTGTGTCTCTTTTGCTGTCTCGAATACAAGGTTATCGTTACCATCTTTCTAAATTCCATATATATGCATTAGTATACTGTGTTGGTGTTTCTCTTTCTGGCTTACTTCACTCTGTATAATCGGCTCCAGTTTCATCCACCTCATTAGAACTGATTCAAATGTATTCTTTTTAATGGCTGAGTAATACTCCATTGTGTATAGGTACCACAGCTTTCTTAGCCATTCGTCTGCTGGTGGACATCTAGGTTGCTTCCATGTCCTGGCTATTATAAACAGTGCTGCGATGAACATTGGGGTACATGTGTCTCTTTCATTTCTGGTTTCCTCGGTGTGTATGCCCAGCAGTGGGATTGCTGGGTCATAAGGCAGTTCTATTTCCAGTTTTTTAAAGGAATCTCCACACTGTTCTCCATAGTGGCTGTACTGGTTTGCATTCCCACCAACAGTATAAAAGGATTCCCTTTTCTCCACACCCTCTCCAGCA
>SJYQ01010008.1:73182-123961 GCA_006410935.1 Redunca redunca | reverse complement strand
TTTCTGGAATTGAGCTGCAGGAGTTACTTGTGTGTGTGTGTGTATATATATATATATATATACACACACACTTTTTTTTTTTTTAATGTCAGTGTAAGGAGATAGAAGGATAGGACAGTAGTTAGAGGACTAGGGGTAGAGGGAATTGTGTTGTGTTTAAGATGGGAAAGATTTTCTTGAATGTAAATAAATCCCATAACTTCTCTAGTGGTTGGCCAGTCACTGTTTCTTTTTATGTTTAGGACAATTTTCATTTCATCCTTTGAAGTGTTTTTAAAAGTAAGTACGATTCAGTGTTTTTACAAACTTAAGTTGAATAATTGTTCCTCAAGCATCTGCTTTTGGAATAGTGGTTTTCTAAACTTGGCTGATCATGGGAATAGATTCTTGGGACTCTTAGGTCTACTGACACTCTGGGGGAAGGCACTGGAATCTGTGAGTCTAAAAGAAATCCCCAGGTGATTCTGAAACCTTTTGCGTTACACAGTCCTGGTACACAGTACATTTTATTGAAAAGGAAACTGGTATGTGTATGAATACATACAGAAATACAAATTCATATATGTGTATATATATTTTAAATTTATATATATGTATAGATAAATTTATTTTATTGACCTATAGTTGATTTATAGTGTTGTGTTAGGAAATTGGCATATATTTTTAGTGGAAATTCTAGTAAAATAATATATCTGTAATGGTGGGAGAATAAAAGTATACTCTTCTTAATAATGAGAGAGACTATATGCTATGTTTTCCATAAAATTGATAAAGGAAATTGTCAGGGTTTTGAGCCCAACTGTTCCTGAGCATCCTTGAATAATTCTGAGGATGACTGATTCAGCTTGAGATTTATATGTGTCCCTAAAGCAGTCTGTTTAGTCAGAGCTATGGTTTTTCCAATAGTCGTATACAGATATGAGAGTTGGATCATAAAGAAGGCTGAGTGCCAAAAAATTGATGCTTTCAAACTGTGGAGCTGAGGGACTCTTGAAAGTCCCTCGGACTGTAAGAAGATGAAACCAGTCAATACTAAAGAAAATCAACCCTGAATATTCATTGGAAGGACTGTTGCTGAACCTAAAGCTCCAATACTTTGGCCACCTGTAACGAAGAGCCGACTCATTAGAAAAGACCCCGATGCTGGGAAAGATTGATGGCAAAAGGAGAAGGGGGCGGCAGAGGATTAGATGGTTAGATAGCATCACCCACTCAATGGACATGAATCAGAGCAAATTCTGGGAGATAGTGAAGGACAGGGAAGCCTGGGGTGCTGCAGTCCATGGGGTCGCAAGGAGCCGGACACAACTTAGTGACTGAACAGCAATATCATAGCAGTTTTCCTGGGACACAATCAGAAAGTTGTCCTGGAGCTAGAGTTCTGGACAGTACGCTTTTATTTGCAAAACAAGGACAGTTTAGCCTCTGGGTACCCATTGTGATCTGAGTGTGAACTCACCTGATTAATATCTTAGTTAACTGTGTACAGGAATCTGCCCTTGCTGCTAGTGCTGAAGGCTAAACTCAGTCTTATGCCTGAGTCTTAAAAAAAATTTTTTTAAGTTATAACCTGAGTTTTTTTGAGTTAACTCATAAGCGTTCTGTAAACTCTCAGGACCATGTCTGCTTGAGTGTCATATCATGGCGTGCATGCATGTATTCACTTCACTTGTCTGACTCTTTGCGACTCTATGGACCATAGCCTGCCAGGCTCTTCTGTCCATGCAATTCTACAGGCAAGAATACTGGAGTAGGTTGCTGTGCCCTCCCCCAGGAGATCTTGACCCAGGGATACAACCTGTGTCTCGTACGTCTCCTGCACTAGCAAGCGGTTTCCTTACCACTAATGCTACCTGGGAAACCCATGTTACCTGATGTGGAAAAGAGCTGTAAAAATATTTGTTTTAAAATGGAATTCTAATTGACCTCTTCCAGTTGTTATATCTTATATAACACTACTTCCCTAGCCAGATTTGTTCTTGTTCTTGTCAGTCCTTGATGAGCTCCATTGGAGAGAGCAAGAAGTGGAAGCCTTTTAAACAGTGGTGGCCTGCTCTTTTACAATATTTCCTGTTAGGGCTCCATCCAACCAACTGCCAATCCTGGTGCTCAGTTTGCACTGACAATCGAGTGCTCTGTGGACTATGTAAAACAAAAGTTGAGAGACAGAGTCCACAGGTCTAAGATGGAGAATATACCTTGATAAGCACAGCATATAAGATGTATTCTTAGGGAATATAGTCAGACAGAAAGAAAGAGGGTTAACCACATGAGCCAGAGAACTCCATGACACTCCCTCTGAAGTCTGCAAACTCAGGGTCACCAGCTGACGTGTTTCCCCTATGACTATGGGTCTCTTACAGCTACCTTTAAAATCTCAAGGAAGCCAATACATTGGTCTCCTTAATTTGAGACCTTCAACTGCTGAGTTCCAGGAGGGGCATCTAGTGACTGAAGGGCACACTACAGAGGATAGGCTGGACCTAAAGCAGTGCATGCAGCCTTTGGATCTAGTTAGTCCCGTGGCTGTAGCTTAGCACTCATTAAAGATACAGAGTGGACTTGACTTTGATCTAGCAAACCAGACTCTTCTAATTCAAGGTAAAGAATGTTTAATCGGGCCTTAGAAGGTGCATATGTACCCAGTTTCTGAGCCAAGCCATCTACCCTGGGTGGAGAGTGAGCCTGGCAAACAAGGAAAGATTCTCAAAGACTGTCACTTGGGACAGTGAGTGCTCAGGCCATGGGTACACATAGTTTAGGGATCCTAGCCCCTTACCAGAAGAGGTCCAGGGGCGATCTCACTTCCCAGGAGGTATTTTCAGTTTGGTTGTACCATGCTAGGTCAGGATCCCTCATGGAGAGAGAACACCTTTGTGTTCATGTCTCACAGGGCAGCATAACAGGAGTGCCCGTGAAGAAAAGGTCAGAAAGCCAGCGCTTTAGTGATTATGACCCAGTTGGTTAAATCTTTCTTAAGGACATCAAACTTCCAGATTCATATTCTTTTTCTTCATTGGGGAGATAAAAGGTTAAAGAAGATTCTTCTTCGCTCCTTTTATTGCCCTCACACTTTCCTGGAGTGATCTCTGCCCATTTTAACACTTTCCTTCTTAAATTCTGATATTGAGTGGCTTAACCCAAACAGTCAATATGAGCTCTGACAAATTTTGATAGCCACCCAATAGGGGCCCACCATTGAGAATCTCCATTTTGATAACATCTGGTCAAGCCGGATGGAGTAGTCTCTCACCAAGAGGAGCCCTCTTTGATACCAAAAAAGAAAATAAACCACCCGAGATGCTGAGTAGTGAATCAGCAACAGACTTCTCTGCCTGTGGATCCTTTACCCAGGCTCTTCCTGTTTGCACTGCACAGGTCAATACCATCAGAACCTTACCATGGTCAGGTGTATGGCTGACTCATTGCTGAGAATGACCCTTGACCTGCAGTTTCCACCCATATTTTGGCATAAACGACATGATTTATGTGTGTGTGAATTTTTTTTGACATACAATGTATACACACTGAGATGCACAGGTTGTAAGTTATACGGATTATAATGTGAGCTTTGACAAATGTATACACCTTCTGTAAGTCTTACCCAATTGAGATATTGATCATTTCTGTCACTGCAGAAAGTCCCGTTGTGCCCCTTCTCCACAAGTCTACCCCCCACACACTTCACCTCGCAAGCATTGTTGTTCAGTTCCTAAGTCGTGTCTGACTCTTTGTGACTCCATGGACTGTGGGACGCCAAGCTCCTCTGTCCTCCACTATCTCCCAGAGTTTGCTCAAACTCATTCCATTGAATTGATGATGCCATCCAACCATCTCATCCACTGTCTCCTCCTCCTACTGCCCTCAGTCTTACCCAGCATCAGGGTCTTTTCCAAAGAGTTAGCTCTTCACATCACGTAGCCAAAGTATTGGAACTTCAGCTTCAGCATCAGTCCTTCCAGTGAATACTCAGGGTTGATTTTCTTTAGGATGGACTGGTTTCATTTCATTGCAGTCCAAGGGACTCTCAAGAGTCTTCTCCAGCACCACAGTTCAAAAGCATCAATTCTTTGGCGCTCAGCCTTCTTTATGGTCCAACTCTCACATCCATACATGACCATTGGAAAAAATCATAGCTTTGACTCTAAGGACCTTTGTCGGCAAAGTGATGTCTCTATATTTTAATATGCTGTCTAGGTTTGTCACAGCTTTTCTTCCAAGGAGCAAGTATCTTTTAATTTTGTGGCTGCTGTCACTGTCCACAGTGATTTTGGAGCCCAAGAAAGTAAAATCTGTCAATGTTTCTACTTTTTCCCTCCTATTTGCCACGAAGTGATGGGACTGGATGCCACGATCTTAGTGTTTTGAATGTTGAGTTTTAAGCCAGCTCTTTCACTCTCCTCTTTCACCCTCATCAAAAGGCTCTTTAGTTCCTCTTCACTTTCTGCCATTAGAGTGTTATCATCTACATATCTGCCGTTAGAGTGTTGTCATCTACATATATGCAGTTGTTGATATTTCTTCCAGCAATCTTGATTCTAGCCTGGGATTCATCTAGCCTGGAATTTCACATGATATACTCTGCACAGAAGTTAAGCAAACAGGGTGACAGTGTAAAGCCTTGTAGTACTCCTTTCTCAAATTTGAGTCAGTCTGTTGTTCCATGTCTGGTTCTAACTTCCTTCTTGACCCGCATACAGGTTTCTCAGGAGATAATTATTGACTGTGCTAATTTCTATCACTGCATATTAGGACTAAGGCCACAGATTTTAAAGCATAAAGATTTCCTTAAAATCTAAATGGTGAAAAATATCAGAAAATAATATTTAGTCAAGTAAATTGGCACTTCTCAAGGCAGAAGGAGGCCTCCAAGGGGACTTCTGTGAGTATCTGGACACATTTTTTACTTACGGCTGGGAGGGGTTGCACTGGTATCTAGTGGGTACAGGCCAGGATGCTGCTGTGCCCCCTACAGTGCACAGGACAGCCTCCCAACAGAGAATGATCCAACTCAAAATGTCAACATTGCTGAGACTGAGAAACCCCAAAGTAAACCTCTGCAGAGAGAATTGTGGCCCTGGGGAGTGTTAATTTCTGGATGGCCCAGGTCTCTGGGGATGAGGTTTTGTTGTTGTTGTTGTTGTTGTTTTAATTTGTTGAGAGCCTGCAGCAAACTGAAAGGGCAACTGCAGGAGAGAGCTTTCTTAAGTGCTACCACCCTTGGAGCCACACTTCCTGCTGTGGAATGGGCGGGGAGGTAGGCTTGGGTCAGGAGAGGCTGACAGGAGAAGAGGGAGAGGAAGAAAACAACTTGGGCAATAAAAGGGCAGGCTTAGCATAATATTAAAACTAGAAAAATGGGGAGGAGTGGGGAAAAGTAGAGATTAATGACTCCTAGGCACAGCAGATAAGAATCTGCCTGCCAATGCAAGAGACTCGGGTTCAATCCCTCGTCTGGGAAAATCCCCCATACTTCGGAGCAGCTAAGCCTCTGCTCTAGAGCCCCGGCGCTGCAACTTCTGAGCCTGTGTGCTGCAACTTCTGAAGCCTGCTCGCTTAGTGCCTATGCTCCAGAACAAGAAGCCACTGCAATGAAAAGCTCCTGCTCCGCTGCAGCTAGAGAAACCCCACACAAAGCAATGAAGACCCAGCACAGCCAAAATAAGTGAACTTAAAAGAAAGTTAATGACACCTAAAGTATAAGCAGCAGAATAAAAAATAAACAAGTGAGACTACATCAAACTCTAAAATCTCTGCACAGCAAAAAAAAAAACACATCAACAAAGTGAAAAGACAACCTGTGGAATGGAAAAAAATGTTTGCATACCATGCATCTGATAAAGGGTTGATATCTAATATAAAGAACGAACACATACAACTCAGTAACAAAAAAACAAATAACCCAGTTAAAAAAATGGGCAAAGGACCTGAATTTCTCCAAATATGATATGCAAAAGGCCAGAAGATACATAAAAGGATGTTCAACATCATATGTCATTAGGAAAATGCAAATTAAAACCACAGTGAGATATCACCTCACTCCTGTTACAATGGCCTTCATGAAAAAGACAAGAGATGAATGCTGGCATAGATGTGGAGAAAAGGGAACCCTTGTGCACTGTTGGTGGGACTGTAAATTGATACGGCTACTATGGAAAACAGTGTAGAGATTCTTCAAAAAAGACTAGCAGCAGAACTATCATGTGCTCCAGCAATTCCACTTCTAGGACTATATCCAAGGGACACAAAAGCACAAGCTCAAAAAGGTATCTGCACCCCCATGTTCATAGCATTATTTATAATAGCCAAGACAAGGAAACACTCTAAGTGTCTATTGATAGATGAGTAAATAAAGAAATGTATGTATATTGTGCACACACACACACATACATATATAATGGAATATTGTTCAGCCATAAAAATGAAATCCTACCATTTGTGACAACACGGATGGACCTTAAGGGCATTATCCTAAGTGAAATAAGACAGAAAGACAAATATCATGTGATCTCACTTATAAATGGAATCTAAAAACAAAAAACCCTAACTCATAGAAGAAGAGATCAGAATTCTGGTTATGATAGGTGGAGGATGGGAGGAGGGGGAATCGAAGGAAGGTGGTCAAAAGGTACAAACCTTTGGCTATAAGATAAATAAGTACTAGGCATGTAAGGTACAACGTCGTGACTATAGATTACAGTGGTGTACAATATATACGAGAGTTGTTAAGAGTGTTAATCCTAAGAGTTCTCACCACAAGGAGAAAATTTTTTTCTTTTTGTCGTTTATGAGAAGATAGACATTAGCTGAACTTGTAATTGTTTCACAATATATGCAAATTAACCATGCTGTACACAAACTTAGGCAGTGATGTGTGCCAGTTACTTCTCAGTAGAACTGGAAAAATGCATATAAATTCCAGCAAAATGTTAAATTTTAAAAGTAAATGAGTTGAGATTGAAAATAAAAGATGAAAGTGAGTGAGATTAATCATTAAGAACATAAAAGTAAAAATCTGAATTAAAACAGTAGAAGACTGTGAGAGGAAATATGTGAAAAGTAGGGAGGATTAAAGATTGAAAGCAGGAATCAAGAATTTTTAAAAGGTCAACACAAGGCATTGAATCAAATGAGGAGGAAATAGGGGTCAGCATGAACCCAGAATGCTTGGATGAGGAAGTGGGAAAGGGATGAGGCACCAACTGTTGCTGGTAAGAAGGGGAATTGAACAGAGTCGGGGTGGGGCCAGCCAGCTGGCTCAGTGGAAAGTCCCCAGTATCAGCAGTGTTGTCAGTAGTCTGAACAGACCCAGAGGGCAGAGAGCGCTGAGTTGGCACCTCCAGATACCAGCAGCCTGATAGGCCATCTCCTGGGGAGTGGGGAGGGGCATACTGACAGCAGTGGCTCACTAACCTTTATCCTGAAAGCAAAAGAAATTAGTGGCAGCATTGTCTGGAAATTAATACCTTTCAAGTATTCCACTTAATGCTTTGGGGTGTAGTCATTATTTTTAAACCAGTTTAAGTAATAACCATTTCTTTTTTAAAAAATAGCTTTCAGCTCTTTGTTTGCTTCTGAAATGTGGAAATTTCCTTTTGTGTGTGTGTGTGACTCCAGGCGTAAATTTCAACAGACCTTTTGAGGTTTTAACTAGCACTATATGCTTTGTGAGTATTTCTGAGTAGCCTAGTCTTTCACATTACAGGCATTGCAAATCTCGGGAATAGGATTTCCATGATGCTAAATCATGCCTGAGTAGTTAGAACAGGTCAATCACTCATTTACTTTTTGCCTGTATTCTGTCCCTTCATGCAGGCAGAAACTATTCTTGAGCACTTTTAATGTGTTAAGCACGGTTGTAGGCATGAGGAATACAGGCTGAGACACAGCCCCATCCTGAAAGGGCCTCTAGTTTGGGAGGGAAAACTTCATAGACATAAATAAATGGATAAATAAGACAAGAAAAGCAATAAACCTCTATGCTCCTGGGCAATTGTACAGAAAGCAAAGAAAGTGTAGAACATTCTACGTGGAGGAACCAGCATGAATGAACCTATAAAACTGGAAAACAGTATGGGAAGAATGCAGGAGTCCAAGTTTTATGGGAAAAGGCAGAGTGACTGATGAAGTTAAGAAGGTGGTTGGGGTCAGATCATAAATGGGCCTCTTAGGCTCACAAAAACGTCCTAGGTAATAAATACCAAAGGGTCTCAAATACGGGTAGAAGATACTCAGGTTTGCAGTTTAGAAAGATCATTCTTTTGCAGTGTGGTGGTTTGAGTCATCGAGAGGGCCAGGTGAACAGTTAGAATTAAGCTGTTGAAACAATCCAAGAAAGAAACAAGGGCCCAAGGGGAGAAGAAAAGAGGAGAGAGTAAATTAAGTTCTTTTAACAGGCAGAATTGCCAGGACTTAATAACCAATAGGATGGGGGGTGTGGAGATGACCTTAGAATTTCTGATTGGGTTGTCTAGTTGGAGGGTGGCACCATTCCTGAGAGAAAAAGTAGATGAAAAGTGGGCATTTCTGGTGGAAAGATTCAAGATGGTCAAGTGCTGTGTATTAATTTTTTTAATGTATTGTTTTTTAAAACTTTTCTTGATTCTACAGCACACATTCACCTATCAGGCCTCGTATAGACTTGGAGGCACAGTCAAGATCCTGATGAGCTGGTTTTGGGTGTGTTTGGTGTTGGGAGCTTGTGTCCCATCCAAGTGGAAATGTCCAGAAGTAATAAGATAAGTGAGTTGGGAGCTCAGAAGAAAGCTCTGGCCTGGAGTTGCATGTCTGGGAGTCACTGGCTTTGTGTTGAAGCCTTGGGCATGAGTGACCCGGTCAGGGAGAGCAAGGCACAGAAAGAGTCTGAGTTCAGGAACTGAGATTAGCGGAGAGCAGCTCTGGGTAGGAATGGAAAGCAAGGGCTGCTGAACATTTCATTCTTAGAATTAAAGAAAGGATCTTCACTCTGTTCAATGAATCAGTTGGTGAGATCATTAAAAACGCCTTCCCCTGTTATTGGGGGGTGTGTGTGTGTGTGTGTGGTGTATCTTTTGTTTTACTTAAAAAGCTGAGTAGAAAACTCAGGAACTACTGTCTTTTGGAAATGAAGATAAAGGTGACTTGGAATTTTGAGTCCATGAGAACATGTTTTTTAGGTTCTGACTTCCATAAAACTTCAAGAATACATTTATTTCCCATAATGCACAATAAGCCTTTTGGAGCAGAAGTGGCTGAGGTTGCAAGTGTGCCCACGTTACACACCTTCAGTTTGGAGAATTGGGAGAAAGCTTAAATTGCTTCTGTGTTTCAGGTAATTCAGAGGTTCGTGGGGCCGGCCAGCCTGAGCCTGCTCACCTTCAAGGTCTATGCATCATCAAAAAAGGACTCACCTCACAAAGATACTGTGAAGGTTAATGAGGTAATATGTTGTGATATATTTTGAATATCTGATAGAGTTACTTTGGGAAGGATACAAATTGACTATCAGGAAGATATAACAATTTGGAAGATATTTAAAAGGAGGAAATATATTTCCTTATAGTTTGTTTTTATATGTGGGATGCTGCTACACTATGGCTTTTTCAACTTAGCTAAGGGCATAATTAAGGAATATTTCTTAGATTTTTACTGGGAAAACTGCTCTATCCCAGTAAATTATAAGCACAAGTCACTTCTAAGTGATCTTCCTGCTTCTAGACTGCTTATTAAGCCAGGAAAACATTCACATTTTTTCCTCTCCTAAGCAATTAAAGACCAGGGCTCATCCTGCTTCTTGGCTGGATTAGAGGCTTATAAGTGAAGTGAAGTCGCCCAGTCGTGTCCGACTCTTTGCGACCCCGTGGACTGTAGCCTGCCAGGCTCCTCTGTCCATGGAATTCTCCAGGCAAGAATACTGGAGTGGGTTGCCATTTCCTTCTCCAGGGGATCTTCCCGACCCAGGGATCAAACCCCGGTCTCTGGCATTGGAGGCAGACGCTTTAACCTCTGAGCCACCAGGGAAGCCCATAGAGGCTTATAAGTAGATGCTTAATAAATATTGAATACATAAAACAAGAAATAATCTCTCCATTGTTTACATTCCCTTTTGTCTCTTCTTCCCACTGATTATTTTGGCTATTTGGTTTCTTTTGAAACTGAAATACTCTGAGTAAAGTATCATAAAGATCTACCTTCAGTCATGATCAGGGTTACTTGAATGGTGTTTACATAAAGCTAAATAGCTTTTTTTTTTGCCCTTTACTCTCTTCTTTTCAGGCCTTGGGGCAATGGCATCTTTGAGGGTGAAGAAGGCAGCCCGTGGTGGCTCTGAAACATTTCCTCTCTGCCTGGGGAACAAACCTACTCTCCTGCTTTCGTTAGCGTTAGACTGATCATTAGAAGATGACTAGAATAGACTAGACGAGAGCTAAGTCTAGACTGACTCTTCACTTACTCTCAGGCTTTTTTTCTTATCCCACCACCCACCCTTTAGAGTAATAGAATCCTTTTTTCAAACTAAATCTAAGGTGAAGTAACAGATACCAGTATATAAAATGGGTGACGAGGGCTGCTTTGTCTGCTATGAGCAGGGTCGGAGGAGGCTACGACACCTCATAAGAGCCCTGCTCTCTTGGCCTAGGCCTTGTTAAGTAAGTATGGTACAAAGATGGTCTAAAGCAAGGTTCAGGGTGCATGTAATCCTTAGTCACTGTAGTTCATGAATTACTAGAAATATGATGCTTATAAATTTGACAGTTGATTATTATTTCATTTCTGTACACCCTTCTTCATTTTTTTCTGTTTTGTTTGTCAATCTTTACAGCTTTCACTCTATTCCGTTCCTGAGGATCAGTCTAAATATGTGGAAGAACCAAGGACCCAACTTGAAGAAAGCATCTCTCATCTCCGACATTACTGCAAACCATATACAAGTTGGTGTCAGGTACAGCTGTTCTGAAAATAGAATGAATGTATTTCTGTTTAGAGTCAGTAGTGAAAAGTCTATATTGGCTCTAAGTTTTCAGAAAAAGGCACAACAAAGGGCTCCAAGTTAAAGAGTGCCCAACTTAAAAATGTTCATCAGTGCCATCTCTGGAAAAAAGCAGAGAGCCCTAACTTCCTGGTGGCAGCTGTTGCCATAGCTGCGGAGAGAATTTCCTTCCCACTGGGCAGAGAGTGTCACATCACCTAGAGAGCAGAGGCCCATGGTACTTATCTGTTCTTTTTGGCCAGGCCTGCTTGGCTTGCGGGATCTTTTAGTTCCCCAACCAGGGCTTAAACCTCAGCCACAGCCATAAAAGCTCTGAGTCCTAACCACTGGACCAGCAGGGAATTCCCCCATGGTACCTATCTTGTTGGTCATGGCTATGAAAACATTAATGTCCACCAGGGAGGATACTGGGACTGGAACTTTAGTCGGAGGAAAAGGGTACAATGCAAACATTTATTTATATTAAAGTTAGGAGGTTTCTCTCCTCATAGAGATTCTACAAGTCAGTACCACTTTAAGCAGGATGGGTACAGAGCATTTCAAATGTAATAATAAGAGAGTAGATAACTAAAAGAGGGTGGAATTACATGTTTGAGTACTGAAATGTTTCCTCTAGTGATCAAAGATCTGCATCTACAGATTGACTTGTGCTGCTCAGGTTTTAGATCAGACATGTCATTATGTTCATGAAAGCATATCTGCAGCTTTTAACATTGGAAACTGAAGCTTACAGTCTACAGAATGTTTCTGTGGACTTTGATCTATATATTTGCCATACTTGATTTTGAAAATTGATGACAAAGTAACAGAATGTAGATGTGTGTGCTGTGGTCTAGATTTACTTTGACTGAGATTTATAAACTCAATTTTCATCCAGATCTTTTAAAATTTTAAATTTCCACTGTCTGTGCCAGTGCTGAACTTTTGTTCACCAATTTAGAAAGAAAATGGTAAACATAGACCCTGTCAGCAACATAAATTAGGCCATTATACTAGAGTATCATAACCATATTATAGAGTTATGAAACACCTAAAGACTTTACACATAATGTGCTGTAACACATTTAGACTTTATTCTCTTGTTCTAGAAGATTTTTAGATGATCTTCTGGTGGTTAAGATAAGGTCAGCACATTTGCAAATATTTTTGTACCATGTAGGCATGACTGCATGACTACTATTATTTCTCTCTTGCTCTTTTTTTTTTTTTTTTGTGGTTAAAAGTACTTTGTCTCTTTACCTTTCAACCTAAGGTTGCTTTTTGTTTTTTACTTTCTTGTCTGTGCTTGATGCTTAGTGCAGCAAAATGCCTTTGAAGCTGACAGAGTAGTAATCAACATGTTTATTTGTACTGCTTATAAGTACTGCTTATAAGTAAAAAGCTTTTTTGTGATTATACTAGTTTTATTTTCCTGTAGATTAAACTCTTCATGAATGAAAATACTTTTCATTCCTGACTCCATTTTCAGACCTACAAGTTCTAGTCCCTTTCTTTAAGAACTAATTTAATTTTCTTAAATTAGAACTGATTCTAATTCTTAAGAACTGATTTAGTTTTTCTCCATAGTTAACAGATTATGCTAGCAGAAGAAGTGGGCAGTCAGTCTAGACATTGATCTGTAGCTTTTCTTTTTTTATGTGCAGAAAAAACTAATAATGGATTTTAATGAAGCAGCACTCGGGTTTTTTTTAATGTCCTTTTTGTCCTCCCCTAAATTCAGCATTTATTATTTAAGGCCATTTAACAGTATTAGTATAACTTGCTCTGACTTGAACTGAATTAAAATAAACAAATCATTTTCCAAGTGGCAGCTGGTTCTGATGTCTTCTAATACCCACATATCTCTTTTTCCATTTTTTACTGTAGACTTCTTAAAGGTGGATACTTTATAGCCTAGTTCCTTGTTTTCTTTAGGATCATCTGATGTTCATGTAAAAAGTCTTTTTATTGTTATTAAGAGAATGTTAACACTTCATTTGCTCTAGATTGGGGTACGTGTCTCCAAATCTGGATATAGACTCCTTTGTCACATTAAATCGGGTCATTTCTGCTTCAAATGGGCAGTTTTCAGATACAGGCTCTAAAATCATGGCAAATCAGGAGATAGACTTAATATGAAAGATTTAATCTCACAGGGAAAGGATTTCCACTTTAATTATCAAGGGGATTGAGTGTTTTTCATCCTCTTCAGTTTCAGTAGAAGAATAAAAAGGCTGGGTTGTTGAAACCACTCTATTTGAAATCTTTGCTTCCTGTGGCAATAATAAGCCATTCTACTAAGCAATTTGTGGTGAACAGGAAATTACAAAAGAAAAAAAACAACACAAAACCCCTCAGATAGACAGTAAATCCCTTTGTTCAAGAAGTGCTAATAACATGATAATTTATTCAGTAAAGACAAATACATATTTATTGTTACTTTCTAATCAACAAAGTCTATTCATTCTTTTTTTTATCTTTTTAGGAAAAGTACTCCCAAAATAAGCCCAAGATGCAAAGTTTGGTTCAGTGGGGGTTAGGTAAGTTGATTTTTAATTAGGCACGGTCAGTTTGTTTGACATTGTATGTTTTAACTGGTATTCTGTGGATGGACTCCAGGGGATCTGTGAATTCCTTAAAATTATATGTAAAATTTTAAAGCTACTTGGATATTTCTGGAAAGAGGATCTGTTTTTTCCATCAGATTTCAGGAAACCAGTGTCCCCATTCAGGTAAGTCTCTTCAGGATCATTAGGATTGTTGACCTAGCCGGTGCAGATACACTGGATTTTCTTTTTTAATCTGTTTCCAGATGCAGTGTCTAGCTCATCTATAGGTTTTCGGAATCAGGATTGCTCATTGGTATGACTGTTAACACATGTTATAGAAGTCTAGATGCAGGAAGGAACTAGGCTAGCGTGCTTAGGAAAGGCTTTATTGCATGATTCACGTGTTCTTACATGTTTTCATTTGTTTTTTTATCGTCTTTAATTGTTTTTCACATTCACTTAACACATACACCCATAAACTGATTTCACAGTCTTGTGTTCAACTAATATTAGGAAATTAATAGACATTGATCATATTTCATTCCCTTTACTGGGCATCTAAACCAATCATCCTCTTCTTTTTACAAGTGTTTGTTCCCGTGACAGAATAAACATGAGTACAATTTATTTCTCTGTGAAGATCATCAGAGCATTGATGTGCTAATACCTCTGAGACTACCTACCATATACACAGAGTCTTCCTTTGAAGATAGACAGTGGCTTACCAGTTCTTTAAATCATTCATGTGGATTAATATCTTAATTTTAAAAACAGTTATTCAGTGCTTATTAAGTATCAGGAGCTAATCTATGTGACTTGCAAGTATTAATTGATGTAGAATCCTCATAATAACTCTGGCAATTAGGTACTTTATTACCTTCTTTTTTTCCCTCAGGAAGCTAAAAATGTCCTGATCTTTTATCTCTGTGTGACTGAGGTGATCTCTTTATTGTCACCTGTCATTTCCCATAGAAGTAAGCAGTATTTGCAATATGAGTCTTTTTTTTCTTCTCTTGGACTCAGTTACTGCAAAGGCTCTTAAGAAGAAACATTCCATTATGAGTTGCGTTGTTGTCTGCCAAGGAAACCAGTCCATTTCCCAGCAGTCACAGCCAAGATGTGTTAACTAGAAGCTGGACTTCAGCTTCAGTGCAGTCTTAGAGGCCCATTTCTTTGTGATTTTCCTGCTTCGGCTCAGCTCACCAAGGGATCTGGGTGTCCTATCACCTGCTCTGTGTTCATGACTGCAGTTGAAAATAACATGCTGGTAGGCAAAAATAAAGAGAAGTAGAAAATTGCCTCAAATGACCCAGGCAAGTTAAAATCAGGTTAAAGGCAAGACAGGAATTGGTGCAAACAGCACAACCCTATTGGAGAAGGCAATGGCAACCCACTCCAGTACTCTTGCCTGGAAAATCCCATGGATGGGCTACAGTCCATGGGGTCACGAAGAGTCAGACACGACTGAGAGACTTCACTTTCACTTTTCACTTTTATGCATTGGAGAAGGAAATGGCAACCCACTCCAGTGTTCTTGCCTGGAGAATCCCAGGGATGGAGGAGCCTGGTGGGCTGCCGTCTATGGGGTCGCACAGAGTCGGACACGACTGAAACGACTTAGCAGCAGCACAAACCCTATAGCAGTATTTAAAATGATCACCACACTTCCCAAAGAACCCAAGGAAAGGAAAACTGGCATGTGTCTAGTCTTATCTGGAGGAGAGAATTACAGAGTATTCCAGTTAGTTCGGTTCCACTTTCATTTGTTAAGTCACCACCATGGCAGGCATTGAAGAGAGAGGCTGAGGAAGACAGTGGTCACAACCACTGAGGTGTATATAATAAAGTGTCCAATACTATCTCAAATACAGAGGCAGTCGTAGACCACCATCAAAGGTACAGAGGAAGGAGACTAGTTTAACAGAGATTGGGGAGATGGAAGCAGTCAGGGAAGGAGTTCTGAGGAGGCGTTGTGCAAATGAGGTCATCAGGCATGCTCAGGCGTGGCAAATAGGCTCACATGTTGCATTTGTTTGTATTTATCTATCAACAGTGACTATTTCCCGCATGTACTTGCACTACAAGTTTCCTTCAGTGTTTAGATTTTTCATTTCTTGAGTCTGAATAATGAATTCAGATGGCAAAAGATACGTTTGTTTTCCCCCTGAGTCTGATATATTTGGTTTCTGAGTTTTAGAGAGCAATCAGCAAAGCTTCAGACAGTGACACATCTGTCCAAAGATTTATCCAAGTTTATTCTAATCCTGTGTTTGAATAGCAAGAGATTCCTGTATTTGTATTTCTCCCCTTATAAATGATTGATTCAGATCTGTTGCCTTCAAGAATTATGAAGATAATGTAATGTTACTGCCAGATTATCATCAGACTAAAGTGTTTGAGAATTGGATACTTACTATGTGACTAGTAAATCATGTTTATCTCTCACATAAAAAGAACTTGTTGAAGCATAATAACAGCAGACTACATTATTTCAAAAGTATTTGATACTACATATAGTTTTATATATGACTTCTTGTTTTGTTCTTTTTGTTTATATTTATTTTTAATTGGAATATACTTGGTATGTGTGTTTTATTTATTAATGAGCAATTTATGGTACTGTTTTCTGGTCTGATTCTATTATAGACAGCTATGAATATCTCCAAAATGCACCTCCTGGATTTTTTCCAAGACTTGGTGTTATTGGTTTTGCTGGAGTTGTTGGACTTGTTTTGGCTAGAGGTAGGTACAGTTTTATAGTTTTTAAAGAAAAAAATTCATAAATCAGAGATAAGGTAAATGGTTCTTTGTTTTCATTTATCAGTTTTTGGAATAATGAGTTGGCTTCTGCATATGGCCTTCTTCGTGTAAAATTGATATGATTATCTTTTCCAGTATATTTGATTTTAAAAATATATAGAAATTGTAAAAAAATGAAAAAAATTGTGTACTTTTGATTTAAAGAAGAAGTTAGTTATCCTTCATAGGCACATTTACTTCGTTTACTGGGTCTAATTCCTGTTGCTCTTCGGTA
The DNA here is from genome assembly GCA_006410935.1 of Redunca redunca. Taxonomy (NCBI): domain Eukaryota; kingdom Metazoa; phylum Chordata; class Mammalia; order Artiodactyla; family Bovidae; genus Redunca; species Redunca redunca. Next base: position 107,430 of record SJYQ01010008.1, on the reverse strand, counting down.
CAGAAAGTGAACTTTTGTTAACTAAGACCTGTCACACCTGAGAAACTGTTTCTAAATATTTCACTCTTAAGATCAGGCTAATTGGCTGGAATTCTGGCAGTTACCTCTTATATGTTATTTACACATATAGAATGGCATATGTTCAAGGTTGTGCAATGTAGTATTTTTTTGTAATATAAAAGATTAGAAAGTAAAAAGAAATCAGGCTGTTAATCACAGTATGGTGATTTCATAGAGAGCTTATAATTTCTTGATGTCTTATAGCTTCAGTCAGTGATGATAAAAAAATCTTTAAATACTTAATGTTAAAAGCTAACAAATATCAACTTAGAGATATTGCTACACCTTACTATTGGATTACAAAGTATTTATAGGAAATACAGGATGATAAAATACTTTACTGTAATAAGATGGATTTGTTATGAACTGCTTGGAAGTTTCACTGGTTGTAAAATTCAGATTACAAAAATATCTAAATTAGAAAGATTATGAACCTTGTAATCAGGTTCCCATAAGAGATGACTATAGAGACTAGTTTGATAACCACTTCTCAGTATTAAGAACCTTTCTATATATGCCTTAACTGTTCTTTTATGATATGGAGGAATGCTGTCCTGTTGTAGTTCCTGTGTCCTCCTCCCATTTGGCGCAGAATATATAAGAATTAAAAGCAGAGTTTATTTTTGCTAATCGACTCAGGCAATAGTTGAATCAGCTTTTTGTCCCAAACTTCTTTCCCCTCCTTCTATAAAGCTGTCCAAAAAAGCATTCCTATCTTATTTAGATAGTGTTTAGAATTTATGGAGATCCTAAGGCCAGGGTGTTGGAATGTTGACTGGCTGTAGGGAGCCAGGAATGTGGAGTCAAATGAGATTGGCTTCCTCCTTCCCTCTCCGTGGGGAGAGCACATGGGACAGTTTTACGGCTCCCTGTGCCAGGCGTGCGCTCCGCACTGTGTTCATCCTCCGCACATCCGCTGGGCTGGCCGTTCTGAGGACGACTGGGAGCTGTGCTCTCCTGAGCAGACCAGTAATGGAAGGACAGCTGCTGCTGTGGGGCTTTAGCCTTTGTCTTTATTTGCTTGTTTGTTTAGATGGTCCCCTCTCTTCTTCCTTTTCCTGAGAGGGCTCTCGTATTAAAATACTTTAAAACCTTAATTCTTTTCCAGAAAAGTACACATGCACACATACTGTACACTAGATCTTTCCCCATGGGTGCTGGGATACAGGAGCCAGAGGTAAACACCACTGGGTGGGGCTTCCTAAGCAAAATGAATGGGAGGGTAAGTATGTTTATGGGTGGTCAGAGTGATTTGCAGGCCCCTTTAGGTAGATGCTGGCAGCAGTATGATGGGCTAAGTCTGTCCTGGTAGGATTTCTTTTCTTTCTTTTTTCAAACATTGTATTTATTTTAATATCATTTTATTTTTTTTAATAAATTCAGGTTTTTTTCTTAAGTACACACAGTTGTATGAATTGCCTGTATACAAATTAACCAGGGCTTGACAACTCAATAGACAGGTTTCATTTATAATTAGGACTTTTTTTTTATAGTAAATATCTTTAAAATGCTAGGCAATTGTTTATCCTTTCAAACATAATTTCCCCCCTCCCCATTTTGTAAAGTAATATTAATTATTATAGAGTATGTTGTACTTAAAGTAGGAAAATAATCTGTAATAAAAATATATATGTATTTAAGGTATACAAAGTGATGTTTTGATATGTATATATGTATATGACAGGGCTGTCTGCTGTCACCCTATTTGTTTAATCTGTACACTGAGCACATTATGAGAAATGCCGGGCTGGATGAGTTACAACCTGGAATCAGGATAGGTGGGAGAAACATCAATACCCTCAGATATGCAGATGGTCCCACTCTAATGGCAGAAAGCAAAGAGGAACTAAAGGACCTCCTGATAAGGGTGAAGGAGGAGAGTGAAAGAGCTGGCTTAAAACTAAGTATTTAAAAAAAACTAAGATCATGGCATCTGGCCCCATTACTTCATGGCAGATAGGGAGGGAAAGGTGGAAGTAGTGACAGATTTCCTCTTGGGCTCTAAAATCACTATGGAAGGTGACTGCAGCCATGAAATCAGAAGACGGTTGCTTCTTGGCAGGAAAGCTATGACATACCTAGACAGTGTGCTGAAAAGCAGAGACATTACTCTACTGACAAAAGTCTGTATAGTCGAGGCTATGGTCTTCCCAGTGGTCATGTACGGTTGTGAGAGCTGGACTGTAAGGAAGACAGAGCACTGAAGAATTGACACCTTCAAACTGTGATGCTGGAGAAGACTCCTGAGAGTCCCTTGGACAGCAAGGAGATCAAACCAGTCAATCTTAAGGGAAATCAACCCTGAATACTTGTGGGAAGGACTGATACTGAAGTTGAAACTCCAGTATTTTGGTCATCTGATGAGAACAGCTGACTCATTGGAAAAGTCCCTGATGCTGGAAAAGATTGAGGGCAGACGGAGAAGAGAGTGTCAGAGGATGAGATGGCTGTATGGCATCACCAATGCAGTGGACATGAACTTGGGCAAATTTCAGGAGATGGTGAGGGACAGAGTGGCCTGATGTGTTGCAGTCCATGGGGTAGCAAAGAGTCTGACACGGCTGGGCGACTGAACAACAGCAGCAACAACATATGTATATAACTAGTGAAATGATTACTGGAGTGGAGCTAATTAATATATCTTCTCACATAGTTACCTTTTTTGTGATGAGAACATCTGAAATCCCCTCTCAGTAAATGTCCAGGGTTCAGTATTATTAACTGTAGTTATCATACTGCACATTAGATCTCTAGACTTACTTATCCTACATAACTGCATCTTTGTGTCCTTTGACCAATATCTCCACATTTCTTCTACCTCCCTACTCTTGGTAGCTACCCTTCTAGTCTTTGCTTCTGTATATTTGACTCTTTTAGCTTCTACATATCAGTGAGATCATGTGCTGTTTTTTCTTTCTCTGTCTGAATTATTTCACTTAGCATAATGTCCTCTAGGTTCATCTGTATTTTTGCACATGATAGAATGTCCTTATTTTTAAAGGCTTAATAATATTCCATTGCAAATGTATACCACAGTTTCTTTATCCATTCCTCCAGTCCAGACATTTAGTTTGTTTTCATGTGTTGACTATTGTGAATAATGCTGCAATGAACATGAGGTATTTCAGGTTACTGACTTCATTTCCTTTGGATATACACCCGGAAGAGGGATTGCTAGATCATACGGATAGGTTTCTTGGGCATTTAGCAGATAATGGTGATGAGGGTGGTCAGGACTGTGGTGATGACAAGAGGTATCTCTCTGGAAGAGAGATGAATGGATGATTATTCAGAGGAAGTAGGCCCAGCCAGGCCACTCAAGGAGGGCAGGTGGTTGTTGCCCTTTGTTGTCGCCTTCTGGAGGTTCCCTCTGGCCATGCTGCCAGTTACAGTCTATATCACTGGCTTCTTGGGAAGTGTGGGAGTGGAAACAGGCAGGGAAGCAGGGGATTGTACTTCCTTCCAGAACTTCTAGGACCCCCAGCTCATTGTGTGCACCAGTTGGAGCTAGAAACTCAAGAGCAGCTGCCTATCAGCTTTCTCTGTGCACAGTGCTCAGTCACTCAGTTGTGCCCAACTCTTCGCAATCCCATGGACTGTAGCCCACCAGGCTCCTCTGTCCATGGGGTTTCCCAAAAAATAATATTGGAGTGGATTGCCATTTCCTTCTCCAGGGGATCTTCCCAACCCAGGGATCAAACCTGCGTCTCCTGCACTGGCAGGCAGATTCTTTACCACCGAGCCCTCTGGGGAGCCCCTATCAGATTCCTCTTATATATTGTTGATTATTTTCTTCTTTTGAATTATTTTACTTTGGTCATTTCCAAGAGCTCTTTTCTTCTCTGTTTCACAGAGCTCATTTTTCTTTTAATGCAGTAGCTTCTTAAATTTATTGATGATACCTAAGAACAAGTTTAATTTGGTTTTAAGTTCTTTTTCCTTTGGTCATTTTTGTCTTTCTTGTCTTGATGTTCTCTTTTATGTTGTGAGCTTTCTTCACCTTTCTGGTAAGGCGACTGAAACTCTAATAAGAACTTTTTACATATAAATGGGGCTTTCTGGGAAGAGGTTCTCTCTCTGGGTGAGCTGAGAGGGAACTGACCTTAATGGGGAGTGGTGACAATGCCCACCTGAGCGAGGGTGGACTCTCTCCACTAACACGCACTTGCCGTTACACCAGCTGTCTTGGCTTTCAGCAGCAAATCCATGGCATTTCTTTAGAGGTACCTTGTGCCCCTTTTAAGATTTTGTCTGGAGAGATGCCCTAACCACAGCAATTTGGCACTGGCATGGTGTGGAGGAGTCTTACACGGTGTTAGAGGTACAAGGCAAACTGTGATGATAGAGATAATAAATCCTCTGATGGTGTCCACAACCTTTTATTTAATAGGTTCAAAGATAAAGAAGCTGGTGTATCCACCTGGTTTCATGGGATTTGCTGCCTCTCTTTATTATCCACAACAAGCCATTGTATTTGTCCAGGTAAGTTATATCAGTAAGCTTGCATGTCCCTTGTTCTTGCTCATGTATGTATGGGTTTACTGCTTCATTTAATTTTATTTTGCAGACTTTATTACACCAGAGTAAAATTTCTTTGCACGTATAGATTTAAATGGTTTTGCAGCAAATTTAAATGATTTTCCCCACTGTATACCTCAGTTCTGGCCCTCCTTTCAATGACAGTATTCAGAGAAGGCAAGCTAATTTGAATATTAATCAAAGGAAATTTAATATACCTGTTTTGCAGAATTACATGGAAGCCTAGAGACTCAAATCCAGAGTTGGTGTTTACAGATAATTCTCAGGTTGGGCGTACCTGGTCATAGCCTGCCCGCCTTGGCGTTGTAGGCATGGGCCTTGTGCTCTGGCCCTCTGCGCCTTCCCCCTCGTCTGGTGCCAGCCTCACTTTCCTTGCTGAGGACTTCAGGGAGTGCAGTTCGCTCTGTTGGGAACGTCCTTTTTAGGGCTGTCAGTTGGCTGCTCCTTTCTTACCCTTGAGGCCTCAGCTTGATGGCATCCTGGCAGGTAGAACATAGTGGCCGAGACATGAGTACAGCTGCTGCCTTTGTCAGCTCAAGCTGCCATGACAAAATACCACAGCCTGTGAGGCTTAAATAGTAGAAATTTATTTTCTCACAGTTCTGAAGGCTGGAAGCCCAAGAGCAAGATGTCAGCAGGGTTGGTTTCTCCTGAGGCCTCTCTCCTCGACTGCAGATGGCCACCTTCTCCGTGTCCTCGTGTAGACTTGTCACTGTATGCACACTTCCCTGATGTGTCATCCTTGTCTTATAATGACACCAGTGGATTAGAGCTCCACCCTTATGACTTCACTTGACCTTAATTACCTCTTTAAAGGCCCTTTCTCCAAACAGTCACATTGTCGGTTAGGGCTTCAACACATGAGTTTTGGGGGACACAGTTCAGTCCATAACAGCTGGACCAGCAGTTCTCAGACTCTAGTCCCTGGATCAGTGGGATCAGGGACTTATTAGAACTTATTAGAAATGCAAGTTTTCAGGCCCCAACCCAGACCTGTTGACTCAGACACTGAGAGTTAGGGCCAGCAATCTGTGTTTTAGCAGGCCCTCTGTAGGGTTTTTGCAAGCCCATATTTGAGAACCACTGATAAAGACTAGACTCCCTCAGGGCAGTGGTGTCTGGACTTGGAGGGACTGTACACATGAAATCCCTTGGAAAACTGGCAAGAACGAGGCTGACTTAAAGTTTTGAGATCCCCATTTGGAGAAAGGGATTCATTTGCTAGAACTGCCATATCACGCTGAGCCTGGTTTCTAGGAAGAAGAGCAGTGCCCTCACCAGAACTAGTTCCTGAAGCTCTGAGTAAGTCCAACCAGACACTGTACCCCCTGGAGTCCTTACAATATCATCAAGTCTAGATTCCTGGATGCTGCTGCAGTTGTAGGTGGGAGCCCAGTGGATCCAGCTGTGGAAAACTGTTGGCTTTGGTGGCAAATACCAGTACAATCTTTATAACGTGGGTTTGGCGTTGTTTATAGCAGTCCTGGAGGCAGTTACTGATCCTCTGTCTGCTTCAGTCCCAGCTCTGGAACAGTGAATCATGTCTTCCTGCCTAGATCACAAAAATAATCAAACATCATCTCAGTCTGTTATGGTTTAAATAGTAAATTGGCTGGTGGTTGAGAAGCATATGTAGTAGCCCTCTGAGTAGAGATCTTTTTTTTTTATCTTCCATGCCACAGCATGCACTGCAAAAGAATTTTTTGTATTCATAACCAAGATGGGAGCATACAAATCTGAGTTGTATTCTAATTTATTTTTAAAGTCAGTGGGAAGGAGTTTTGTCTTTTTTTGTGTGTGTGTACCTGGAGTAAGCCAGAACAAAGCAATTAACTGTTTTCACGAGATATAAAACATTAGTGATCTGTTTGGAATGATGAAAAAGTTCTGAAAATAGTGGTGGTGATGGTCACATAACATTGTGAATGTAATTACCACTGAATTGCACACCTAGAAGTGGTTGAAATGGTAAATTTTATATTATGTGTATTTTGCACAATAAAACAAAACGAACATCAGTGATCGAAAGAGAATTAGTTCCTACTTCACAGTTTCTTTTCTACTTCCTCTTTTTTTTTCCTCCTAATGAATGCTATGACCTTGGACAAGCCACTTAATCACTTATGTTTTGTTTTCTGTTCAGTAGTGTTTGGAGAATAGTATTATCAGAAAACTCTGCAAGTGATGGGCGAATATTATTTTTCTCTCAGAAATTTATAACACTGAGAACAGTGCCATACTGATAGTAAATGCTTGTTACATCTACCAATGAGTCTGAGAATCATATCATATTTTAAGAACGGTTGGCACAACTGGAAGAATATAACTTGTAAGAAACCAGTATGTTGCAGCCAAATGCTGGATTTACTAGAATTGTGACCTTGGATGAGTCATTTGGCCTCTGAATATATCCTAATAATCTTCGCCTACTTACCATATAGGATTGTTATATAGAATAGAGATAAATCATGTGAATGTGCTTGGTAAAGTAAAATGCTATATAGAGACAAATGATTATAAAAATTCAGAAGAGAATAATAACTGCTTTCAGAAAATCAAAGTAGTTTCGTGTAGAAGACTAATCAATATTGTCATAAGTAGGACCAATGAATGCAAATTGTTGAAAGTTTCTTTTTAAGAAAGCTCAATATTTTTTAAAAAAGTTTCCAGTAATTGAAGTCAGCAGGCCAAAGGTGGATCAGCACCTTTTAAGATAGGGAGCTCGCTTATCCCAAAATGTTCTCTGACCCTGGAGCCTACCTTTCTGCATGTTGTAGAAAGGATTTTGGAGCAGACAGCAAAAGTCCTATAGAAACTCAAAGACTTTTATGTTTTGAGGGATCTGGGAAGACTGACCATCTTTAGTGGGGTCACTTGTTTTTTTACCTAGCCCCTAAAATGAATGAATGATTTTCATCTTGAGTTTGGCTGGCTTGAGACTTGGTTGGCTATTATGTCCTAGATGTGATAGGTAGAAGCCTTCTTTCTTATCTGCTTTTTTAGGAATTTCTCATATCAGCATTTTTTCCCACATTTTTTCCCTTGAAATTGTGAAAGGTTGAAATATACCTATAATTTATGGCACATTATTTTAAACAGTAGCTATACATAGGCAAACTATTTTTTCTTCCTACCCCATCATTCTTGGCTATCTTTTATTTGCTTACATTGTATAGTTTTAATGTGTATGTTCAACCAAGATTCCTGTGGTAGTTGTATGCTTAAATACGGTTCTTTTGGAAACGGGACAAAAGAAAGCAATAAATTCTCTTCCTTACCACTTCATATATGGAATAGCAATGGATCTTTTATATTTTATTTCAAGGCCAGTGGAGAGAAATTGTATGACTGGGGTTTACGAGGATACATTGTCGTAGAAGATTTGTGGAAGGAGAACTTTCAAAAGGTGAGAAAGATCTTTTTCATTATCTTCCTTTCAGTTTAAATGTGTGGTTTCTCTCAGGTTTTGTAAAATTCTTGATAACCCTGTTGCTTGCTCCGGCCTTTTGTGTTTGTATTTCCTTATGCTTGTGGCTCAGATTCTCGGGTGGCCTTTATTGGAGGAGCAATAGGACTTCTATGCATTTGATTGTTTTTAGCAGGGCTGAATATAAGTGGGGATCATAGAATGCATTCCACTTCAGTCTTAGACCATAATTTCTGCTCTGTTGTATTTACAATTTGTTCAGAGTGTTGCATATTATCTGAAAGTTTTATCAAAACTAGAATATATGGAAACAGGGTATGTTCCCAGCAGAAGACAAATAGCCGAGACCCCTCCTCTTGCTATTTCACTCATCATAGGCTCCATTCTTTGCTTTATCAGTACTGTATCTGTTCATTCCGTAGCCTCTGAGCCCAGTTAAGGGCATATAGGGGCCCAGCCACCAGTTACAGGCCATTCTACTGACTTGTAGGCGAGCATCAGAGGGGAAGAGGTTGTGGAATTATAAAGACATGCCATTTTTTGTCTCTTCTCACAGCCACTTAGCTGATAAGTGTTGCCCATGTTTGCTGGAACATTCTCTCTCTGCTGATAAGGAAGAGTAAGTGTAGAACAAGGCATCATGTCTTCTCTGAGCACTCAGAGGCACAGCTCAATGAAGAAGAATTAGTGTTCTTATTATTAACATACCTTATCATAGAACACTTGATTCTGGTCATCTCAAATCAAAGTACTGTTTTAAAAATATATAAATATCTGTCTCAAAATTAAAGTCCAGGATTTCGAACTGGAACTTGAAAGTAACATTGTAGAATAAATTATAAGCCCTTCTCATTAGTTACATAAATAGTCTTCCAGTGAAATCTTAAGACTAGGTTTTGTACTGGTGATCTCTAAAGGAATTAACCTCTATTGAGCCTGTTTAAAACCAGCTAGCTCTTGAGTAGGAAGTTGTATATTAATATCAAGTGCCCTTTGGCAATCCATTTTAAAGAATAAACACTCATAGTTTTATTTTCATTTCTCTGACATTTTCTTTGGAAGCTCTCTTTCCTGTTTAAAAAATTCCTTAAGTCCACACTGAGTTTAATATGAGAAAGGAAGTAGACTGTCAGGAAAGCTATATATAAACAGCCTTAGAAAGAAATGTGGAAAATGAAACTCCACCTCAGTTCTGCATGCTCGCTGTGATGTCAGTACGGAACTGATGCACACAAAAGCCATGGTGTGGGGGTGTCCCCTGGGAGTCTGAGCATTCACTGTGGTGTCAGGTAGACACGTGCTCTCCAACTGGACTGTGGTTGGAATGCAGGCTGAACAGGCCAGCACTTTATGGCTGTTTGAAAACGTTGGATATGGGTAGTGAGGTAGTAAAGATGCCTAATTAGCCTGAGGTTGGTCTATATATCGTCTCTGGTCTCCTGTCTGTGCCCTTGCCCTCTTGAACATCACTGAGAGTTCCATTCATTTACTCTCAAAGCACAATTCTCCTGAAAGCTATCTGTCGTGACTAGAAAGTAATAAAATGGATATTGACAACTTAAACATTTAGCACAAGTTCTAAGTGAAAAATATCAGAAGGCCTTATTAATTCAAGATTTGATGTACTTAGATTTGGGGAATTATTTGATAGTGAAATGCTTTTGTTTTTTATTGATTTCCCTGGCCCCCCCACCCCCCATTGGACTTTGTGGGTTTCAGTGTTTTTTGTTTGTTTTTCCTTTACGAATGAGAGTAAATATTTAAGCTACCCTGGAACAGGAATCTTTTGGAGCTCAGGAACTCTTTGAAGGGAATTGGGGCACACTTCATGAGGGAGATTTTTGTTTGTTTCTTAGCATGTTTAGAAATTGGTTTTCAAGTCAGGCTTTAATTACCAGTCTCAAATTCAGCACAGTCTGATTTGTAATTGTTTGTACTACAATCATGTAACATATATACATACTTTCGGTTGTAAATAGTCAAAAGAAATTTGTGGCCATTGTGTTTAAAATGGGGCCCTGAAATTTTAAGTGGTATGAATGATGGTTCAGTTCTTAATTATTTCCCATGGAGCTGTATTGCTCTCAAAAACCCTAAGGAAATCTGTGGCATTTTTTGGTCCGCCACATTCCTTTTCCCTTTTAGGAATTAATTCTAAATGTTTGCAGTGAGTCTTCTACCAATGAAATTTGAATGAGGTGATCTTTCAGTTCTGTGATTAGTTGGTAAAGAGGAATTAATCTGCTTCAGCTAAAATGAATTCTTTGCTTTGGCAGAACTGTGAAGCAAAGATGGGTGTGTCCAGAAATATTGTCATCATAATGGGTCAGGGTTTTTTCCTTTTTTTGAGATAAAAGAATATATAAAATATATGTACAATAACTGTGTATATGTATATTTACAGTTTAAAATCCAACAATATAATGACCATTCATATACCAACCAACCATCCATCTTTAAAAACAGGAAATTACCGATGTCTTTCAACTTCTTCCTATGCTCCTCTTTCTACCCAGAGAGAACCACTATCCAGAATTTTGAAGTTTTTATTCCTTTGTTCTTCTTTAAACTTTTCTTGTAGTTTACTCACATACATATTTATTCTAAAACACTGTAGTTCAGCTTGCCTATTTTTTGCCTTTTAACGCAAGTAACTATATCAGATACACATATAAATAAATATATAGTTTGTCTAGATGGAGTCTTACTATATGTATTATTTGCAAGTTGTTTTGTTCCCTAAGCATTATGTTTATGGGCTGTGTATGGCTGTAGTTTATTAATTTATACTGCTATAGAATATTTCTTTGTGGGAAAATCCCATGTTCATGGCTAGTTGGGTGGTTTTCAGTATATTGTTGCACACACAGCTGTGAGCATATTTCTGTACATGTGTCATGGCTTATTAAGAGTCTTTCTAGGCTGAGATTCCTAGTTCATAGGGTCTGCACGTCAATTTTACTAGATGACAAGTTTACTATTTTTGCCAATCTGGTGCCTTTGAAGTAGTTTTTCACTGTGGGGTGTGTGTATGTGTGGCTTTGTTTTGTTCCCCAATTTTTGTTTTGAAAAAAAAAATTTGGAACTGCAGAACAGTTGCAGGAATAGTATAATGAATATACCCTTCACTTAGATTCACCAGTTACCATTTTGCTACATTTGCTTTGTCTGTCTTCTTACACATGCTTGGGCACTCACTCATCTATATTTTATTTTTCTGAACCGTTTGAGACTTATAGATATGGCGCTTTCTACCCATATCTAATTCAGCATGTATTTCCAAAGAGTATGGGCATTTACTGATAGAATCACAATACCATTATCATGCTCAGGAAAGCTGCCATTTCTTTGTTTACATAGACGTTATCTAATATGCAGTCCATAGTCAGATTTCCTTAGTTGCCCCAATAATGTACTTTCCTTCAACTATTAATAGCTTTATCACCTAAGTATCTATCCCTGCCTCTTTAGTCTTGGCCACTATTATTTGTGATTTGATATTTCTTTTAAGGCTTTTTTCCCCTTCTAAGTCACTTTTAATCTACAGTTTCTCCTTCCATCCTCTTATTCTCCTTACACTGTATCTGTTAAAAGAACTGGCATGTTGGACCTGTAGAGTTTCCAACAGTTTGGGTTTTACTGATTACACACTTAGTTGAAAGTGTTCCTTTTTCAACACTTTCAACACACAGTTGAAAGTGTTCCTCTCTTCTCTACATTTCCTGAAGATTGGCTGCTGGGTCCACAGGCTGCCTAATCAAGTTGTGTTAATCCAGTTGGCAAGGCCGTAGGTCTATGCAGGCACCTAAGTTTTTGCTTCACTTTACCAGTTTGGTATTAGTGACTGTTGAAGATCAATGCCTAGACTCACTGATTCACTGGGAGTTGGAAAATGGTGATATTCTATATCTCTCATTTCATTTTCACGTGATAGCTAGAGCACTTGAATAAAGAACTCCTTCCCCTCATAAACTATTTAGTTAGTTATAAGAAAGACAAGATAAATGCTCAGCTTTTTCTCTTGGATTTATCTGGCTTTCAGAATAATAAATTTGTTCCCTCACATCCTCAGAATGTCTCCAGCTAGTTTTTTTTTTAAACAATCATTTTGAATTTGTCGATTTAAACATATTTGGGTTTGAATGCTTTGTAATTCTTATCCTTGTTGGAGTTCAGGTTGCTCATTTTGGCTGGTAGAAGCTGGCTCTGTGTCCTTCTGATGTGATGCAAGAACTCTGCAATAGTTTCCTGGCTGTCTGGCATGTCACAGTGGTCTCAGAATTTCTCTTTGTTGTTTTAGTGTACATTCCTTTGATTACTAATGAGGTTGAACATCTTTTCACATGTTTATTGGTTTCTTCTTGAAATGCCTGTTCATGTCTTTTGGCATTTTTTATATGGGTCATTAGTTCCTTTCTTAATGATTGATGTAAAAGCCTTCATTTTTTCCTAGATACTAATATTGTGGTCACATGTTTGCAGATGTCTTCTCCCAGTTTGAGGCTAGTCTTTTCAGTTTTGGTGTCTTTTGATGATGATCAGGAGTTCTTAATATAGTTGATTCGTAGATCGCTTCCATTAAAGTTTTCACTCATTGACTCAGGCACTTAATATAAGCAGGAAACTATTCATTGATTGTTCATTGCTAATCTGAAACCCCTTCAGAATAGTCCCAGCCCAAAGTCTGAGTTTCAGAGAGGGAGGCCAGTGGTGGGTGTCAGGCCCCAGGGTCACAGATGGCCCTTTTGGAATTGTCTTCTAAATTAACCAAACACAGCAATGTGTTTCAGTAAAAGTCATGTTTAATTTTCAGTAGGTTTTAAAAACTTGTGACAATTTACTATCAAAGAATTATAAAATGACTGTTAAAGACCAACAATAACTAAAAGCCAAGAACTTAATACTTCTTTGAAGGGCAGGAAAATATAAAGAAATATAAACCTGTTACTAATGTGAAAACTGAGCAGAATTTCTAATGCTGAGCTTTTAATAGTTGTATTCAAGCCTTTGCTAGCTCAGCAGGAAAATAAAAGGGAAACAGTGGCCACCATCCTGAGTAAATCCTGTTTTCTCTTCCTCCATTCAAAATTCCTCAGCTTTCTAAACACACTCAAGTTCAGCTGTAAGTGATATGATTTTAAAATGATCCTCTCTGAAATAAGGCAGTCACAGGAGAAATACTGTTTGAGTTCACTTACATGAAGTATCTAAAACAGATTTATAGAAGCAGAGTAGAATGGTGGTTGCCAGGGCCTGGGGGTGAGGGGAAAATGGGGAGTTGCTATTTAATGGGTATAAAATTTCAGTTATGCAAGATGAATAATTCTGGAGATCTGCTGTACAGCATAGGGCCTATAGTTAGCATTACAATATTGTGTACTTTAAAATTTGTCAGGAGAGCAGATCTCATATTAAGTGTTCTTACCACAATAAAATAAAAATAAGGACAATATAGTGGGTTTTCTGTAAAGCTAAATTTGTTCTAAATGTCTGCCCGTTCTAGTTTTTGTTATTAAAATGCTAAGAAATAAAGATACTAGGCAATGAGTTTTCTTTTGTTCTTTAAAAACAATATTACTTAGCAAAATAAAAAGTAAGAAATCCTGAAAGAAAAGGTCTCTCTGTTTTTTGAAAGACATACACTTTTGGTATCAGAAAACATAGACAAGGCAGGATGCAGCGTGACCTGGCAGCCAAGAGAGTAGACTCCGTAGTGGACACACCAGGCTCTTCTCCAACTCCCAGCCCACCCCCACCTCTTACAATCCTTGAGTGAGTGAAAGTGGCTCAGTTGAGTCCGACTCTTTGCGACCCCATGGGCTATACAGTCCATGGAATTCTCCAGTCCAGAAGACCAGAGTGGGTAGCCTTTCCCTTCTCCAGGGGCTCGTCCCAACTGAGGCATTGAACCCAGGTCTCCCGCATTGCAGGCAGACTCTTGCTGAGCCACCAGGGAACCTTGGGAAATTGCTCTGGTGCTCTGGTAAATGGGGGTTGTTACATGTCAGAAGCAGAGAAAATGGACCAACTTTAGACATGGTAGCCATGATGGATGTCATGTGACATCTGCATGGGAGAAGGTAACATCTCCTGATGGAAAATGGAGCCATAGAGCTTATTATACTCATTAGTCAAAAGTCCTTGTATCTGTTTTAGTTTGCTATTTGCTGCCGTAACAAATGACCACAACTTTACTGACTGAAGTAAAGTGAAGTCGCTCAGTCGTGTCTGACTCTTTGCGACCCTGTGGACTGTAGCCCACCAGGCTCCTCCGTCCACGGGATTCTCCAGGCAAGAATACTGGAGTGGGTTGCCATTTAATGCAAATCTATTTTCTTAGACTCTGTAGGTTAGACGTCCAGTGCTAAATCAAGTTGTCCTTGATTCCTGCATTCCTTTCTGGAGGTTCCAGGGGAGAACCCGCTTCCTGCTCATTCAGGTTGTTGACAGAATTCAGTTTCTTGGCGGTTATAGGATCAAGGTCTGCTTTGCTGGCTGTCAGCTGAGGGCAGTTCCCAGCCTCTAGAGGCTGCAGCATTCTGTGTCTCCCAGCCCTCTTCCTCCGTCTCCAAAGCCAGCCCCTGCAGATGAGCCCTGTTCACGTCCTATTTCTTTGACCCTGTCTTCTGTTCTCTTATACTATAGGAACCCATGTGATTCAGCTGGGCCAACCTAGATAATCCAAGATAACCTCCCTATCGTAAGGTCAGCTGGTTTGCCACCTTAACTCCAGTGCCACTGTAATTCTCCTTTGCCATGTACAGTACCACAGTCACAGGTTCCAGGGTTAGGATGCAAACACCTCTGGGGGGCCATTATTCTGCCTACCACATCCAGTGAACTGGAATTCCATTGGGGTTTTGACAGGTCATTTTTCCTTACCTTTTATTTCCTCATTGAAAAAGTTAAGTGACCTACCACATAGGATATGTGACATTTACGGAGTACTTGCTGGGAGCTTGGCCCTGGGTGCTAAACTCTTTGCTCAGGAAGAGTCTGTGAAGCAGGTTCTATTATTTGTTGTTCAGTCGCTCAGTCATGTCCAACTCTTTGTGACCCAATGGACTACAGCATGTCAGGCTTCCCTGTCCTTCACCATCTTCCAGAGTTTGCCCAAACTCATGTCCATTGAAATGGTGATGCCATCCAACCATCTCATCCTGTGTCATCTCCTTCTCCTTTTGCCTTCAATCTTTCCTAGCATCAGGGTCTTTTCCATTGAGTCAGCTCTACATCAGGTAGCCAGCGTATTGGAGCTTCGGCTTCAGCATCCATCCTTGCAATGGGTATACAGGATTGATTTCCTTTAGGATTGACTGGTTTGATCACCTTGCTAGCCAAGGGACTCTCAAGAGTCTTCTCCAACACCACAGTTCAAAAGCATCAATTCTTTGGCACTCAGCATTCTTGATGGTCCAACTCTCATATCCATACATGATTTCTGGAAAAACCATAACTTTGATTATATGGACCTTTGTTAGCAAAGTCATGTCTCTGCTTTTAATATGCTGTCTAGGTTGGTCATAACTTTTCTTCCAAGGAGCAAGCATCTTTTAATTTCATGGCTGCAGTCACTCTCTGCAGTGATTTTGGAGCCCAAGAAAATAAAGTCTGCCACTGTTTCCATTTTTTCCCCATCTATTTGCCATGAAGTGATGTGACCAGATGCCATGATCTTAGTTTTCTGAACATTGAGTTTTAAGCCAGCTATTATCCCCGTGTTATAACCAAGAAAACTGCATTTTGGAGAAGTTAAGTAATTGATCAAAATGATTCAGCTAGTGAAGGGCTCAGACATTTCAGTGGGTTACTATACCTTAAAGGTTTAGCTACAAATACCTCTTTATATGGCAATACATAGAAATAAATATTTTGATTAATTCCTGTAGCCCTTTGCAGTCTAATATGGCAGACACCAGCTATGGACTACATGAAGTGTAGCTGATCTGCGCTGAGGTGTGCTATAAGGGCAAATTCACACCAAATTTAGAAGACATGGTCTAAATTAAAAAGATTGTATACTATCTCAGGATTTTAATATTGATTGATGTTATATTGATTACATGTTGCAATAATAGTATAATATTTTTTAGATGTGTTGGGTTAAAATGCATTAATCACTTAAAAAGAACAGTGAAACCCAATATGTATTAAAACTAGATTATAAGGAGAATGGCTGCATTGTAAAATATTTTAAATAAAACTGTCTGGAGATGCAAAAAAAATTGATTTCTGGCTTGTGCTAAGTCACAAACTGTCTTTTGAAGTCAGAATATTGTTTTTGCTGAAATCATGATGATTCCTGCCAAGAAGAGATCTGATTTGTAATAGCGTGGATGGGCTCACTGTTTCATTAGTGAGATATTTGACTGTCATGTTTTATTATACTATAAGTAATATGTAATCAAACAAGAAAAATTTCCTAGCAACAGAGTTGTTTTCTTCAACCAGAAGAATGTTTTTATGTGCTCATTTTTTTAATGTCCAAAAGATTAAAAAGCTTATGAACTTAGCAGTTTATATTTTTGAGATCGAGTTGCTGGCAAATACCCATAGTAGAATGTATAATATATCACTGAAAGTACTTGGCAAGCATTATGTTAAGGTAATTCAGACCTGAAATACATTTAACTAGGTAGAGAACCACATGATTTTTATGACACACCCAGTTGTTGGACATGGTTATCTCACTTATCTTCAGAAGCTTGTTTTTAATCTCTTCATTAATTACATGCCCAAACTTTTTTAAACACTCATCAGATTTCTAGGTTCTACCTCATTCCATTTGTTTATTCAACAAATGTTTGAATGCTCTGTGCTAAGAGGTCCTAGGGATATTGTGCCCTTGTGAAACATATATTAGTGAAGTATTCAAACATGAATGAAAGAATTCCACAAATCAGGAAGTGCATGGGTGCTATGAATGTGTAAAGATTCTCATCTGAATAGAAGGGCAAAGGACAGAGGAAAGCCTTGATCTGAAGGACCAATAGCATTTAGCCAGGTAAAAATTGGGAGTGACCAGTCTGGGTCAAAGGATTTGTTTTGTAAAGGTCTTATCCCAGGAAGGAGCTTGGCAAGTTGCAAGAGCAACAGCAAGAAGGCCTCTGGTGTGTGCGTGACTGTGTGAGAAAGAGGCTGTGGAGGAATAGAGTAAGACAAACAGGCACTGAGTCCTGTAGATTCAGAGCAGTGGACCTGGATATTACATGATGATCCACCAAGCAATCTTGCTTTATTCCCCAGAACTCCATCATCAAGTGGTTGTGGTCTGTAGATACAGTGGTCATATAATTTGTCATCTAAAACAGGATACCCTTGAGAGTAAAAGGGGACACTTATTAATTATACTGAAACAGCAGGTATAAACCAGTATGGATAACTTGAGCAAACCAGAATGTATGATCACTGTGCTTAGAGACAGGTTCTTAGCCCCTGCAGTAAGCCTGACGTTGCCTAGAAGCCATGCTCGGAAATTATAGGGTTAGGCGTTTGTTCCTGCTTTTTCACTTTCCCCCTTCTTCACTTATGGGTAACTCTGAGAGAAGGCCACTAGGAGAACCTGCACCAAGTCGCCCACAGAATCACAGCCCCATTTTCACCCAAATGCAGCCTAATGTTTTTCAGATTGCCACTCATGGGAGCTCAGTTCCTTGACGTACATCAGGTCTTATTAATGTGTTGTCAGAATTACAGTCTTAAGAACATATGGGAAAGAAAGTAAGGTCTTAAACATGTAGCCCATGAATTTTTCCCTCTAGAACCTTTCCTTCATCACTTCTCATGGATGACATGACCTAATTATATGTTCTCAGATGACAGCCAGGCGGGATGGGTGTGGTTTGATTATAACCTCTTTCAGAATAAACATGTTTTGTGATTTGACCCCTACAGTGAACAATATACAGAGTAGAGGACCTACAGGAAGTATTACCATATGTGTAAAACCTTTTTTTTTTAATGTTCCAATCATAGTGACTATTCTTTTTTTTTTCTCTAAATTTTACTGCAGTTTAGTTGATTTACAATATTGTGATTTACAATATAGTTTCAGGTATACAGCAAAGTGATTCAGTAACCTTCTTTAACAAGGAAAATGACATGAAGTAGTGAAGAAATCTTTTCACTGTTGATTGGATGTTTTATCGAATCAGCTGTTGGCCAAATCTGTGTAGTGAGGATTAATGGAGTTTTATTTCCTCCTCTCCTCTGGGCCTGAGTCAGTTTCTACAACAGGGCCCTCAGGGAGCCCTAGTAATACCTTTAGTTTATGGAGACATGGGTCACTTTGCATCAGATAATATTCAAATAGTGAAGATGTACACTTTGAAACAGTGCGATATTTCTTTAGAAGTTTTACTCTTTCTTTTCAAACTTCATTAATATTCTTACTTTCTGTTTTACAAGTCAGGAAATGCGAAGAACTCACCTGGAAATAAGTAGAATACTCCATGCTCTGCCCATTTTAATCAGGTAAAGAACAAAAAAACTTTGTGGTTATTTTTAGCATTATTAGCACCGATTGAAATGACTTGTCTTAATTAATTATAGCCATTTAAACTTTGCGTGGTGGAAACATAAGGACCAGGATGATATTTCATTTCATTTTTAATTTCTGGGCTTAAGTGCTATGACTTCTTTAATTGTGTTTGCTCCTGAGAAGTACCTGGGTTTTTTTAGACAAGCTAGAACTCGACAGTTGTGATTTGTCTACAAACCTATTTCAGACAATCATTTCTTAAGCTTATTTTTTTCAGACAGCATTTCACTATAGTCAGCACACTTGTATTCACCTAATAATCATTCAATAAACATTTGCTGAATGCATGACTTTGGTAGAGACGCTCGAGATTATATAGAATAAGTGACATAGGGAATTCACAGGTGTAATTTTCTTTCCTTAAAGATTGAGTAACTTGAGGCTGGGCTTACCAGGTGGCTCAGTGGTAAAGAATACACCTGCCAATGCAGAAGATGCAGGAGACGTGGGTTCAGACCCTGGGTTGGGAAGATCCCTGGAGGAGGAAATGGCAACCCACTCCAATATTCTTCCCTGGAAATCCCATGGACAGAGGAGCCTATGGGGCTACAGTCCATAGGGTTGCGAAGAGTTGAACACGACTGAACTGACTTAGCACACACACATATGCACAATTATCAAATGAAAAAAAGCAGCTAGTATAATATATTTTTAGAGGATAATTACCAGAAAATACAAAAAAAAATTAAGTATGTATCTTCAGATAGTAAGATTATAGATGATTTTTATACTTTTTCTTCTATATAACTATGTATTTTTAAATTTTTGCAATGAATATGAATTTTCTTTTATAATAGATATTTGTTTTTAAAAAATCACTGTTACATTTATCGTAAGTCATGGCTACTGTTTAAAACTCATGAATGCTCTGGGTTTGAGGTTTTTCTTTCTCACGTTGTCCCAATATTTTTGGAGACCCAGAGAGTCAGATAATCTTAGAATTTTCAAGAAGTATTTGGTATAACCCCCAGCCTCAAGCAAAATTCTCTGTAGCCCTGGGTGTTCCCAGTTCTTACCTCCACTGATAGGAAAAGCACCCTACGGGGCAGCCATCTTTGGACAGTTCTAATTTTTAGGAAGCTGTTTCTTATACTAAGCAAAAATATGTCTCCTTATAACTCCTACACAGTGGTTTGATCTTGCTTTAGCGGTCACAGAAAATAAATTCAGATCCTCTTTCACATCTCAGCCCTTCACATAGAAACCCTAAATCAGCATTTCTCACATTTTGTGATACAGATTACCTGGGAGATTGTTGAAAAGCAGAGGCTTAAGCCCCATCCCACAATTGGCATCTCTGGGGAGTGGGGCCAGATGTGCATCTGGGTGACTAGTGGGTAAGCAGCCAGGAAGTCACACATGTTTGTCAGAGATTTGACACTGGATATGATTATATTTCTCTCTAGGGACAATAAGTCATAGAATATAGGGAAACTGTGTACACATTCATTTCATTTTTTCAAAATGTTCCATGCCAGAGTTCAGCTTATTGTATATACAACCTTGATTTCGTTTTTTTAAGTTGTTTATTGGAAATGTAGTTTTTAATTATAAAAATGATGCATATTTGCTATAAAGAATTGTTTCTGGCTAAATGTTTTGAAAGCTTGTTTTGTCTTCCATTCCTTTCCCAGAGGTAATTTCTGTTAATAGTTTGTATATCATTCCAAACTTTTTTCTCACACACACACATCCAAATATGCTTTTGGGTTTTTGATAGAATGAGATATTCCTTGCACTGTTTTGCAAGTACACCGAAAGCTCCATGCAGGCACATATTGCAATTTTATTATCACACCTAGAGAAATTAACACTAATTCCTTAATACCATTTAATATTCAGAGTATGCAGATTTCCCTGATCATCTCATTAATAACTTTTTACAGTTGTTTTGGTTGTTTGAGTCAGGATCATAACAAGATCTGCCCATTGCATTTGACTGATGAGTCTCTTAAGTCTCTTTCATTTTTTTTTTTACAAAGATATAAACTATGTTTTCAGATATTTTAAGTCCCTCTTAAGCTGTAATAGTTCTCCCTCATTTTTCTCTTAGCATTTATTTGTTGAAAAACTGGGCTTATTTGTCTTTTAGAAATTTCCCATGTTCTGGCTGTGGCTGAGGGCACCATTTAGTGTCATTCTGCTTTATCTCTTGGTTCCTCTCATCTCCGCATTTCCCATAAACTGACTGTTGGATTTGAAGGCTTAATCAGGTTTAGGTTCAATTTTTTAGTAAGAATACTTTGCAGACCCTGCTATGTTTAGCTATGCTGAATGAATTAACTTGCTTTTTTGAAATTAATTTTTATTGGAGTATAGTTGCTCCACAGTGTTGCCTTAGTTTCTGCTATACAACATAGTGAATCAGCTACCGATGACAGGACTTCCCTGGTAGCTCAGATGGTAAAGAATCTGCCTGCAGTGCAGGAGACCCAGGTTCGATCCCTGGGTCAGGAAGATCTCCTGGAGAAGGGAATGGCAACCCACTCCAGTGTTCTTGCCTGGAGGTCACCACAGAGCACTGAGTAGAGTTCTCTGTGCTATACAGTAGGTTGTCGTCAGTTATCTATTTTATACATGAACTTGCCTTTCTTGTTGTCACTTAATATATTGTGTACATCTTTCCCTGTTGGTACTTATTCTTCCTTTAGCTGCTTAAGAATTTCCTAGTATGGACTGCCATAATCTATTAAAACGTTACTAATATAGATTGTTGGCAGTTTGAAGTTTTTTTTTAACAATGCAGTAAATCTATTGAATTCTTAGAGAAGTTCAAAACAGATTAATAAACTGAGATAGAAAAGGTAAACTAGTAGTTTACATGTTTAAAAATGTTTAGTTTTATTTTAAAAGATCAAGGAAGTAGTAGTCATTGACCTCTAAAATTTTTATAAATCTCTAATTACTAAGTAGATTCATTATGTATTAGGAGAAAGGCAATCTGAAGAAGAGTTGGCTTGTCTTTGCTCTATCTGTGGATTTGATGTGTGTTTCATTCCAGAAAAGAATGATGGGGTGATGTGAGGAAAGGTATGTGTAGGCCTTGCTATGATATCATCATGCTCTCCCCCAGCAGATGGATGGAAATATAGTTGTTTGATTTTCAGAAGGGGAGGACTGTAGTGTGTGCTGTGCCATTTAAGCAGTTATTTTTTTATTTATTCACCCATCCATCTGGTTAATTTATCTCAGATATACAGCCAGTCGAGAATCTGCATATAGTATTGGAAATAAAAGATAAACCAAAATCCTTTCTGGTTTTTAGTGTACTCATTTATAAAATGGGAATAAGTACAGTCTTTACCAGCTCATTGTGATGTCATATAATGGTAATACATGTATTTGATATGACTTTCTCTATTTAAACCTAAGAAATTTTAAAAATGGAAACTCTTAGAGCTGTTTTTTTCTGGGAGGACACTGTATTTATGTTTTTCTTTTTCTTTTAGTTATAGGTAAACATTGGAAACTCCATATGGTAAACCAGTATTTCTACAGAAAAATGGCAGAGAAGTCAGTATTGAATGTAGTAAATTGGCATTCTTCTGGAAAAACTATCCTAGGCCTCTTTGTTATCTTGGGTGATGCCATACTCCAACTGGACTAATCTGAAATTCTTCCACCTAGAGATAATGTATAAGGCTTAGAACTCTTCATTCTCATGTTGCTATTTATGTACATAATTAAAGATCTAAGTTAAAAAAATTGTACTTTTTTTTCCTGATATTATTTGAGTGACAGTTTAAGTGTACCTGATGTCCTTTCCCTGTGTGTATATATGGTATGTGTCTGAGTGTACATGTATGTGTGTGCATCTTGTGTGTGTGTGTGTGTGTGTGTGTGTGTGAAGGAAAACCACCCACTCTTCTTAGCATCAGCTGGCAGTCTCCAAAGGTTTCATTAAGAAGAGTGACTCTAGGGGACATAGGTTCGATCCCTGTTCAGGGAACTGAGATCCCACATGCTGTGGAGCAGCTAAGCCTGTGAGCCACAACTACAGAGTCCACGTGCTCTGGAGCCTGCTCAACACAACCAGAGAGAAGCCTGAGCACCATGAAGCACCTGTACACCACAGCTAAGACCCAATGTAGTCAAAAATAGGTAAACAAGCAGTTTTTAAAAATAAAAAAAGAAGAGTGGCTCTGGAGCTGAGAGATCATGCTTCCATTGCCAGCCCAAGGAACTAAACTTGTAAGTAATAGTTTGCCTGAGCCTAATGAGAAGACGTACAAAAGAAAACAGTGACCATGACTCCTTGTTTTATGCCATTGCCTCCCAGCTTGTATAGACCTTCCAGTTCTTGCCTGCCAGTGGGAGACATGGAAAGTTGCTCCACAGCATGTGGAGCACCCCACTCCAGTACTCTTGCCTGGAGAATCCCATGGACAGAGGAGCCTGGTAGGCTGCAGTCCATGGGGTCACAAAGAGTTGGACATGACAGCGACTAACACTTTAACTTCACTTTCTACTTTTCAGAGTACCATTTTGTATCTTTCCTTTTTGGCTTATTTCCTTACCTCAGTGCATTTGTACTATTTTTTTTTTAAATCCTGAGTTAATATTCTTTATTTACAGTTAGACTTTTTATTCTGTTTCTTATAACCTTTTTTTTTCCTTATAATAAGACTGACTCTTGGGGACTTCCCTGGCAGACCAGTGGTTAAGACTCCATGCCTCTACTGCAGTGGGCGCAGGTTCATTCTCTAATCAAGGTACTAAGATCCCACATGCTGCACAGCATGGCCAAAAAACAAAGCAAGACTGACTCTCAATGCAATTTATCTGTAACTTAATCAGGGCAGTTCTGTTTGGATAACTTTAATGCTTTGGAGGAAGCTTCTCTACTGTACAGTGTGATCTAAGCTTCTCTGAAGAGACAAATATGGCATGCTTTGTTCTGTGATAATATGTCCTAAGAAAGATTGCTGTGTCAAAAATCAAGATTTAAAAGCAGTTGTTTCAGTGGGGGGAAAAGAGACTAGTGATACTAGAGAATGCCTTCATCAGTCTTATCACCTGTGTCACACCTTGGGACAAAGTTACAGTAATAGTAGTAGAAGAATCGAGGCCCGCTGGGTCAGCAGCTTTTGTGCTAAATGCAGGGCTGGATTCCAGCCCAGTGGTGGCCCATGTGATGCAGATGGCTCAGTGGCATGCCCTAATGTATCAGTGGCGTTATATCTAGATGGCCCAAAGAAAATTCAAAATGTATGTATAATGCCTGTGTTCACATATAAAGATACAAAAACGCAACTTACTTGTGGTTAAATGGCAAATCTGTGACATCACATCACTTTGCCAGAAAAGGTCTGTCTAGTCAAAGCTATGGTTTTTTCCAGTAGTCAAGTATGGATGTGAGAGTTGATCCATAAAGAAGGCTGAGCACTGAAGCATTGCTGCTTTTGTATTGTGATGCTGGAGAAGACTCTTCAGAGTCCCTTGGACAACACAAGGAGATCAAACCAGTCAATCCTAAAGGAAATCAACCCTGAATATTAACTGGAAGGACTGAAGCTGAAGCTCCAGTACTTTGGCCACCTGATGTGAAGAGTCAACTCATTGAAAAAGACCCTGATGCTTAGCAAGATGGAAGGCAAAAGGAGAAGGGGGTGGCAGAGGATGAGATGGTTAGATAGCATTACCTACTCAATGGACATGGATTTGAGCAAACTCTGGGAGATTAGTGGAGGACAGAGTAGCCTGGCGTGCTGCAGTCTATGGGGTTGCAAAGAGTCAGACACGACTTGGTATATACAACAACAACAAAAATGACAGTTAAAATTAGGCCAAGTAATGAGTAATAATGATTTTCATTAGTTTGAAAATAAAATTCTGATACTTCTGTGGTAGTCCAGTGGCTAAGACTGCACTCCCAGTGCAGGGGGCCTGGGTTCGATCCCTGGTCAGGGAACTAGACCCCACATGCCACAACTAAGACCCAGTGCAGCCAAATAAATAAAAAAATTTTTTTAATTAAAAGAATGTTTGAGTTCAACAACAAAAAGATTTTTCCTCATTTTTCTATCTGTGAACACACTTTGCACTTACATTTTGAAAAAGGCTGGGTGTTTAGAGGGACATTTTTCTTTGTAACCAGCATTATTCATGATAATTTATATGAGCTGAGAGATTTGCTGTGAGTGTAAGTTTTCACTTTTTAATTCATTAATGGAATTTTTAAGTTAATGGAAAAACCACTGTCAGAGGGACCAGCAGTATATTGTGCGATGAACCCTCACCCGAGGTTTAATTAAGAGTATTTGCAACCATGGTTTTGTTTACTACTGAAGGAAACGCTTGAGATTTTGGTATTCACCTTGTCCACTTCCTGTCTGATGTTTTGTTTCCCTTCTGATAGGTTCAGATTTCAAGTCAATAAATAGCCAGCACATAGTTCTAAGGGTACAGTTCGGTCAAACTCCAAATACAACTGAAGTTCAGGCTTATTTAGTTTATGAAATGATAGACAAGCGAATGTCTCAGGGGAAGAAAAGTTTGTTTTCATAAACAGTGTTTCACTGTTTCACATTTTGTTCAGTGCTGAGTCACCTGTATTTCACATTAAAGGGCCTTTATCTTCTTGATCAGCTCTAGAGCTTCGTTGTTCATCTTTAGCTATGACACCTGAAGGCAAAAGAAAAGCGAAGGAAGTGACTGTTTCCTGCCAACCCTCCCGCCTGTGAAGTAGTCTTCACACTCAGCATTGGTAGAGTCAGTCCATAAAGTCTCTTTGCTCTCAGATACACACCGAAGGTACACTGAAGAGTTCTTTCAGTGCTGGCCTGTCTTGGGAGTGTACAAGACAGGTGGAAGAAAAAGCAAAAGGCAAAGATAGAGAAAAATATAGGATGCAAAGGCTGCTCTGACACTCAGAAGTAAAGTCATATGCTCATTTGGCACAGTACTGGGATTTTGTTAGTGACTCCAAATTTGAGTGTGGTTGGAGGAATGATTTTATATCCTTTTGTTCACTACAGGGAAAATAGCAGCTTTTAAAGATCAACCATCTCATTTATCTTCCATAACGCTTCTGACTTATGAGAAAACAGCTTTCAGGTAATGATAGAGTCTGAACACATACATTACTTTCCCTGGAAACCCCAGGAAGATGAGAAGAAAGGGGTTGTTAAGATGGCCCTAGTGCCCTAGGAAAGGCTAGGGAGAGGCAGACAATAACGATTCTGTTTTTTCCAGCAGACTTAGTGGAACTGTTCAGCTCTTGAAACCCTGTACCCACATAACATTGACATAAAGGAAAAAAATGAAAACACTTAAATTCTAAGAAAAGGAAGGAAGTTAATATTAAAAGTCTCATGTTTACTTTGTACATTTTGGTTTCATGTGTCCAGTGGGGCCCCTCCTGTAATGAATGCATTGACACATTTCTCCCCATTTTTTAAAGTTTGAGAAGGTTATGGTGTGTCTTTGTCTTTATGGCATTTTGTGGATATCTGGGATTCATTTTCTGAGTCCTTCATCAGGAATGCAACCCTTGATTGCAGCATTGCTCAAGAGGGGGGGCTGTGATGCACTGGGGGGCACATTTCCAGAATAGGAAGTCCATTGTTTCCTTTCCTTAACCTTTAAGGATACCCATAGGCATTAGATTTGTTTCATTGTCACCTATCTGAGGGTGTGTGTCCCTGTGTTTCCCTATGTTTCTGACTTCCAAAACAGAGAAGATTGGACTGAGTACTCTATAAAAACCTTCAATCCCTATAACTTCCTCTTTAGATTTATTAAGAATCAGTTGAGTGCATGGTCTAGATATTTTGTTTTGATAGGAGAAATACAGTTTACAATTCAGATGCAAAGACCAAGCAAGTACACAAAACAATCAGAATAATTACAGGGGAGCAGCATTATACCATACAGATTAACTGTCTTATAGACAGTGATTCTGCATATTGCTGCTGCTGCTGCTGCTAAGTCACTTCAGTCGTGTCCGACACTGTGCGACCCCATAGACGGCAGCCCACCAGGCTCCCCCATCCCTGGGATTCTCCAGGAAAGAACACGAGTGGGTTGCCATTTCCTTCTCCAGTGCATGAAAGTGAAAGGTGAAAGTGAAGTCGCTCAGTCGTGTCCGACTCTTAGCGACCCCATGGACTGCAGCCTACCAGGCTCCTCCGTCCATGGGATTTTCCAGGCAAGAGTACTGGAGTGGGGTGCCATTGCCTTCTCCATTCTGCATATTGGTCTTGTGCAAAGAAGTACCCAAGGATATTTGTTCTTTAGAGAAGGAGGTCGAGTAATCAGAGGAAACAAGCCTGGTAAAACAGAACATTGAATGCGTGATTTTACTTTTACTGCATTAGGACCTAACTTGTGCTGTCTTTGTGTGATCACTGTTTCTCCTTGGAACACCTTCCACAGTAAATTCAGCATTGGAGAAGGAAATGGCAACCCACTCCAGTATTCTTGCCTGGAGAATCCCATGGACGGAGAAGCTTGGTGGGCTACAGTCCACAGGTCGCAGAGTCGGACACGACTGAGCGACTTAGCTTATTCTTTAACGTTATTGCACGTGTGTTGTTATTGCATATAGACAAGATTTAATGTCTTAATACTTTCAGTATGAATAAGAATTTAAATGTCTGGCTAAGAGTTATACCAGTTGAGATCCTGCAGGTTGTGCTTTAATGAATAAATATACTTAATTTGAAATTAGAAACTTCCCTGACAGTCCAGTGATTAAGACACCATGCTTCCTCTGCAGGGAGCATGAATGAGTTCAATCCCTAGTGAGGAAGTGAAAGGTTGTTGTTGAATTACGACGCCGGGATTCTTGACCCCTGGAGGAGAAGAATTCGGTCCCGGGCCAGAGACAAGGCTTGATCACTCAGAGCTTTTGTGTAACAAAGTTTTATTAAAGTATAAAGGAGATAGAGAAAGCTTCTGACATAGGCATCGGAAGGGGTCAGAAAGAGTACTCCCCTGTTAGTCTTTAGCTGGATGTTATATAGTCATCAGCAGTCTGTTAATGAAAGAAAGGAATGTCTCAAAACTTAGAATGGCACCAGGCCCCTCACCCATAAGATCCGTTTTGGGATAATCTTGGCTCCAAATGGTTCATCTTGGGCCATAAAAGGATTAACTTGAATCTTGAAGAAGGGCAGAGCACCATACAAATAGTGTCATTTACATAGATTAGAGGAACAATATCAGAGTATAACATACTGGTTTATCAAGTAGGTTCTGAGCCAAAGGCGAAACCGACTTGAAGACAGAGTTTGGGGTAAACGCATGGTACCTTAGCATAGCTTAATATAAACATTACCATAAGAAAAAGGCAAGGTTAACTTCAAGTGAAACCAGGTGTCATTATGGCAACACAGAATTTTAAGAGAAACCTCCTTTTAAATTTGTATAGAGAAGGAAAAAATATTGCTAGTTTGTTTCCTCCTGCTGCTTAAGGGAGATAAAAATGTCTGACACTTGCAGGCTATTTCCTCCGTTTGGAGACTTCTGGCCTTCTTGCCTGTTACCCTCTCATTCCCCCCTTTTCTTTTAGGAGAATTATGTTGCCTAAGGAAAAGGGGCGTTGTTTTCATTCCATAACTGCTTCCGAGCAGAGAAGGGGTGTTGTTCCTAAATTGACAAGGCAACATATTCTCCTAATCCTCATATTGAGGATATCTGATCCAGGGGCCCCAAATAGTTGTTGGAGGCAGCTGCAGCAGTAGCAGGAGTTTGAGCAACCATCTGTGACTTGAAAGCTTTCATGCGGCTAGAAACAAATCAGTTATACAGTTACAGATGCAGGGAGCAAACAGTAAAAACAAAACAATCAGAATTATTGTAATTAAGATAGTTGTCCACCATGGGGAACTAGTTAACGTCTCCCAAAGTGAGGCAATTGAGGCTTCAGGAGTATCCATGGCCTCAATCCTCTTGTTCATGTGTTTAGTAAAATGAGTAACATTCGTGTTCATATCAGGTATATATGTACAGCACTGGGTATGAATAATAGCACACGTTTCTCCTTGCACAGCTGTCAGAATATCTAAAGCCAATCTGTTTTGTAAAGCCACCTTTCTAATTTGTGCTTGTTCAGCATTAAGAGCTGAAATAGCCTTTTGAGAATCTTGTAATGCTTGTTGAGTAAAATTAGTCAAAGCATCCACTCGTAGCATAACATCTGTAGTTCCCAAAGAGGGAACAAAGACTGCAGCCAAATAATCATTATCAGTGAAATACAGACCTTGCTCACCGAGTTTTAAGGTGGGGTAAATTAGCAGGCTTTTTTGGGAGCTCTGAAAATATAAAGCCGGGAGTAAAGGCTAGACCCAGGGTGCATCTCCCTATCCAACCAGGGGGAAGCCATGCCCATAGGTAGGAGCCACATATCCAATAAGTTTGGAGCAAGTCAGCGTGACTGAGATATCCAGTCCCATTTAGTGCCTGGCCACACAAAGGGAGGACCTGAACTGGGGTTGGAAAACACGGGAATGATTATGTTACATATTTCTTGAGGCAAAAATCCCAATTGTTTCCAATCACTGTAATTAAGTTGTTGGCTAACTTTTGGGGATGGCTCTGTTTGTCCCCAGCATATAGGGGCAGTAGATATTAAACGTCCTTTTTCAGGAGTTAGCCACATAACCTCATCCCATATTTGATAAACGTCAAGTAAAAAAACCATTAGATTTAGACCTATTTGCCTTATGTGTAGCAAAATAGTCATTGAACCGAGACAATGTATAATCAAAATTAAAAGTCACATTATGTCCATAGTTAAAGTACAAAGTGCTGCACCAGTTCATCTTAGGGTTGGAAGATGTCATCAGATGAAGGAGAGGCATCGCATGTAATTGTTGTCGAAGGTATTTACACACTTGGAGAAAGTCTTTTTCTTGAAGAGGAGATGTCCACCGCGGGAAGCCTTCCACTGATGAAGAGGGGAGCGCTCCACAGACCCCGCAGTTAGACCGATGGTGGAATGTAGCGCAGCGTAGGAGTGAGCCCAGGACAGGAAGGCATTGTCTTGAGGATCAAACAGCAGACTCAGGATATTTGGAGTCAGCAGAAGTAAGCTCACATAGGTTATCAGGCCCATCTGAAAACTGTAAAGTCAGAGCATAGAAAATAAAGACATAAAAAGATGTCACTTAGTTTTGGTCAGTGTGCCACCTCTTAACTCGAGTGTGATGTACCCACGAATCAATTCCTGGCACTTTGACAGCTGTGGGAGAAGAAAGAATAACCTGGTAAGGGCCTTCCCAGAGGGGCTCGAGGGATGGGCCCCCAGATTCCAAAGTTTTTATGAGGACCTCAGTTCCTGGCTCAAATAGAGGCTTGCTTGACTCAGAGGCGGGGTCAGGAGTCATCTCCCAGAGTTCTGTTAATGCCTGTTGAAAAGCTGAGAGCTGAGTTACATAACTAGTTAATTCCAAGGCTTCAGGGTCTATAATAATGTCTGTGCGTAAGAAAGGCCTTCCATAAATACATTCAAAGGGGGACAGTCCCTCCTTTCTGGGGGCAGTTCGAGCCCTCATTAAAGCTGTGGGTAGGACTTTAATCCAATTGTCCTGAGTCTCTTGAGTTAATTTGCACAGATGTCTTTTGATAATGTCGTTAGCTTTTTCAACCTTTCCTGAGGATTGGGGTCTCCAGTGTACGTGATATTCTATTCCTAGAGCTTTAGATACCCCCTGAGTTACAGCAGCTTTAAAGGCGGAGCCATTGTCACTCTGAAGGCTCTGTGGCAGCCCAAACCTGGGGATAATTTCATGGATTAAAGTCTTTATAATCTCCCTAGCCTGTTCACTACGACAGGGAAAAGCCTCAATCCGTCCAGTAAAAGTATCTACCCAAACTTGTAAGCAAGAATATCCATTAGCTTTTGGCATATGAGTAAAATCAATTTCCCAGTCCTCTCCAGGACACTTCCCACTTCGTTGTGATCCAGATTTTGCTAGCCTTTCAGTCTTTGGGTTATTTTTCTGACAAACCTCACACCTTTTGATAATATTCTTTAAAGTTTTCATTACATTTTTACCTTCAAACAAACGAGAAGCCATTTGGTAAGTACTCTCTGCACCCAAATGAAAACTCTGATGTAAACCCTTAAGAATTTTTCATTGAGCATTTTCAGGAATTATTAATCGTCCATCCTCAGACTGTAACCATCCTTTATCAGTAATCTGTGCTCCTCTTTTTTCATATCTTTTTAATTCTTCCTCAGTATATTGTGGTTTTTCCTGTTCCACAGGACCTGTCCAGATCAAAGGTGTCTGCAGTGAAGGGGTTTCGTAAAGTGCAGCTTTTTTGGCTTGACAGTCAGCCAGCTGATTACCTTAGGCTACTTTATTCCCATCCCTGCTGTGCCCTTTGCAATGCATAATAGCTACTTCTTTAGGACAATATATAGCATTTAAAAGTCTCTCGATCTCTCTGAAATGCTTAATAGGTTCACCTGTTGCTGTTTTAAACTGTCTTTCTTTCCATATTGCAGCATGAGCATGTAAAGTCAAATAAGCATATTTACAATCAGTGTAGATATTTACCCGCTGCCCTTTGCTCAACTCTAGAGCTCGGGTCAGAGTCACAAGCTCCGCTAACTGAGCACTGGTTCCCTGGGGGAGAGATTTTGCTTCCAAAACCTGTTCAGCAGTCACCATGGCATAACCTGCTTTACGCTTTTCATCTCGAACAAAAGAACTGCCATCTGTAAATATTTCCAGGTCAGGATTGTCTAATGGGGTATCCATTAGATCATCCCAAGCTGCATAGTTTAAAGTTAGGAATTGAGAACAATCGTGATCAGATGTTTCATTTTCCTTCTCAGGAAGGAAAGTGGCAGGATTTAAATTTCCACAAACTTTAAGCTTAGTTACTGGTCCTTCTAACAACAATGACTGATATTTAACAAGCCTACTGTCTGTCATCCAAATATTAACCTTAGAATTTAAGATTCCACTCACATCATGAGAAGTCAGTACAGTAAGGTTTCGTCCATTAATTATTTTTAAAGCTTCAGGTGCTAATAAAGCTGCTGTCCCAATTACTCTTAGGCAGTGGGGCCACCCACATGAAATTACATCTAATTTTCTGCTTAGATAAGCAATAGGTTGCTGGTGAGGCCCTCGGGGTTGTGTCAAAACTCCCAAGGCCATACCTTTCCTTTCAGTGACAAACAAATTCTGACCCTGTGGGCAAGCTCAGAGCTGGAGCTTACAGGAGAGCAGTCTGAAGAACCTTAAAAGCCTTTTGAGTTTCTGGTGACCAAACCAGTTTGTCAGTTTGGGCCTGCTGAGTATCAGCTATAAGTTTATATAAAGGCCGGGCAAGTTCCCCATAACCCGGAATCCCAATGCGACAGTAACCTGTGAGTCCCCAAAATCCTCTCAATTGTCTTAAAGTCATAGGTAGGGGATGATTTAGTATAGGCTTAATTCTCTCAGGGCCTATGGCCCTAGTCCCTTCTGATATGATTAGGCCCAGATATCTAACTGATTGTTGACAAAGCTGAGCCTTTTCTCTTGATGCCTTGTAACCACAGCCTGCCAGGAAGTTTAAGAAATCTTCTGAGGCTCGCGAACAAGCTTCCTCTGTCTCAGCACAGAGCAAAATATCATCTACATATTGTAACACCACCGCTTCAGAGCTATTAAAGTTTTGTAGATCCCGTGACAAACTTTGTCCAAATAAGTGAGGACTGTCACGAAATCCCTGGGGCAAAACTGTCCAGGTTAACTGAGAAGCTGGCTGCATAGGGTCTTCAAAGGCAAATAGAAATTGACTTTCCTCAACCAAAGGCACTGAATAGAAGGCATCTTTAAAATCAATTACTGAGAAATATTGGGCTCGTTCAGGAATTTCAGACAATAGAGTATAAGGATTAGGCACCACGGGGTGTAAAGGAACTACAGCCTCATTTATTATACATAAATTTTGAACTAGTCTCCATTTACCATTTGATTTCTTTATACCCAAAATAGGAGTGTTGCAAGGACTGTTACAGGGAATTAATAGTCCCTGTTCCTTTAAATTTTCGATGATGGCTTTTAACCCTTCCTTAACCTCAGGTTTCAGAGGATACTGCTTCTTATGTGGAAATAAGTGTGGATCTTTGAGCTTGACAACTACAGGAATAGCATTTTGTGCTCGACCCACAGATTTTCCATCAGCCCATACTCTAGGATTTACATTTTGTTCAACTAGAGGAAGAGAAAGGGAGGGCTCCATATTCATAAAAACAGAGGCATGGACCTTGCTCAGTATATCCCTCCCCAAAAGGGGTGAGGGAGATTCTGGCACGATCAGAAACTCGTGTGAAAATAGCACAGAATCTCAGTTGCAAGATAAAGAATAACTGAAATAATACCTTTTGGCTCATCCAGACCGTCCCATTATGGAAGCGGATCGGGAAGAAAGTGGGCCAGGGGCTTCAGTAAGCACAGAGTAAGTTGCCCCAGTATCTAAAAGGAAATCGACGGATTGTCCCCCCACAATTATTAATACCCGGGGTTCCTCAGGTGTAATTAGGATGGGAGCTTGTGTGGGGACCCCCGGGCACCTTCAGTCCTGATTGTCTTGAGAGTCCGACCCCGGAGACCTACGCCTCTGAGGGCAGTCTCTCTTCCAGTGTGGTCCTTTGCAGACCAGACATTGCCGGGGTCCAGTCCCCGCAGGATCCAGGGAAACCCGAAGGAGAAACGGCGTCGGCGATTACAATTGATTTAGAGAGAGAGAGATAGTTAAGAACGTTGTAGATAAGAAAATAGAGGAGAGAAGAAAAGAGGCTGATGTTCCTTGGTTTATACAGAAAGTCAATAAAGTCTCAAGACAAGAGACTTGCACCGTCTACATGAGGCCGCAGGTGCCCTCCCTGTCTCCCGAGGGAGTGCCCGTTCAGGTCTTAGAAACCCAGGCAAATAAGTAGACACGGCGGACTTCTGTACTCCAGATGGGAACCAGCCTGAAAGACAGAGTAAGAGGAGGAAAATGATTGACACGAGGAGACCAAGCTGCTTTGATGAGCAAGATCCATAGCTTTATTTTTACATGGGACTTATATACCTTTTTCGCACATAGAGGAAATGAAAGACGCAAGGTCATACAGAGTCAGCCCAACATTACAGCAGTGTTGCCCTTATCGAAACCATGATTTTTTTGCATACCTTTTTCACAAAAGATGTTGTGTACAGTATCTTCTGGCCTTGGAGGCCTGTGAACATGACCCTCTTTTGATAAAGGCTGCTCAACTAGAAAACTTATTTTCCCTAAAAGTGTTTTTCTTTATATTTCTAATCTATGTCAGCCTCAGAAAAATGCCAAACAGAGTTACGTTTTTCACAGAGCAAAGGTGCAGTGAGTTACAAAAAAGAACCAATTAGCTCAACAGTCTGATATGGTTAAATTCAAGGCTACACTTGTTTTTCTAGCATTCTCACTATGTTAACTAATGCATTCCCAGGTGCCCAGTGGATAAGAGATATGGGAACTTAGCAACAAGCATTGGCCCAATAATGAAATCCTACATCAGCACTAGCACTACTCTAGTAACTTTTAACTCTTTCAAAAGCTCTATGTTTTAGGCTTTCTATGCTTCTCACAGTTGGGAGGCTGTAAATAATTGTATGCATAGCTGCAAGAGTCTGGATATATCTGCCAAGCAAGCTAGAATGCTAATAGAGGAGGTTTGATTTGAAATATTCCTCTCATGTCCAGGAGACTT
>SJYQ01010008.1:52983-71478 GCA_006410935.1 Redunca redunca | reverse complement strand
AGTTCATGATCTGAGCCACAGTCAGCTCCCAGTCTTGTTTTTGCTGACTGTATAGAGCTTCTCCATCTTTGGCTGCAGAGAATATAATCAATCTGATGTCAGTGTTGACCATCTGGTGATGTCCATGTGTAGAGTCTTCTCTTGTGTTGTTGGAAGAGGGTGTTTGCTATGACCAGTGCGTTTTCTTGGCAAAACTCTATTAGTCTTTTCCCTGCTTCATTTCGCATTCCAAGGCCAAATTTGCCTGTTACTCCAAGCCCAATAGCAAGCCCATCCCTTTTCACCTGGGTCCCTCTGGGCATTTTTCTCCGGCTGTTTAAGAGCGTTTTTATGGCCATTGCGAAGGCTTCCGCCTTTTCCTTTGTCTTTCTTTGCCTTTCTTTCTTTTCCTCATATTCCCTACCATAATAGACCATCTGAGCCAGTTGTAACAGAGTATCTAAAGACTGATTTGGTCCATACGCCCGTTTTTGTAGCTTATGGCGGATATCTGGAGCCGACTGAGTGATAAATCTATCTTTTAAGATCACTTTTCCCCTGTTCCTTACAGAACCGGTCTAATTGTAAAACTGTATTATACTTAAGAGACCCTCCAACTGGCCACTGTTCGCCATCCTCCAATGGATACCGTGGCCATGCAGTATCGCATAGGAAGACCAGGTGTGTCTTCTTTAAGCCCTGGGGATCGAATCTATCCCAGTTTTTCAGGATACAGTTCAAAGGAGTGAGGCTGGAATTGTTAGCTCCCATCTGTAAGAGAGAAAAAAGCGACCAGCACCATTTTTCTACCGGAGGTGTCCCTCCCTGCTCTAGATGGGGGTGTAGACAGACTTTACACCTAAAACTTTTCATTCCTGGTTGGACTTAGTGTGTCCCTTACTGACACAGGCGCCGTCTCGACCCTCCCGGTTCTACCACCGAGATGGGGTGGGGATGGACCAGGGGTAGACCTGATAGCATCTCTACCTGACGTCCAGCTCTTCACCGTTAACCTTGCTTGCCTCTGATGCCACCCGGGGTGCAATCAGAGTAACCTTCCGGAATGCCTCCCAAGCTAAGACCGCTGGGGGAAACATTCGTCACCTGAGTGCCTGTGCACGACCCTGAGTGTATTCCTGACCACAATAAGACCGATACGAACATAAAGCTGGGATATTCTTTTCAAGCATCACCACACCAGTATAAGAGCCTCCTCTGGTCCACTAAGAGCCAGTGTTACCAAAGGAAAAAAACCCCATTGCAGTCCCAATCTAAGTGACCTTTAACCTCCGAGATGTTCTTGGGGCTAAAGCTCCATCTAGCTTCCAAACTTTCTATTCCTAGCGAGGCTAGGCGCTTTCTTGACTACCAATCCAAGTGTGCCACAGTACACAATAACAGTATAGATCACAAGTCCCTTGAAAGTCTATGATCCGATAGATTAAGTTAGTACTTCTAATTCCCAAGGAGTTATGAAATGGTCAAAGAGACCGAAAAGTTTGACCGAGAAAGGAGAGTTCGGTCCACATGCTTTGCCCATTTCTGGTCGGTTCCCAAAGGAGACATCGGGTGCCTCTTGGCATTGGCAGGTCGGTATAAACTCCCGACAGGTTTCTGCCATAAGCCGTATGAGATCACCGTGGAACCACAGAGCAAGGCTCTTCACTTGCTTCGCACAGGGCGTGTCATTCATTCACACAAGCACACCGTAGATTTAGTAAAGCACAGAAGAAAACGTGTTCGCTAAGAGAACAAAGAACTAGAGCTCCAAGCATCCTTACCTTGTCCTGAAGGGTCCCGGACGAGCCCCCAAGATGAAAAGTTGTTGTTGAATTACGATGCCGGGATTCTTGGCCCCCAGAGGAGACTTCAAACAGGGGCCAGAGACGAGGCTTGATCGCTCAGAGCTTTTGTGTAACAAAGTTTTATTAAAGTGTAAAGGAGATAGAGAAATCTTCTGACATAGGCATCAGAAGGGGGCAGAAATAGTACCCCCCTGCTAGTCTTTAGCTGGATGTTATAGTCATCAGCAGTCTGTTAATGAAAGAAAGGAATGTTTCAAAACTTAGAGTGGCACCAGGCCCCTCACCCATAAGATCCATTTTGGGATAATCTTGGCTCCAAATGGTTCATCTTGAGCCATAAAAGGATTAACTTGAATCTTGAAGAAGGACAGAGCACCATACAAATAGTGTTATTTACATGGATTAGAGGAACAATATCAGAGTATAACATACTGGTTTATCAAGTAGGTTCTGAGCCAAAGGCGGAACCGACTTGAAGACAGTTTGGGGTAAATGCATAGTATATTAGCATAGCTTAAGATAAACAGTTCCATAAGAAAAAGGCATTGGTTAACTTCAGGTGAAACCAGGTGTCATTATGGCAACACAGAATTTTAAGAGAAACCTCCTTTTAAATTTGTATAGAGAAGGAAAAAATATCGCTAGTTTGTTTCCTCCTGCTGCTTAAGGGAGATAAAAATGTCTGACACTTGCAGGCTATTTCCTCCGTTTGGAGACCCCTGGCCTTCTTGCCTGTTACCCTCTCAGAAGCGAAGATCCTGCAGGCTGCATGTGGCCAAAAAAATGGGGGGAAAAATTAATACCCATTTGCATAATAAGGTATACCACTGTCCTTTAAAAATCTTTTTGCTTTTTTTAATTAGCATCCCATTGTATGAATATTCCACATTTTACTTGTCCATTCCCCCTATTGGTAGACATTTAGATTTTTTTTAATTGTTAAATACAGTCTGGATTAAACATTCTTTTGCACACCCAAAAAGAAAAATCTCTTAGCTTAAACACGCACCATGCAATATCTACTGTTGTAATATACTTTAAAAAAATTTATTGATAGTATAAATTCATCAAACTAAAGTGATGACAAAAATCAGACTGTTACTAGACCCCAAGTTTGAATGTTTCCTTAAGTAAATTTCAAATTAGAGCTGGAGTGAATGTCATGGCTTCTGTGCAGTAAGAGAATTAACCTTGCAGTTCTGAGACTGCGGTCTCCAGAGAGACCTCAGGGTTGGCCCTTAGGAAACAGCCTCTCAGAAGTCCCCAATCTGATAAAGACTGGGACACCAGATTCTGTTCTGTCAGGTCACATAGCTTGTTTGTGCAAATGCTGTGATTTATGGTAAACATTTGATTTCCTTCTGGGGATCATGAATTTTGGTGGTTGCTGGGCAGGGGCTGCCTCTGTGACCAGCCTCCAGTAAGAACTGTGGCTGCTGGGTCTCTGTAATCGGCTTCTCTACAGCAGAAGCATTGCACATGTTACGCTGCAGTTTTTGTACCGGAGAAAGGAAAATGCTCATGTAGCCCTCCCAGGCTGGGAGGGCGAGAGCCTCTGAAACTTGTGCGTGCATATCTCCAGATTCCGTCCTCGTCTTTTTTCCTTGCTGGCCTTGTGTACCCTTTGCTGTGATAAACCTACACGACAAGGACAACTGTATGCTGTCCTGTGAGTCATCTCAGCGAATTGTTGAATGTGTGGGTAACCTTGGGGACCCCCCCAAAACAGCATATCAAAATGGTATTTGTTTTATTTATGTTGTGCCATCTCCCTCTGCTTTAGAGGAAAAACATAAATAAAAAGACTTATATTTACATTAAATATTTCCAGGTAACAAGACATTAAAACAGCTAAAAAAAAATTTTTTTTAATTTCTTTATTTTAATTGGAGGGTAATTACTTTATAATATTGTGGTGGGTTTTGCCATACAGTAACATGAATCAGCCACAGGTGTGCATGTGTCCCCCCATCCTGAGCCCCCCCTCCCAACTCTTTCTCCTCTCCATCCCTCTGGATTGTCCCAGAGCACCAGTTTTGAGTGCCCTGCTTCATGGATCGAATTTGCACTGGTCATCTGTTTTACATATGGTAATATACATGTTTGAATACTATTCTCTCACATCCCACCCTTGCCTTCTCCCACATAGTCCAAAAGTCTGTTCTTTATATCTATGTCTTTTGATGTCTTGCATAAAGGGTCGTTGTTACCATCTTTCTAAATTCCATATATATGCGTTAATATACTGTGTTGGTGTTTCTCTTTCTGACTTACTTCACTCTGTATAATAGGCTCCAGTTTCATCCACCTCATTAGAACTGACTCAAATGCACTCTCTTTTTATAGCTGAGTAATACTCCATTGTGTATATGTACCACAACTTACTTATCCATTCATCTGCCAATGGACATCTAGGTTGCTTCCATGTCCTAGCTATTTTAAATAGTGCTGCAATGAACACTGCGGTACATGTCTTTCAGTTCTGGTTTCCTCAGTGTGTATGCCCAGCAGTGGGATAGCTGGGTCGTATGGCAGTTCTATTTCCAGTTTTTTAAGGAGTCTCCACAATGTTCTCCATAGTGGCTGTACTAGTTTGCATTCCCACCAACAGTGTAAGAGGGTTCCCTTTTCTCCACACCCTCTCCAACATTTATTGCTTGTAGACGTTTGGATCGCAGCCATTCTGACCAGCATGAGATGGTACCTCATTGTGGCTTTGATTTGCATTTCTCTGATAATGAGTGATGTTGAGCATCTTTTCATGTGTTTGTTAGCCATCTGTATGTCTTCTTTGGAGATGTCTGTTTAATTCTTTGGACCATTTTTTGATTGGTGTTTATTTTTCTGGAATTGAGCTGCATGAGCTGCTTGTATATTTTTGAGATTAATTCTTTGTCAGTTGTTTAGTTTTCTATTATTTTCTCCCATTCTGATGGCTGTCTTTTCACCTTGCTTATAGTTTCCTTCGTTATGCAAAAGTTTTTAAGTTTAATTAGGTCCCATTTGTTTGTTTTTGTTTTATTTCCATTACTCTGGGAAGTGGATCATAGAGGATCTTGCTGTGGTTTATGTCAGAGAGTGTTCTGCCTATGTTTTCCTCTAAGAGTTTTATAGTTTCTGGTCTTACATTTCGATCTTTAATCCATTTTGAGTTTATTTTTGTGTATGGTGTCAGAAAGTGTTCTAGTTTCATTCTTTTACAGATGGTTGACTAGTTTTCCTAGCACTACTTGAAGACATTAAAACAGTTTTTATTCATCTTCTTTAAGCAAAGAGAAAGTAGTTTTTGAAAGCCACTGAAAACTCTAAGCTCCCTTGTTTAGACCAAATTAGTGATTGGATTTTTTTTTCCTGATTCTTACAATAGAGTCTTTCTTCTTCCTCACGCTATGGAGGCAAACTGTTTGGGCTAGTTCATAAGTAAATAGGTCATAAACTGTACTCCATTCAAAAGTGACGTAGTTCTGAAAGCATTTATTTGTCCTACAGAGAGAGCACTAGCTCATTTCAAAAATATTGTTCTCAGCCTAGATCAGAATGCTAAAGAGCACACATTGCACATTTTGTTTTAAACACAATAGTTTAATTGTTTGTTTTTTGATGGTGCCATAACCATTTCCCTGGAAAAGCACTACCAAATAGGTAAGGCTTTTAGACTGTGGGATCATAGACCTAAACGTAAGAGCTAAAATCAGAACTCTCAGAAAACAACGTAAGAGTAGATTGACTCTTGGTAAAGGAGTAAATCATGTCCTTGGATTGGGCAATGGTTCTTTTGATACAACAACAAAAGCACAAGTGAAAGAACAGACAAATTGGGCTACCTCAAAATTTAAAAACTCTAGTGCTTATAAACAATACTTTCAAGAAAATTAGAAGACAACCCATTATATATATATATACATATATATATGTATAACAGATTCATTTTGCTATATACCTGAAACTAACACATTATAAATCAACTATATTCCAATAAAAATTGGAAAAAAGAAGACAGCCCATTGAGTGTGGAAAATATTTGTAAGACGTATATCTGATAAGGGACTGTGTCCAGATATATGAAGAACATTTACAACTCAACAATAGAAAGACAAATAACTTGATTAAAACTAGGCAAGGGATTTGAACAGACATTTTTCCAAAGAAGATTTACCAATGGCCAATAAATACATGAAAAAGATGTTCATGAGAATTCCCTGGTGGTCCAGTGGTTACAACTCCTTGCTTTCACTGCCAAGAGCCCAGGTTCATTTACTGATCCAGGAACTAAGATCCCACAAGCTGCACAGCACAGACAAAAAAAAAAGATGTTCAACATCTTTAGTCATTAGGGGAGTACAAATGAAGACCACAGTGAGATACCACATCACATCTACTAGGATGGCTATAATAAATGGGGAGAATGTGGAGAAGACAGTCCAGGAGTTCCTCAAAATATTGAGCCTAGAGTTTTCATATGACCCAGAAATTCCAACTATATATCCAAGAGAAATGAAAACATGGTCTTCATGAAAACTTGTATACAAATGTCCACAGCATCATTATTCATAATAGCCAAACAGTGGAAACAACTGAATGTCCATCAACAGATGAATGGATAAACTAAATGTATTTTCACACAGTGGAATATTATTCAGCCATGGAAAGGAATAACGTACTGATAAAGGCTACATTGATGGCACTTTAAAACCTTATGCTAAATGAAGGCAATGAATCACGTATTGTAAACCATATATTGTATGATTCCATTTATTTGAAATGTCTAGAATTGGCAAATCCGTAGAGAAAGAAAGAAAATCAGTGCTTGCTTAGAACTATGGAGGGTGGGAGTGGAGTTGACTGTTATCAATCAGGGTTCAACTAGAGAAACAGAACAGCTAGGAGATATATATAGAGAGGTTTGCTGCAAGGAATTGGCTTAGGTGATTGTGGGGTTAGCTAGACAAGTCTAAACTCAATAGGGCTGAGCATCAGGGAAGGCAGATTAGAACTCTCAGGTGTGAACTGAAGCTATTGCTCAGAAGTGAAATTGTTTCTTCAGGGAAACCTCAGTTCTCTTAGGCCTTTTGACTGATTGAACCAGGCCACTTAGATTAAAGCCAACTGATTATGGACTGTAATCACACCTATAAAATAACTTTCACAGCAGTTCCCAGATTAGTGTTTGATTGGATACTTAGGGATAGCCAAGTTGATACATAAACCTGACCATTGCTGGCTAGAACATGTGGGACATGGAGGGAAAGTGACTGCAAGTGTTTTTTTTGAGATCATGAAAATCTAAAACTGTGGCGATGGTTACACAACTCTAAATATATAGAAAACTTTTGAATTGTACAGTTTAAATGGCCAAATTGTATGCTATGTGAATTATATTTCAGTAAAGATATTTTAAAAAAGACTGTGTATGTATATGCATACATGTGTTTATACCAACACTATTCACAATAGCCAGGAGGTGGAAGCAACCCAAATGCCCATCAACGGATAAGTAAAATGTAATATACTGATAAATGGAATATTACTCAGCCTTAAAAATGGAAGAAAATCTAGGGACTTCCCTAGTGGTTCAGTGGATAAGACTCTGCACTCCTAATGCCAGGGCTCAGGTTTGATCCCTGGTTGGAGAACTAGATCCCACATGCAGCAACTAAGAGTTCAGATGTCACAACTGAAGATCCTGCGTGCTGCAGTGAAGAGCGAAGATCCTGTGTGCTGCAACTAAAACCTGGTGCAGCCAAATAGATAAAAATAAATGTTAAAAAGTATAGCATTCCTTCTTTATTAAAAAAAAAAAAGGAAAGAAAATCTAAAACAGAAGTATTTTTAAAAAGGAAAAAAATCCTGTCAACATGCTACAATGTGGATAACCTTAAGGACATTATGCTTAGTCACCAAAGGACAAATACTGTGTAATTCCACTGATAAGTATCTAAAGTACAGCAGTCCCCCCTTATCCACAGTTTCACTTTCTGCAGTTTCAGTTACCCACAATCAAGTTCCAAATATATTAAAAGCAAAATTCCAGAAATAAACAATTCATAACTTTTAACTCCTTTTTATGAGTAGTGTGATGAAATCTTATCTGGTCCCATCTGGAATATAAATCATCTCTTTATCCCAAGTATCTATGGTGTATATACTAACTGTCCATTAATACCTTAGTGGGTGTCTCAGTTACCAGATTGACTGTCCCAGGATTGCAGTGCTTGTATTCAGGTACAGCACAGGCATACAGAGATACAGCAGATTCAGTTCCAGACTACTGCAGTAAAGTGAATATCACAATAAGTCAAGTCACATGAATTTTTTGATTACCCAGTACATACAAAACTTGTGTTTATACTGTACTGCAGTCTATAAGTATGCAATGGTGTTTTGTCTAAAAAAGCAATATATGTATCTTAATTATAATACTTTATTAATAAGAAATCCTGACTGAGACTTCCCTGGTGGTCCAGTGGCTAAAATTGCACTCCCAGTATAGAGGACCCAGGTTCGATCCCTGGTCAAGGAACTAGATCCCACCTGCCGCAACTAAGAGTTCACATCCTGCGTGCCAGACAGAAATTCAAAGATCCTGCATGCCACAACTGAGACAAGGTTCAGCCACATAAACAGATAAAGAAATAAACATGCTGACTATTATCAGCCTTCAGAAAATCATAGTCTTTTTGTAATAGTAACATCACAGGTCACCATAACAAATGATAATGAAAAAGTTTGAAATACTGTAAGAATTAAAAAAATGTGACACAGAGACACAAAATGAACAAATGTTTAGAAAAATTGCACCAAAAGACTTGCCTGACACAGTGTTGCCACAAACCTTCAATTTGTAAAAAATGCAGTATCTACAAGGTGCAATAGAATGAGATATACCTTTATGTATATAGGGTTCTGTGCTATCTATGGTTTCAGGCATCCATTAGGGGTCTTGGAACAATGTATCCTCCAAGGTTGAGGGGGCATGACTATAGTCAAATCATAGAAAAGAAAGAATGGTAGTTGCCAGGAACTAGGGTGAGGGGGAAATGGGGAGTTCTTATTTAATGGGTAACAGTTTCAGATATTTAGAGATGATGAATTCATATGATAAAATTTGAGGTAGAATTGTTTATTTTTCTAGTTCACTGAGACAACTGCTAAAAAGCAACTAAAAATCTGGTGTTGAATGATAGAAATGTGACTGCTTGGCCCTTCTCTGAGTTTGGTGGACTGCTGCGGGGTCCTCTTCAGGGAAGTGATGCAGAACCCAGCCCCGTGATAGCCACCTGACTGTACCCTGTGGTTTTCTGATACTGTCTGGCTGCAATTTCAGGCTATGAGTACGGAAGAAGAGCAATCCACAATAAAGGGTTGAACCACTTCCTGGTTTGCTCTTTCGTTTTTAAAATCCATTGCCAGTTGTCACAGTTGACAGATTGACCAAAAGGGAGTGGTGGTTGGAGCTGGTGAGGCCAAGCAGGCCAGGCCCAGTGGTTCTCAGGAGACATTTGATTTCTCAAGTTAGAGTGGATGCTACTAGATCTTGTGGGCAGAGGCCAGAGATGCTATTGCTCTTCCACCAACCCACAGGACAGCCTCACAACAAAGAATGATCTATCCCCAAATGTCGGTAGTGCTGGCGGTGAGCAACCCTGCCCTGGACCTTTCCAAGACTAGC
The DNA here is from genome assembly GCA_006410935.1 of Redunca redunca. Lineage (NCBI taxonomy): Eukaryota > Metazoa > Chordata > Mammalia > Artiodactyla > Bovidae > Redunca > Redunca redunca. The sequence continues at coordinate 62,025 of SJYQ01010008.1, read as the reverse complement.
TCCTTGACATCTAGGTCTTGACCTAAATTGCTCTTTGGTTGGGTGGGTTTCAGTCAACCAATGTAAGGTAGCTTTATTTTCTATCTGCACTATCACTATACTTTGTCTATCTTTTATCTACACCATCTCTTCCCCACATACAATATACTGACTAATATAAATTCCAAAAGTCTCCAGAGATTAGAGACCTGGTTCCTCCTCACTCCTATATCCCCAGCTTCTTGAATAGTCTTTGGGACATAGTGAGATGGAATCAAATATTTGTTTCATCAATGAATGAAATAGATTTAACTTGCTCTAGTCACTTGGCCTCCTCCTTGCTCCCCAAGGCATGCTAACTGCTCTTTCTTAATCCTAAAGCCCTTGGTCCCTTCTTGCCTCCCCAATTCCTCCTCCTACCATGGTTGGATGTGGGGAGGAGCAAAATTCCTGGGGGAGGCAGACCTGCAGGTCTCAGGGGAAGTCTCTGGAGCATGCACCATCAGGGAGAAGAAGCACTCATGGGAGACAAGCTAAATGGCAAAGGGTAGGATGGGGGAATCTGAGTCTGCCTGGCTGCCATTTTGGGTGGGAAAGAAGGGAACTAATATTTATTGAGTGCCTTTTTGGTGCAGGGCAAAATAATCTCACTCAATCATTATAATAATTCTGAGATGAGGGCGCTCAAGTTCAGCATAATCAAATCCACATAACTAGCAAGTGGCAGAATTGAGATTTAAAACAAGAATTCTGTGATCCCAAAGGTTCAATCCTTTGGGGAGACCAGATAAAATGGGTCCTGTTCTTAAAAGAGCTTCTAATCTTGTGGAAGAGGGGGCAGGTAGGCCCACAGATTAGCATATGAATGCTGTAGATATGCCCTCTTCACCAGCTTGGAGTTCCAAGTGTCACTTCCTTGTTCAGTCTGTCAGACGTGTCTGACTCTTTGCGACTCCATAGACTGCAGCATGTCAGGCTTCCCGGTCCTTCACCGTCTCAGAGTTTGCTCAGACTCGGGTCCATTGAGTCAGTAATGCTATCTAACCATGTCATCCTCTGCTGCCCGCTTCTCCTGCCTTCAGTCTTTCCCAGCATCAGTCTTTTCCAGTGAGTTGACCCTTTACATCAGGTGGTCGAAGTATTGGAGCTTCAGCTTCAGCATCTGTCCTTCCAATGAATATTCAGGGTTGATTTCCTTTAGGATTGACTGGTTGGATCTCCTTGCAGTCCAAGGGACTCTCAAGAGCCTTCTCCAGCACTTCCTTGTAATTAATCAAGTTAATTGCTCAAATACCCACATACGCAAATTAATAGCCAATCCAGTATCGTGCTCTCACTCTTGGCCCACCCCCCCACCAAATTGTATTCAGGAACCCCAGGTGTTTACTAGGTCTGAATCCGTGAATCCTAAATGAAAGCTGAGATGGCCTTTACCACCTGGCCATCCTACCTTTGGATGGCCATTACCACCTGGTCACTACTGAAATTAAGTCATTGCAAGGGCTGAAATAGTGGCCTAAGATTACCACTCTTTATATTCCTGCAGCTGATTTGTACTCATGAACTTGGCCTTTGTTCCACAAGGAGTCCCCATGCCAAGAGAGTCCCAGCCTCAGGCGTGTACCCCAAACCTGCTGTGATCAAATGTGGCCACAGCAGTATTTCTGTTTCCTCATGTTCTTGAGGAACCTGATCAGGCCTTCCAGCAAGAGGAGGGATCTAAGTCTCGTCCCTTTAAGTATGATTTCCTCATATCACATTGGATGCTGCAGAAGTGAGCTCCATGACTTTTAAGGTTAGGTCCGAAAAGGCAGTGTGGCTTCCACCTGGTCGCCTTACTAAGCTCACCCTCAGAACCTGGACACCATGCTCTGAGGAAGCCCAGGTCACACCGAGAATCCACGTGTAGATGTTCCACTGACAGCTCCAGCTATGATCCTGGCATACAGCCAACCGTGACTGTCAGACATGCAGGTGAGCTTCAGGTCTTCTGGGCGAGACACAGTGGGGCAGCTGCCCCTGTCCCTGCTGAGCCATGATGGAATTGATGACTTGCAGAATCCATGAGTATAATTAAATGGTTGTTTATCTGCTTCCAAGTTGGGGATAATTTCTTTTGCCACCATTGCAACTGGAAACCCATATATCACTGGTGAGAGTTTCGACCCTGCCTTTGAGGTCACCATCCCAGATACTTTTGTCTTCATTGTTTGCAAAGGTCTAGTCAAGGATCAACCTGTAATCATTCTGATGCCTCTTAGGGAGAATTCATCTCCTTGTACTTTTTTTTTTGCCTGTACTTTTGCCAGTATTTTGACATAATGTTTGTCATATTATATTAAAGCTACTTGTGTCTGGCTACCAGGTTGACTTTGAGCTGTCTTGCAAGACAGGGCAGACCTGTGTTGTACTCTCTCCACTGGCACCTAATATGTAGCATGGCTAACAGCTCCTTCTGTACTCACCACATGAAGCATAGACTCAAAAATCAACACTTGGGTACAGTATCAGGTATCATCAGTGGCTTTGTTTATGTACATATATCTGTGTGTTTTCTTTTAAAACAGTTTTTGGGACTTTCCTGGTGGTCTAGTGGGTAAGACTTCACGGGGCTTGGGTTCTGTCCCTGGTCAGGGAACTAGATCCCACATGCTGCAACTAAGAGTTTGCATGCCACAACTAAAAAGATCCCGCATGCCAAAATGAAGGTCAAAGATCCTGCGTGTCACAACTAAGACCTAGTGCAGCCAAATAAATAAATAAATAATTTAAAAATAAAAAATATAAACAATCTCTATATCTATCCATACCATGAAACGTAATTCAGCCTTAGAAGGAATAGAATTTTGACACATGCTACCCCATGGATGAACCTTGAAGACATTATGTTCAGTGAAATAAGCCAGACATAAAAGGACAAATGTTGTGTGAGTCTACTTGTATGAGGCATCTAGAGTTGTATGAGGCATCTAGAGTAGTCAAATTCATAGAGACAGACAGTTGGGTGGTGACTGTTGAGAGCTGAACAGGCGCTTAGTGTTTAATGAGGACACAATTTCAGTTTGGGAAGATGAAAAAGTCCAGTGGATGGATGGTTCTGATGGTTGTGCAACAATGTGGATGTATTTAATGACACTGAACTGTATGCTTAAAAATGCTTAAAATGATAAATTTTCTATTAGGTAAATTTTATAACATTAAAAGAAAGATTTCTATATAACCTGTCATTTCTGAATATCACCGAGGAGACCCATACTGCAAATTCATCCCTGGAAGAAGCAGTAGAGACGCCTTCTGGACAGTTTCATCTCTTCCTTGCAAGCCTGCTATGAAGGAGCCTCGTGAGAGAAGTCACGCACACATAGTGGGAGTCTCTGCCGTTTCCCATCACGTGCTGCTCAGAGCCTTTGCGTTGAACATTCAGCCTATGATCCTTCCCGTGTGCCTCCCACTCCTGTGGCTTCTGCTCCGTCAACAGATTCCAACTTGCCAGAACTTGTAAAGTGCACATGTTACCCTCCACATGCTTTGTGGTCTTGGTTGCACCAATTCTGAAGTGGAGAGCCAACACGCCTGACTCCTTGGCTTGAAGGAAAGAACACTGAATCAGAAGCTAGAAAGCCTGGATTCGTGTCCCAGGCCTGTGCCACACCGCCTGGTGACCTCACAAGTTGTTTTACAACCATGTTCCACTCTCTCTCTCCCTGAGTGATAAATGCATTCTGAATTATACACCCATAGAATGTGTGCTCACCTACCCTTCTCCCTAGATAAAGACTATTAATCATTCATTCTCACTGTGAATCAGTTTAATTAGATTGTAAGTGGGTGTTGGACAGTACTGGCGAATGGAGAAGGCAGGCCTAAGAGAGGCTTAGAAGGAAAGGAAGCAAAGAGGCCAAGGGGAGTCTTTGATAAGCACCACAGTACTGTGCTTCTAGCAACAGGAAAGAGGAGTCAGGAGCCAGGAGACCACTGGCAAAAAAAAAACAAACAAAAAACTACCTTTGCAAAAACACAGGAATTTATCATGAAAACAAAGAAGTACCTTTGTGAGGTAGAGGACTGTTACCCTCCCTGAACTGAGTCTGATGTATTAAGGAGAGAAAGGGGAGGGTCTGAGACCTCTCCCCTAGTTATTTTCTGAGATCACAGATGTATCTCCTTGGATTGTGTTCAGCCTAAAGTGATTAAAAATACAGAAGTTTATTTCTCAAGAGAACTTTAAAAGAAAGTCCAAGGCTGGTGTGACAGCTCCATGGCCATAGGGACTCAAGCTCCCTTCAACTTCCCACTCTGCCATTCTTAGGATAGAGTCTTCATCCTTATGGTCTAAAGTGGTGCTGGAGGTCCAGCCATAACACTGTAGTTCCAAGCAGCAGAATAGAAGAGAGTGCTACACATGCCACACCCCTTCCAAGACTTCCCGGAACGTCTCCCTGTAACTTCAGCTTACTTGTTGACTCTGACTTAACCTAGCTACAGTGGAATCTGACAAATACCTTTTTAAACAATTTTTAATTTATTTTTGACTGTGCTGGGTCTTTGTTGCTGCCAGCAGTCTTTCTCTAGTTGTGGCGAGTGGGGCTACTCCAGTTGCGGTGTGTGCGCTTCTCACTGCAGTGGCTTCTTTTGTGGAGCGCGAGCTCAGTAGTTGTGGTGTGCGGTCAGTAATTGCAGCTCACAGACTCTAGAGTGCTGGCTCAATAGTTGTGGCTCTCGGGTTTAGCTGCCCCATGGCATGTGGGATCTTCCCAGACCGGAGACTGAACCCAGGTCCCCTGCATTGGCAGGCGGATTCCCAACCACTGGACCACCAGGGAGATTCCTGACAAATGTCTTTTAGCTGAGAAGCAATATGCCAAGTGAACAACTGGTGTTCTCTTATTTTGTGAGATATTTGGAGAGTAGATATTTGGTAGGCAGCTAGACCCTGCACCACAACAGCCTAAAAGACAACGGTGGGCATGGTCACTAGGAAATCCAGTTCATTCAGTCACACATTCCTTTAGCATCATTGAGCTGTCGTAATGCGACAGCTACTTTTACTTTAAAACTTTCAGCTCCTTTTCATGTGTACAAAGATACCAAATGTGTTTTCTTATTCATTCAACAAAATTTCCTGAATTCCAGCAACTGGCAGCGTAGTGCTGGAGAGGAAAAGATGAGGAAGATCCAGCTTTTGAGCCTCCCCTCATTTCATCGCCGCTGCTCTTGCTGTGTAGACTCGTGCCACCTACGGCCTTTCCACTCTCACGTGCTAACACGGCTGTGACCGCCGAAAAAGGGGAAATACTTACTGTGGGGGAAGAAAAGAGTCATGGCATTTTAGGCAACACTGAGAACCCAGAAAATATGGAATGCAGTGTGAATATCTATTGTTTCAAGCTGAAGAGAGCTTTTTCCCTGAATGGGAAAAAGTTAGATTTTAGTACCAAGAATAGAGTAAGAGCAATGTCGGCCAAGTGCCTTCATCTGAGAAATGAATTTCATTAGAGTCACAGTTATTGTCTATTGTCCTGATTGGTTGTTATAGTTGAGCTGAGACCTAATTTCCACTTCAGTTCTCACAGTTGGCATTATTATTTCCCTTTGTGTAACTTTCGGGAAAAAATTCAATATGAATCAGATTTTGTTTTTAATTCCCACCAAAGAGACTTTTTTTTTTAATACAATGAGAACAGATTCAGCCTTAGATCAAAATACTTATATCACAATGAAATACCTTTTCAGAGCACTATTGAGTCCTTTGCCTTTTATTGTTTCAGTGTGTCCCCACGACAGTTCCTGTCCTGATTTAGAACAGAGTGCACCTGTTGCCTCCAGCATTTGGCTTCCTTTAACCCAGCCTTCCTCTTTTAGTATTTCCCCCCCATGATGTTTACAAACCTGTGATTTCTTTTTTTACTGGATGTCTCCCAGTCAGAAGAACATACAAAACTCTCCAACTGCAAGGTAACACCCAATTTCCTGCTTCCCGCTCTTTCCCTGTTCTTTCAGGCAAAGTTTGGATCTTCAGCCTTCTCAGATTCGATCCATGAATGATCACATTATCTTCCAAATTTTTTTCCTTCAAGTTCTGATGTTTGAAACCAAGGTTGAAAAAAAAAAAAGTTGTAAAAACCACATGACATAAAACTTACCATCTTAACCATTTAAAAATTTACAGTGTATTAGTAGTAGGTATAGTCACATTGATGGGAAAAAGATTTCCAGAGCTTTTTCATCTTCCAAAACTAAAACTCTACTCTGTCAGGGAGCAAGAAATTTTCCTCCGCCTTTGTAGGTTCTTCTGGCTGGCCTAAGAATTAAATTGACATGAAACAGATTAATTGGAGAAAATCAAACAAAGTTTTAATAACATGGATACATAGGAGAGACCCAGAGAAACTAAGTCACTCCCCAAAATGGTCTCTGCCTTCACCTTGAATGCCATCTTCAGCTGATGACAAAGGAGCATGTTGGGTGTAGTGGTTTGGGATTTCAAAGGGGAGGGAGGCAATTCATACTGAAGATGGAACTGTCAGCAAATGCTTAATAAACAGTGTTTGCTGGGCCAGGCAGAGACGATGGGATACACAGTAGATTGGTATCTCTAGGCCCTGCTGAGTCTCCTTCATCACATCCCATGCAAGTTCTTTGCCAAGATCTCGGGTGATCTCTGTATTTGGGGAACAGGCCCTTTATCTAAGTTCTTTTAGGCTAGTCAGAGGTTCTTCCTGAGTCTTGGGCCTTGGTTGTTTTCAGCTCAAAATAACTGAAGAGACACATTTTAGGATAGCAAATTTTGCTCATTAAATGACAACTCCCAGGACTTCCCTGGTGGTCCAGTGGCTAAGACTCCGAGCTCCCAACGCAGGGGGACTGGGTTTCGATCCCTGGCCAGGGAACTAGATCCCACATGCTGCATCTAAGAGTCTGTATGCCACAAGGAGAGCTCCTACATGCCGCAACGAAGATCAAAGATCCCGTGTGCCACAATGAGACCTGGCATAGCCAATTCATATCCAAACAGAAAAATAACCCCCTGCTCACAGTTCCCTATTTTTCCCTCCCTTCAATTCCTGGAAACCACATTCTACTTTTTGTTTCTATGAATTTGACTAGACAGATACCTCATAAATGAAATCACATTGTATTTGTCTTTTGTGACTGGCTTATTTCACTTAACATAATATCTTCGAGGTTCATCCACATTGTAGCATGTGACAAGATTCCCTTCCTTTCTAAGCCTGAATAATATTTCACTGTATGTAGAGACCACATTTTATGAATCCTTTCATACATCAACGGACATTTGTGTCACTTCCGCCTCTGGGCTATCGTGCATAATATTGCTATGAATGCGGGTATATAGGTGTCTCTTTGAGACCCAGCTTTCAACTCTTTCGGATAAATATCCAGAAGTGGGATTGCTGGAGCATGTGATAGTTCTATTTCTAACTTCTTGCAGAACTTCCTTACTGTTTTCCTCTTTCAGTTTTAACCCAGAGATATGTAAATGTTAATCTTTTTGCAAAGTCAGAAGCGTATATCAAAGAAATACCAATGTTTTTGGCAGATACAGAAAAAAAGGGTAGAGCAGAGTTTATATCAATTGAAATGATCAAAGTGAAGTTATAATGAAGTCACAGCAGTGAGCCTTTCATTTTGAGGGCAGACTTGAAAATATATCTTCATTTTCAATCTGATATTCACTTCTTTATATTATTTTTTTTTACTTTCTCTCATTAAACCCCATTTTCCTTCAGTAGAATCAGTTCTCCGAGATACAGAGAAGTCAGAGGTCACTTTTTTCCCCATCTGGCTCTCTTTAATTGTTAGACAGGTGACATAAAACTAGACATAAACCAAAGCCCCTACATGTGCGTCATTACATAAATATTTCTACAGCTAAAGTTTCTGGTCAGGTGGAGGTATCAGTAAGTTTGATGTCAAGCACCTTTACACTAGATTTCTCTGATTGTTGTTAAAACACATACACATGCAGGGTCCCATCTCTTAAGCAGTCTAACTGAACTTTTGGGGGGCTCAAACTCAGCCTAAGTGCTGGTTAGCAAAACGAGCATGACAGATGCCAGCATTGGAAGGTTTCCATCTTTTTCTTCCAAACATTTGAAAGAATGGGAAAATTAAAAGATGGGTTTTTGTTTTGTTTTTTAAAATTTGGCCATGTTGTGTGTCTTGTGGGATCTTAGCTCTCTGACTAGGAGTTGAACCCATGCCCTTGGCAGTGAAAATGTTCAGTCCTAACTACTGAACCCCCGGGGAATTCCCTAAAACGTGTTTGTGTTTTTTTTCCAAATTTATTTCTTTATTGGAGTATAGTTGATTTACAATGTTGTGCCAATCTCTGCTGTACAGCAAAGTGACTCAGTTATATGCTTATATTCCATTATGGTTTATCACAGAATGTTGGCTATAGTTCCCTGTGGTAACAGTAGGATTTTGTTGTCTATATATCCTAATTATAATAGCTTACATCTGCTAATACCAAACTCCCAGTCATTCCCTCTACCTTACCCCTTGGCAAATACAAGTCTGTTCTCTATGTCTGTGAGTCTGTTTTGTAGATAGATTCATTTGTGCCATATTTTAGATTCCACATATAAGTAGTTTGTTTGGTATTTGTCTTTCTCTTTCTAACTTCACTTAATATGATAATCTCTAGTTGCATATATATTGCTGCAAATGGCATTATTCCATTCTCTTTTATGGCTGAGTAGCTCGATAAAGGACAGAAATGATATGGACCTTACAGAAGCAGAAGATATTAAGAAGAGGTGGCAAGAATACACAGAAGAACTGTACAAAAAAGATCTTCACGACCCAGATAATCATGATGGTGTGATCACACACCTAGAGCCAGACATCCTGGAATGTGAAGTCAAGTGGGCCTTGGAAAGCATCACTACGGACAAAGCTAGTGGAGGTGATGGAATTCCAGTTGAGCTCTTTCAAATCCTGAAAGATGATGCTGTGAAAGGGCTGCACCCAATATGTCAGAAAATTGGAAAACTCAACGTGGCCAGAGGACTGGAAAAGGTCAGTTTTCATTCCAAT